>JBAIZL010000002.1:199880541-200283041 GCA_036971475.1 Prosapia bicincta
GCTTTTCGTTGGCTAACAGTACCAACATCATCAGGGATATTGATATTAAAGTATATATATATATCGCAATATGTATTCTTGTGTATTAATAAAGAACTAAGTCAAAATACAAATACAAGAATTATAATTGAATTTACAAATTAAAGCTTTTCGTTGGCTAACAGTACCAACATCATCAGGGATATTGATATTAAAGTATATATATATATCGCAATATGTATTCTTGTGTATTAATAAAGAACTAAGTCAAAATACAAATACAAGAATTATAATTGAATTTACAAATTAAAGCTTTTCGTTGGCTAACAGTACCAACATCATCAGGGATATTGATATTAAAGTATATATATATATCGCAATATGTATTCTTGTGTATTAATAAAGAACTAAGTCAAAATACAAATACAAGAATTATAATTGAATTTACAAATTAAAGCTTTTCGTTGGCTAACAGTACCAACATCATCAGGGATATTAAACAATTCTGTTATATATAAAGCCAGTGCGAACTAATAGAAGGGATTGAAAAAAGTGACAAAATAATATACACTGTTATGTGGTCTTGTGTAAACAACAATGGATATAAAGATGAAAAATTAAAAACAATTGATAAAACTACTTAAAAGTACTTATATTCTTGTAATTGTTGAAGGATCAAACCAGTGTGATTACTATTTCCCACGATGGATGGTGAAGGATTGTGACTAACGGTGGGATTATGGTAGGGACGTGGTATCACATGTGAAGGGCAGATTCTGTAAGGATCATAGAGAGGTGTCTGCCCGCTGCGTTACTTTGTAAGGATAGAAGGAAATAAACAGGACTAGGAAAGGACACTGTCCTGGAGTGGAGCTACTTCCAACAGGGTGGAGAGAAGGATTTGCCTTGACATTACTATATCCACTGGGGACTTCTCAAGGTACCATTTCAAGGACTATCTATAGTAACAATGTTACAAAGAGAAGACGTCTATCCTTAGCGAACGCAACCCTTTCATACTAACCCCTTATCAAGAATCTTGAAAGAAGACTGTGAAGTCCTGGAAGCAAACTATTTTTTAAATAGATTTAAGGATGTTAACCTGGTAAGTGAAACCTACAGACGGATATTTGGAGTGGATAACGTTTCGCAAAGCCCTAAATCATAGCCAATGTCGGTTACGAACTGGTTACATAACGCTCGTGCTGCTACGTGCTCCGTATTTAATTACCGCCCCTCATAAAACTCGCAAACATGGCCCGTTACACGACCGTAACTCGTAAAATCCGGCGCAATTCCGGTGCACGATCTCCGATGTGTCCCACTGTGTTTATTATTGCAGAAATAAAAAGTCGCTAGGAACACGTTTCAAACCGCAGGCTTTGCTTCTGTCAGCGTTAATGTTTCCGATGCACAATAATGCATATATCTTCACATGTTAATATTCGAAAGCATTTAGTTTAAATGGACACGCTTCGACCAAAACTGACGGCGAGGCGATGCGTAATATTGAATGAACTTTACTAAATTTGGAGCACACACGGAACATTACAAACTACTATATTATCACATTAAGTATTCTTCTATTTTTAGAAAGTAAAAACTATTTCATGCTTCTATATTTTTATATTTTGAAATCAAATAAAGTATTAATTTATATATATTTATATATATATATATATATATATATATATATATATATATATATCGCAATATGTATTCTTGTGTATTAATAAAGAAATAAGTCAAAATACGAATACAAAAATTATTATTGAATTTACAATTCAAAGCTTTAAGTTCGCAAACAGTACCAGGAATATTAACATCATCAGGAATATTAAACAATTAAAATTAACATATGTGCAAATTAGATCAAATAAACAGCGTTGTCAAATTTAATACAATGTTTAATTCTTGTATTTGTATTTTGACTTAATCCTTTATTTAAATATATATATATATATATATATATATATATATATATATATAGGTATTATGTATATAGTATGAAATTATTAATTAACTGAGTACTAGATGTGAATAAGTTGAATATAGGAGGTCAGTTTTACCTACTTTATATACAAGGTCATTTGAAAAATCTATAATTTCATCATATAATTGAAATATCTTGTTTACTTATTTCTTATCTATCGTAAGATTGTTGTACTTATTACCAATAACTTTCTTGATGCTCCACTTTTGTTAAACAATAACCTTTCATGATAATTATATTTAATATATTTTTTAAAACAGTTAAAATACAATAATTACGAGCGCGCGCGCGAATGTGTGTATTGTGCACGAGCGTGAGCCAGCAAAAGCGTTAATAAATAAAAATCTTGTAAAACGAACTGCTACAGTTGGACTCGTGAACGTCCAATTTGCTTGTTTGACTATACAAAGACTATATTCGGAACTATTTAGCAGACAGGAGTCACACGGCATTCCGAGGGCAGTACTATTCTTCAACCGTCCATTACTATCCCAATTTTGATCCACCAAGAACCCATGATCTCACAGAGAGAGTTGACCTAGAGACAAGAAAAGCTGCCTTTTATTTATTCATGTTTATAGCCAAGTAGACCGCCCAGTGACCTGAAGGGTAGAGGAGAGGAGAATTGAAAGCAGGACAAGAAATATAGATAATCCTATGCAGTCACTGTTTCGTGAGCAGGGCCAGAGAGAAGCTTCTAGCTCTTCCAGAAACCACAAAGAAAGTTTTATACTACGTCTGAAGTCCAGCAAAAGTGAGGAACACAGAAGAAGGGCGAAATTACAATAAATCTTAAGTTCTTAAGACGATGGGGTTAGACAATGATGTCGTGCTCTGGAGAAGTCGACATTGTGCCGGATTCCGTAAACGAAAAGTTTATTTGAAAAAATTTACATTTCATGTTAAGGTTTCATTTCGTCTGTTACAAAATTAATACTATTCACAGATATTCAGCCATTTGCTAGAAATGTTATTTTTTCAATTAGTTCGCCGCAAAATAACAACTACAACTAAGAAATGTATTTAACGATACACCGATAGCGCAAAACACTTTCTAAACATAACAGCGTGTGTTGTTAAAGGGAGTTTTTGCTATAACATACAGGCCCCGATTAACAGCTACAAATGAGACCATTATCTGTGTCACGGTTCCTGGGACAATATCCCAATTAGCATCGCCAGCCACGCTAATACGAACGTCATCTGTAACTCGTATTTTACACAACTGAATAGATGCTGCGAAATTATCTGAAATTTATTTCTGGTTTTCTTAGTTTTACAAATAGAGTCGTTAATCCACCTATTAGAGCGTATTTGAAAATACATAGACAGTGTTGCCAAGTTGGCAGAACCAGATAGAACATAGGACGATTTATGCCGCTCAACGTATAGAATATCAGTGTACGCAAATAGAATAATACGTAAGGAACGTCTATAAATACACAACAATATACATAAGCGCATACACAATATATAATTAATTTTACAAAGGAGTTAGAAATACATTCACAAGTTTTACAATTAGCTTCTGTAACAATTCTCTCTGTTCGACATTTAAAATATCTCTCAAGAGTTAAATATAAAACTACCAAGTGTTTATTACCTCAATCAAAACTGTTTTTATGTGCGCGTTCAATTCTCCAATACGCTACGGAAAACAATGTTTTTAAATAAGGAAAAAAGAGTTCTCTAATACGATAGATTACCAAATAAATTTAATACAGGAAAATTTTAAAAATAACTTCCTTTAGTGGAGTTGCTACTTACAAAACTATCAACGCTAATTTTCCGAAATTAATTTGTAATAAACAAAGTGGGCCCAGTAATTCTGGCATTTAAAATAAGTTCATTTCATAAACGTTTTATGAAACGTTTTGATTAATAAATCTGCAACAAAAAAATTAGCAAAATAAGTCACCGATATTGTAAACAAAAGATTTTATACCTGGTATATGAAAAGTCGTCAGGAATACGGGAAAAACTTAAAGAAGATGCTATAAACATTTAAAACAGTTAAATACGTTAAAACAGTTAAATTAAAATCAATATATTATTAATTAAAGTAGAAAAGTGAAATTTTGAGAAAAAGAAAGCAAATTTCATTCAACTCTGGTAATAGTGACAGAAGTGTGGAAAATTGATAACATATCGACCAAACTTTTTTAAAAATTAGGATTTGAAAAATCTAGAAAATAAGGTAATACAGTAGACAAAACGCAAATTAATTTTTAAATAATAAAAAAATATTTTAAAAATAATTCAACAATTTTTATTCGAAATTATCAACAACAAAAATATATGGTTTTTCTGCCTCCCGGAACGATGTTATATTTTATGAATAAAGAAAAAGAGGGCATTAGAAGATATTTTACTTCTAGGAAGGTTGTTTTTAAACAATGAAAACAGTTACGCCCAAATCATATTTACATAACCATGTACCTATACGTACTTATATCTATCTTCATAAACCTTTCAACAAATAAGTCACCGATATTGTAAACAAAGGAAATTATACCTAGTGATATGGAAAGTCGTCAGGAACACAGAAAAAAAACTTAAAGAAGATGCTATAAACATTGAACACAGTTAAATCAATATGTTATTAATTAGAGTAAAATACAAATGAAATTTTGACAAAAAGAAAGAGCAAATTTCATCTCTGGTAATAGCACAAAAATGTAAAAAATTGATAACATATCGATCAAAATAAATTAAAAAATTAGGAACTCTAAAAATCTAGAAAATAAAGTATTATAGTAGACAAAAAGCAAATTGGTTTTTAAATAATAAAGAAATAAAAAAATTATTAGAAGCAAATAATTTGTTTAACAGTTTTTATTCGAAATTATCAACAACAAAAATATATGGTTTTTCTGCCTCCCGGAACGTTATTTTTTATGAATAAAGAAAAAGAGGGTATTAGAAGATATTTTACTTCTAGAAAGGTTGTTTTTAAACTATTGAAATAGTTACGCCCTAAAATCATATTTACATAACTATGTACGCTATACGTACTGATAGTCTGTGATCTCAAACGTACTTGTAGTCACAGAAAACTCTAATGTTGCCGGTTAGCAGAGACATGTTGCTTTGTTTTTATATACCTAGAAA
Organism: Prosapia bicincta; assembly: GCA_036971475.1. Taxonomy (NCBI): domain Eukaryota; kingdom Metazoa; phylum Arthropoda; class Insecta; order Hemiptera; family Cercopidae; genus Prosapia; species Prosapia bicincta. The sequence continues at coordinate 199,885,625 of JBAIZL010000002.1, forward strand.
TATATAATGTATTCTGAAATATTTATGATTGATTCACTTGTTGTCACGTATGAATGATGGTTATGCAGAGGCCAGCGCCACTGGGCACCGGAGAGTGGGCGAAAATCGATTACAACATCTAACTACAATAATTGCAAACAGTTGATTGGTTCTTCTATGATTGATTTATACCGTCGATGATAGACGAATGTGATAAATCGTTTGAAAGATTTTTAACAAAAATAAAGAAATTAATTGGTCAAAATTGTATTTTATATTCTTTGAACGGTAATTATAAGAGAGAGTATTATACTGATATTAAAGCCGTGTTAAACAGTTTAAACAAAGACAGTAGATTTTTATGGCAAATTTCAAGCTATAATTCGGAATTTTATTTGGCCCCAATCCAAATTTCCCGCTAGAGCTTTGCAACTGGAAATGTAATTTGGAATCGGAGAAGACGTTATAGTACGGAACATTATGAAGACTAACAATGTAAATGCTGGCCTAAATAATAGGATTAAAGCAAGAAAATTGTTGACGAAATTAAAAATCGAATATTTCTAACTCTGAAAGGTAAAATATTTGGCGAATTGCTTGTTACAACTTGTCGTCACTTGTTAAGGAAACTTCCAGGTGTCGCTGAGGGAACTCGCCGCCAGCGCTGCATCGGTGGGAACACAAAGTTACAAAACGTTCTGCAAGCAATGTACATTACATATATACATTTAAAGTTAAAACTGCTTCAATTTAGAACTATAAAAGCACTTAAATGTGTAGTAGGTCACATATACAGCTTATCTTTGCTCCACTTTCAGGTTATATTGAAGGACTAGATGAAATATTGTGTAATGGTAATATCTTCAGTACACATGCGTGCGTGAGTGAATTTGTGTGTGTGTGTGTGTGTGTGTGTGCGTGCGTGCGTGCGTGCGCGCACGCGTGTGTGTGTATGTATGAATGTAGTGTGTGTGTGTGTGTGTGTGTATGTGAGTGTGTGTGTGCGTGCTTGAGTGTGTGTGTGTGTGCGTGCTTGAGTGTGTGTGTGTGTGTGTGTGTGTGTGTGAGTGTGTGTGTACGCGCGCGCGCGCGTTTATGTTGTGTTGTTTTAGCGTATGTGTACACATGAACGCATGTATACACACGCACGTGTGTGTGTCTGTGTGTAGAACAGAGAGAGAGAGAACGAGAGCGCGCGGGCGTGTGTTTGAGAGAGAGAGAGTATACGCGGTGTGTACGTATGTAGGAAAGACAGAGTGTGTGTGTATGTGTGTGTGTACGCTCGCGCGCGTTTATGTTGTGTTGTTTTAGCGTATGTGTACACATGAACGCATGTATACACACGCACGTGTGTGTGTCTGTGTGTAGAACAGAGAGAGAGAGAGAGAACGAGAGCGCGCGGGCGTGTGTGTTTGAGAGAGAGAGTATACACGGTGTGTATGTATGTAGGAGAGAAAGAAAGAGTGTGTGTGTGTGACATATATAAAGCCTCAGCGAAAAAACGTACAAGGATCTAATCCAGAAAGGTTAATCAAGACACTATCATACAAGTCCAAACATGTCTTGTACAACCGATAAACCAGATAGCGGGAAGGGGTGAGCCCGGTAGCGAGGAATATTGGGGACTCGGCAATCGGCTTTAGAAGACGTCGGACGTGTTCTGTGAGAGATCAAGAAACTGAAACCAGGATGCGGTACCGTGGCTGAGGACAACACAAAGCCCAGATGGACGTGAAGATGACCTGCTGTCGAACAACCGCGAAACCAACTACAATTTTTTAACAGCGTAAGATGTAATAATAAGGCTCTAAAATCGATCGGTGACGATGTATGCAGAAAGAAGACTCCAGCAAATCCAGGACGATCACAGCCATTCCAGTAAGAGTTTTTATGGCAAATCTTCATTTTAATATCATTAACCATTTATTAAATATAGTGAAAATATTGCTAAATTCATGTAATAGAATTTCAAAAATATATAAAAAAAGTTATTCTCTTATTGAAAATTAATAATTTAAAGAATATATAAACAAATGACTAATTTTTAAACTGTATTAACATCATTGATAATGAATTGAAAATAAGATGAAATATTAAGCAACAAGGTCTATTAACTTAAGATAAAAAAATTAGAAAATTAACGTTTTACATAAGTTCATGTATTATTCAATCAACTGTTAAACTTGATGCTAAGATCAGACTTACAAACAATTAAGAATTTTATAAGAAATTTAAATTAATATCAAGTGTAAAGAATTGCATATAAAATTACTAGAAATACAAATAACAAAGATTTACAGGTATTTAACGTAGAAAAATATATGATGTAAGAGAAATGGAAATTTTAATTTATGTTTTAATTTTTAAAAGCTATTAAAACACAAGTAAGAACAAAGGAAAATTGTTTCAAAATTATTAAACATAACCTGTGGTAAAAGTAGTAATTACAAATTGTATGAAAGTTTTCCAACCAGCAACCAGTAAAAAACTAATTAAGTAAATTAAAGCCATAAGATAGTCATAGATAAAATTTTAGTGAATCAAAAGTATAAAATATGTTTAAACAAACGGTTGGTTTTTGAAAAACAAAGTCCAGAAATTTATTCACTGGCAGATCACGCTCGAAACACCACAGGTACCAGGATTTGTAAGTCAGGCGCGATCATATTTTGACCGCGGCTATACTAGACCGTTTCGGCCCTACAGTGTCCATCATCACCAGGCACAAATAGGTAGGTCGTGGAACGTGAACTTCGGGGACAAGGTTTCTGCTCCATAGATGTGTAACAAGAAAGGTTTGGCAGCGGGTAAAATTGGCGACCGTGACAGGATGCGATTTAGATAAGTAAAATAAATCGCAACCTTTTTAAAAAATAAAAATAATTAAATAAATAAATAAAAATCAACAACAGAAAAAAAGATTATGACAGTTCGAATCGCGCGTACTTAAAACATTTATTAATAACGATAAACAAGTAAATATTAAAAAAAAAAATTAGCGACAAAAAGGCTAAAAACATCGAAACGAATCATCAGGGCTAAATTGAGAAAACGTTAGTAAAAAGAATAAGAAATAAAAAGAAGTTGAAATTAATTAATTGAAAAAATAAATAAGTTAAATATATAACCATGTCGAAAACAGAGATGGATAAATTATTAGCTTTCTTCAAAGCGGAGAATGCCGCTAAGAGAAGAAAGACGAAGAAAGAAGGATATTAGAAAAACAAGAAAGAGAGAAAGAAAAAGAATTAGAAAAAACAAGAAAGAGAGGCGGAGAATGCCGCTAAAGAAAAGAAAGACGAAGAAAGGAGGATAAAAGAGAAAAAGGAGAGAGGCATGGAAGATGCAGCGAGAGAAAAAAGACAAGAAGAAATGAGATTAAAAGAAAGAAACTTAGATTATGCAGTAAGGGAGGCGGAGAAAGAAAAAGAAAAAAAGAAGAATGGAATAAGAAGAAGAACGAAAAGAGATAAAAAATACTGGAAGCATTCCAGTTAGAAGTGGAAATTTATAAGAAAGAAACGGAAGAAAAAACAAATGAGCTAGAAAGCGCGTTAGGCGAATTTAAAATTGAAGTAGAAAATAAAGATTAAAAAATAAATGAGCGAGTGGTAGTGATAGAAAAGCATGTCGATGCAGTACAACTAAAAGTGAAGAGATTAGAAGGAAAAATGAAAAGGGTAGGCGAAATGGGAACGGTTACACAAATTATATGCTCCGGGTTCTCGACCACTTTAATGAGGCGTCCTATAGGAAGGTAGAATTTTGGGGAAACGAAAAAAGTACCCTATGAATTTTCTCAATGAGATCGAAAGACTCTTTGAGGAAATTGACAGTACTATGGATGAGGCGACCAGATAAAAATCGTTGAGAAATACTTGAAGGGGGCTGCGGATGCATGGTGGAAGGCGAAAAAAGTGGAGACAGAAACCTATGACCAATTTAGTGAGGAATTTGTCAGGCATTTTTGGAGTTTCCACCAACAGGAAAGGGTTAGGCGGCAAATAAATCAAGGGTGATACTATCCAAATGGCCCATTTAGCATGACAGAGTACTTTGTCATGATGATAAACCGCGCGAAAAAATTAAATCCGGTTATCCCTGAACAACACCTGATTCTCATGATTATAAGGCATTTCAGAAGTAATGTACAATTAGCAAGCGATCGATAATGTTTCAGAAAGTGAGAGAAAAGGGAATGGGAATGGGAACCAAAATACCACCAGGGGTCCTCAAATGGAGGTCAAATCAAACCTAAAACCTAACCTTAACCAGCGATCCTATGGTGACACCAGAGAAAAGCCCAAATCCAAGTATCCGCAAAACACAAATCCTTCCTCAGCCATCCCAGGACCTAGTGACCAGAATAAAAAAAACTAGGAAGTAGGATCTCTGGTCGGTATAAAAAGAGTAGTTTGCCCAGGCAGTAGGGATCCAGCATCATCATGAGAATAGGGATATGCCGGTTTACCATCATGACAAAGAGATAAGCCATGGACTGTCCATGAATCTCAGGGACGAACTATTAGAGGAGGAAGACTCAATTCAATCAAATAGGCAAATAGATCCGTGTCCGGCGATTCAATGTTACATAAACGGACAAGAAATAACAGCAGAGATTGACACAGGGGCCCAAATGTCAGTGATTCAGACCAACAAGTACCTAGCCCTAAAATAATTAGGAAATGGATTTTACGAGCTTCCAGTGGCTAATGTTGGTCTGGTCACGGCGTTGGGGTCTGGACCATGCTACCGGTAACATTGAATGGTGGGACAATGGATCTAATATTTCTAATAGTAGACAGCCTAAGGGTCGACCTTCTGCTTGGGAAGAACGCTTTGAAGAAATTTAAGTCCCGTTTGAACCTGAAATGGTCGTTCATCACCTATGAGATAAATGGACAGTTACTACACCAGGACTTTATTAAACCGGCTGCCTCAAAAACAATAAAGCCTACTATAGAAAAACAAGAAGCACTAAAGGACATGAATATCAGCGTGCCACTAAATGAAAATAACGGTGACCCAATTAAACGTAGCACATCAACACCTATAATGCTTTACGAGGAGGGGTAGGTCGGAATAGCGAGGACCTACACTATACTAGAGCGTTTCGGCCCTACAGTGTCCATCATCACCAGGCACAAATAGGTAGGTCGTGGAACGTGAACTTCGGGGACAAGGTTTCTACTCCCTAGATGTGTAACAAGAAAGGTTTGGTCGCGGAAGTACACGTGAACGCATGTACACGCGCGCACGTGTGTGTGCCTATGAGTAGAGCAGAGAGAGTACGCACACGCGCGCGTTAGTAAGTGTGTGATTGTAGGAGAGAAAGAGAGAGAGTATACGCGGTGTGTATGTAGGAGAGAAAGAGAGAGAGAGTGTGTGTGTGTGTGTGCGTGCGTACGTGGGAGCGTTTGTGTATTTGTGTTTTCAAGTATATAGGACCTGCTTATTGCCTTTTAATTAAGAGTAGCTTTACACATATTACTGCCAAGTGGGAAGCACTTGGGACACTTCCAACAACCTACTCCAGTGCGGCGCAAGAAAAATACTTACTAAACTAAGAATAAAGTTTGAATATTTACAGATATAAAAGTTAAGTATAAAATCCAATATAATGTAGATGTACTTGCAAGGATTGATTTGGCTACGATAAACTGAGTAATGTTACTTCAGTAGACACTTCCCAAAGCATGGGCAGGGACGTTTCTAAGTCTTCGGCACACAACTGTTGTATCTCTAATGCCTTGATAGGTTTCTCAAGACAGCGATACTTCTAGATGCGCTACCCCTATAACTAGAGAGGAAAATGCTTCTCACATTTTCATCCTACTCTCTCATAGGGTTGTGGCGAAATAACACCACTCCCTGATTTAAACAGTGTGAATTTATTCAAAAGCGTAAACTCTATCCACAGCAAACAAGTAAAATTAACAAACGTTTTTTAAAGTCAATTCCTACTTAGGTCAACAGAGAAAAACGTAATTTAGTTACTTTTTACTAAATCATTACTAATAATATAAAGTGACATGATACATGCATTAAAACAGCTGTTCTACTACATAACCTGTAACATATAATCAGTTGATTTATGAAATCATATGTTATCTCTTATTTTAAGCTAAATGGGACGAATAATTATATTCTACAGGTTTCCCTTTTTGTGAAAACATTTTCTCCCATGTAAAATTCAAATTAATTATTTAAATTTAACTAATTAATTTATATTTGGAAAAACCGCAATAGCATCAAGGGCCATCCACTATAAGTTGTAAAAAGATGTATTTGAACTTGAGTGAATGAATAAAAGGAATTTCTAACAAGAATTTTTAAAATTTGTACAAGATATATATAAGGAAAGTGTGAACTAATAGAAGAAACTGAATGAAAAATAGAGGAATCATAGTAATTATACTATGGGGAGAAAAATTATAATTTCAGAATTTTTTATATGAGATGACAATTAAATTTATTTGAAATAAATGAAATGTTTTCGTCCTCATTAATTTTAAATCACACAAGTAAATTTACAAGTGACTTTAACAATGCGGTTTATTTATCGGGGACTGATGGAAACTGCTTCATTCTGTTCTAGAGGACTTTTTAAAATGAGTGCTATAGAATCCTTTAGGGGTTGAAAATATATGTAAGGAAATCGTACAGAATTGCTTCTATTCTAAAGCAACCATTTAAGCGAGTACATTTGCTAGTACGCAGCTCCGGTACATATGCATGGAGTGCGTTGTTACTAGAACAGTGGGAATCAAAACATTTCAAACAAACTTTCCCGTGTCGAGGCGGTGTACCTGCTGTGACGACGTGCAAAGTTACAACCCTCCTTGTGACGTCACGCATATCAAACTCCAGCACTCGGTTGCCGTGAGCAGACGTCTGATTAGAAACCATCCGGAGCGAGCTGGAATCGTTATTCAACTTTCCGTCAGTCTTCTCGATGCAGAACACTTTGGGCGTGAGCACAGCGTCGACCAAACCAAACCACCAATAAGCATAACGGGAAACGTTTTGGTACCATTCTGGCACTGAGCTGTGCAGACAAGTAATAGAAACAAATATAAATGCTTCATATAATAATGGATGCATTTCCTCATCGTGTAAAAAAAGTTTACATTCTTTTCTATAAAAGATAACTTTTTGGTATTATGATGTGCTAGGACCGTCCTTTTCGCTGTGTTGTACCATCCCTAACTGATCAGTTGTCTTCGTTTGACTGCCTTTTGTCTCTCACTACCTTCTTCTTTCACCTTGTTTAACCGTCCTTTTCGCTGTGTTGTATCATCACTAACTGATCAGTTGTCTTCGTTTAACTGCCTTTTGTCTCTCACTCCCTTTTCCTTTCACCTTGTTTTCTCTATTCCTATAAATTAATGTTTACTTAAATCGTTCTAGATATCTCTGTTCGGACGTTTCTATAACCCAATAATTTTTGGCAACGTGTTACATTCTGCAATATTTGTTACGAATCTAAAAGAATAAATTGACTATCAGAGAAATCGTCACCTATCTAATACAGCTAATATTACACCTCTTTAAGTTATTCAACCAATATTTTCCCCGCATAGAAATCTGTCAGCGACGTCGCACCAGGTAATTTTTTATAAAAAGCAACATCACATAAAAAAATAATCACTTTAAATTGTTTCTAAACGGCACACGCAAATGTTCGATTAAAATGCTTTCAAGTAAAACATTTGCATCAATAAACCGCACATAATATATTACTGAAATGTCTATTGAACATTTGTAACTCTTTCGATTATTCAACACCTTCTATTAGTTCTCAGTCTCCTTATGTCTATCTTGTTCAAATACATTTTTTATACCAATTGTGGAGGATACTTGATGTTAATACAGGTGACGTGAAGCGTGTCACTTTGATTGCAACAGGTTGATCATAAGGAGAGGACATTTTATTGTAAGAGACAACACAAAATTATAATAAATCAATACATCCAAACAAAATATTAAATTTGTCCGACACACTTTTAACTACACAAAGCTATAAGTATCGACAATTAATCTTGTAAGTCTGAACTAAGTAGTACGGAGTAGGCTGGTATGGATCTCTAGAAACAATTTCCTGTTTGTTTGGCGGCCAGCGAGTCAGTGACGGCTGCCAAATGTGCCGTTGGCAGACCGCCTGTCCCACGCTCCGTGCTCGCTGATTAACTTGTTCAAGAAGTCTCACTCTGCTCCGGCGGTTAGGCAATCCGTCGTGCTAATTATACATATGCTTTGCAAAGATAGCTTTGTATTTATCCACTTGCCTTTACAAACTGCTTAGGCTGTTTGCAAGTAATGGTCTTCCGGAAGTCGACCATCCCTCCTATCTCTTGTGGGGAACACACTCTTAATCAAGTACTTCAATTAAATGTACAAAGCTCGAAGTTTAATAATTAACAAATATAGGACAAAAATTTGAGTAATGTAGTCTCTCTCTCTCTCTCTCTCTCTCTCTCTCTCTCTCTCTCTCTATATATATATATATATATATATATATACATACATATATATATATAATGATATATATATGATGAATAGTTACTACCGATTTACATCCGTTAATTTTGTAGTGCATAAACATGCAGTTCCAACGTTGCGCCAGAATCTCATCATATATATATATAACGCAATGATAGATGTATCTACTTCAATCGGTAGACACATCCAACTAACCACATCAAGTTGGAGAGATTAAATGCTCTAAAACTAGAAAAACACGAATCCAAGGACATGTCCTTGAAGTACATGTGCTATTAGCGCAATTATAGATGTGTCTACATCAATTGTATTTTCCTTTTGTACATTTGAAGTAATTAAAAAATACGATGCCTGAAATACCTAAGTAACAAAGACAACACACGATTTACATAAAGAGTATATGTACGGTACAGTGTTATACAGGTACATAGTACGCATAGCGTTATAATGGTGGGAACAAAATTATATTTATTGATAAAATTATACATTATTATTCTACTAGTCGCGCTTCTTAAGCATATACATACGAAAACAAACACAACACGAAAACGGGGCAAATCTGTTACAAAGTCTATTTCTCATCAAGTTCGGGAAACTTACAAACTAGTAAATCCGGAGAACAAACTCTGTAACTTCTGCAGTGGGGGATAAAGTCGCGTGATACGCCACCCTACAGCCTAGAGGGGCTGTGCGCGTGACGAAATAGCAATTTAGCTACTTGTTAGGCAACATTTCCGATTCAGTTCGTCGCAAATTAACCGACTCTCATTTCCCCAAAAAGAACGGACGAAAGCTGAACTGATCGACAGGTATTTCATCCCTCAAGTTTCGAAACAATTTCGTAGATACTTTAAACAATTTCGTTATTAAAAAAGTAAATTTATATTATAACAATTACCAAAGACAAACAAGAAATATATCTCTAGGAGAAAGAGGAATATTGAGGACATTAGTATCACAACAAAAAGATAATTAGGTCGAAATACATTTCCTATTTTACTATTTCATAAAACAATTCCAATTAAATATAAAAATTTTCACGAATAAACTTTTATAAATTAGATATTTCGTACAAAAGACGAGTTACAAACATTATATAGTCACTGAAAAGTATAAGAACCCGTTAACACATAAATCTGTACTGCGTTGTGAACTATGTACTAGATTGGGCTTTTTACAAATTAACCTTTGCTGCGTTGTGAGGCCGCAACTATTGCCGTCGGTAGGGGCAAAACGGGACACTAGACTGGGCTTTTTACAAATAAACCTTTGCTGCGTTGTGAGGCCGCAACTATTGCCGTCGGTAGGGGCAAAACGGGACACTAGACTGGGCTTTTTACAAATAAACCTTTGCTGCGTTGTGAGGCCGCAACTATTGCCGTCGGTAGGAGCAAAACGGGACACTAGACTGGGCTTTTTACAAATAAACCTTTGCTGCGTTGTGAGGCCGCAACTATTGCCGTCGGTAGGAGCAAAACGAGGCACTAGATTGGGCTTTTTACAAATAAACCTTTGCTGCGTTGTGAGGCCGCAACTATTGCCGTCGGTAGGGGTAAAACGAGGCACTAGATTGGGCTTTTTACAAATAAACCTTTGCTGCGTTGTGAGGCCGCAACTATTGCCGTCGGTAGGAGCAAAACGGGACACTAGACTGGGCTTTTTACAAATAAACCTTTGCTGCGTTGTGAGGCCGCAACTATTGCCGTCGGTAGGAGCAAAACGGGACACTAGACTGGGCTTTTTACAAATAAACCTTTGCTGCGTTGTGAGGCCGCAACTATTGCCGTCGGTAGGGGCAAAACGGGACACTAGACTGGGCTTTTTACAAATAAACCTTTGCTGCGTTGTGAGGCCGCAACTATTGCCGTCGGTAGGGGCAAAACGGGACACTAGACTGGGCTTTTTACAAATAAACCTTTGCTGCGTTGTGAGGCCGCAACTATTGCCGTCGGTAGGGGCAAAACGGGACACTAGACTGGGCTTTTTACAAATAAACCTTTGCTGCGTTGTGAGGCCGCAATTATTGCCGTCGGTAGGGGCAAAACGGGACACTAGACTGGGCTTTTTACAAATAAACCTTTGCTGCGTTGTGAGGCCGCAACTATTGCCGTCGGTAGGAGCAAAACGGGACACTAGACTGGGCTTTTTACAAATAAACCTTTGCTGCGTTGTGAGGCCGCAACTATTGCCGTCGGTAGGAGCAAAACGAGGCACTAGATTGGGCTTTTTACAAATAAACCTTTGCTGCGTTGTGAGGCCGCAACTATTGCCGTCGGTAGGAGCAAAACGGGACACTAGACTGGGCTTTTTACAAATAAACCTTTGCTGCGTTGTGAGGCCGCAACTATTGCCGTCGGTAGGAGCAAAACGAGGGACTAGATTGGGCTTTTTACAAATAAACCGTTGCTGCGTTGTGAGGCCGCAACTATTGCCGTCGGTAGGGGCAAAACGAGACACTAGACTGGGCTTTTTACAAATAAACCTTTGCTGCGTTGTGAGGCCGCAACTATTGCCGTCGGTAGGAGCAAAACGAGGGACTAGATTGGGCTTTTTACAAATAAACCTTTGCTGCGTTGTGAGGCCGCAACTATTGCCGTCGGTAGGGGCAAAACGGGACACTAGACTGGGCTTTTTACAAATAAACCTTTGCTGCGTTGTGAGGCCGCAACTATTGCCGTCGGTAGGGGCAAAACGAGACACTAGACTGGGCTTTTTACAAATAAACCTTTGCTGCGTTGTGAGGCCGCAACTATTGCCGTCGGTAGGAGCAAAACGAGGCACTAGATTGGGCTTTTTACAAATAAACCTTTGCTGCGTTGTGAGGCCGCAACTATTGCCGTCGGTAGGGGCAAAACGGGACACTAGACTGGGCTTTTTACAAATAAACCTTTGCTGCGTTGTGAGGCCGCAACTATTGCCGTCGGTAGGAGTAAAACGGGACACTAGATTGGGCTTTTTACAAATAAACCTTTGCTGCGTTGTGAGGCCGCAACTATTGCCGTCGGTAGGAGCTAAACGGGACACTAGACTGGGCTTTTTACAAATAAACCTTTGCTGCGTTGTGAGGCCGCAACTATTGCCGTCGATAGGAGCAAAACGGGACACTAGATTGGGCTTTTTACAAATAAACCTTTGCTGCGTTGTGAGGCCGCAACTATTGCCGTCGGTAGGAGCAAAACGGGACACTAGACTGGGCTTTTTACAAATAAACCTTTGCTGCGTTGTGAGGCCGCAACTATTGCCGTCGGTAGGAGCAAAACGGGACACTAGATTGGGCTTTTTACAAATAAACCTTTGCTGCGTTGTGAGGCCGCAACTATTGCCGTCGGTAGGGGTAAAACGAGGCACTAGATTGGGCTTTTTACAAATAAACCTTTGCTGCGTTGTGAGGCCGCAACTATTGCCGTCGGTAGGAGCAAAACGGGACACTAGATTGGGCTTTTTACAAATAAACCTTTGCTGCGTTGTGAGGCCGCAACCATTGCCGTCGGTAGGAGCAAAACGAGGCACTAGATTGGGCTTTTTACAAATAAACCTTTGCTGCGTTGTGAGGCCGCAACTATTGCCGTCGGTAGGAGCAAAACGGGACACTAGACTGGGCTTTTTACAAATAAACCTTTGCTGCGTTGTGAGGCCGCAACTATTGCCGTCGGTAGGAGCAAAACGGGACACTAGACTGGGCTTTTTACAAATAAATCTTTGCTGCGTTGTGAGGCCGCAACTATTGCCGTCGGTAGGAGCAAAACGAGGCCTAGATTGGGCTTTTTACAAATAAACCTTTGCTGCGTTGTGAGGCCGCAACTATTGCCGTCGGTAGGAGCAAAACGAGGCCTAGATTGGGCTTTTTACAAATAAACCTTTGCTGCGTTGTGAGGCCGCAACTATTGCCGTCGGTAGGAGCAAAACGAGGCCTAGATTGGGCTTTTTACAAATAAACCTTTGCTGCGTTGTGAGGCCGCAACTATTGCCGTCGGTAGGAGCAAAACGAGGCCTAGATTGGGCTTTTTACAAATAAATCTTTGCTGCGTTGTGAGGCCGCAACTATTGCCGTCGGTAGGAGCAAAACGAGGCCTAGATTGGGCTTTTTACAAATAAACCTTTGTTGCGTTGTGAGGCCGCAACTATTGCCGTCGGTAGGGGCAAAACGGGACACTAGACTGGGCTTTTTACAAATAAACCTTTGCTGCGTTGTGAGGCCTCAACTATTGCCGTCGGTAGGAGCAAAACGGGACACTAGACTGGGCTTTTTACAAATAAACCTTTGCTGCGTTGTGAGGCCGCAACTATTGCCGTCGGTAGGAGCAAAACGAATCACTAGATTGGGCTTTTTACAAATAAACCTTTGCTGCGTTGTGAGGCCGCAACTATTGCCGTCGGTAGGGGCAAAACGGGAAACTAGACTGGGCTTTTTACAAATAAACCTTTGCTGCGTTGTGAGGCCGCAACTATTGCCGTCGGTAGGAGCAAAACGGGACACTAGATTGGGCTTTTTACAAATAAACCTTTGCTGCGTTGTGAGGCCGCAACTATTGCCGTCGGTAGGAGCAAAACGGGACACTAGACTGGGCTTTTTACAAATAAACCTTTGCTGCGTTGTGAGGCCGCAACTATTGCCGTCGGTAGGAGCAAAACGGGACACTAGATTGGGCTTTTTACAAATAAACCTTTGCTGCGTTGTGAGGCCGCAACTATTGCCGTCGGTAGGGGTAAAACGAGGCACTAGATTGGGCTTTTTACAAATAAACCTTTGCTGCGTTGTGAGGCCGCAACTATTGCCGTCGGTAGGGGCAAAACGAGACACTAGACTGGGCTTTTTACAAATAAACCTTTGCTGCGTTGTGAGGCCGCAACTATTGCCGTCGGTAGGAGCAAAACGAGGGACTAGATTGGGCTTTTTACAAATAAACCTTTGCTGCGTTGTGAGGCCGCAACTATTGCCGTCGGTAGAACAAAACGGGACACTAGACTGGGCTTTTTACAAATAAACCTTTGCTGCGTTGTGAGGCCGCAACTATTGCCGTCGGTAGGAGTAAAACGGGACACTAGATTGGGCTTTTTACAAATAAACCTTTGCTGCGTTGTGAGGCCGCAACTATTGCCGTCGGTAGGAGCAAAACGGGACACTAGACTGGGCTTTTTACAAATAAACCTTTGCTGCGTTGTGAGGCCGCAACTATTGCCGTCGATAGGAGCAAAACGGGACACTAGATTGGGCTTTTTACAAATAAACCTTTGCTGCGTTGTGAGGCCGCAACTATTGCCGTCGGTAGGAGCAAAACGGGACACTAGACTGGGCTTTTTACAAATAAACCTTTGCTGCGTTGTGAGGCCGCAACTATTGCCGTCGGTAGGAGCAAAACGGGACACTAGATTGGGCTTTTTACAAATAAACCTTTGCTGCGTTGTGAGGCCGCAACTATTGCCGTCGGTAGGGGTAAAACGAGGCACTAGATTGGGCTTTTTACAAATAAACCTTTGCTGCGTTGTGAGGCCGCAACTATTGCCGTCGGTAGGAGCAAAACGGGACACTAGATTGGGCTTTTTACAAATAAACCTTTGCTGCGTTGTGAGGCCGCAACCATTGCCGTCGGTAGGAGCAAAACGAGGCACTAGATTGGGCTTTTTACAAATAAACCTTTGCTGCGTTGTGAGGCCGCAACTATTGCCGTCGGTAGGAGCAAAACGGGACACTAGACTGGGCTTTTTACAAATAAACCTTTGCTGCGTTGTGAGGCCGCAACTATTGCCGTCGGTAGGAGCAAAACGGGACACTAGACTGGGCTTTTTACAAATAAATCTTTGCTGCGTTGTGAGGACGCAACTATTGCCGTCGGTAGGAGCAAAACGAGGCCTAGATTGGGCTTTTTACAAATAAACCTTTGCTGCGTTGTGAGGCCGCAACTATTGCCGTCGGTAGGAGCAAAACGAGGCCTAGATTGGGCTTTTTACAAATAAACCTTTGCTGCGTTGTGAGGCCGCAACTATTGCCGTCGGTAGGAGCAAAACGAGGCCTAGATTGGGCTTTTTACAAATAAACCTTTGCTGCGTTGCGAGGCCGCAACTATTGCCGTCGGTAGGAGCAAAACGAGGCCTAGATTGGGCTTTTTACAAATAAATCTTTGCTGCGTTGTGAGGCCGCAACTATTGCCGTCGGTAGGAGCAAAACGAGGCCTAGATTGGGGTTTTTACAAATAAACCTTTGTTGCGTTGTGAGGCCGCAACTATTGCCGTCGGTAGGGGCAAAACGGGACACTAGACTGGGCTTTTTACAAATAAACCTTTGCTGCGTTGTGAGGCCGCAACTATTGCCGTCGGTAGGAGCAAAACGGGACACTAGACTGGGCTTTTTACAAATAAACCTTTGCTGCGTTGTGAGGCCGCAACTATTGCCGTCGGTAGGAGTAAAACGGGACACTAGATTGGGCTTTTTACAAATAAACCTTTGCTGCGTTGTGAGGCCGCAACTATTGCCGTCGGTAGGAGCAAAACGGGACACTAGATTGGGCTTTTTACAAATAAACCTTTGCTGCGTTGTGAGGCCGCAACTATTGCCGTCGGTAGGAGCAAAACGGGACACTAGATTGGGCTTTTTACAAATAAAATTTGCTGCGTTGTGAGGCCGCAACCATTGCCGTCGGTAGGAGCAAAACGAGGCACTAGATTGGGCTTTTTACAAATAAACCTTTGCTGCGTTGTGAGGCCGCAACTATTGCCGTCGGTAGGAGCAAAACGGGACACTAGACTGGGCTTTTTACAAATAAACCTTTGCTGCGTTGTGAGGCCGCAACTATTGCCGTCGGTAGGAGCAAAACGGGACACTAGACTGGGCTTTTTACAAATAAATCTTTGCTGCGTTGTGAGGCCGCAACTATTGCCGTCGGTAGGAGCAAAACGAGGCCTAGATTGGGCTTTTTACAAATAAACCTTTGCTGCGTTGTGAGGCCGCAACTATTGCCGTCGGTAGGAGCAAAACGAGGCCTAGATTGGGCTTTTTACAAATAAACCTTTGCTGCGTTGTGAGGCCGCAACTATTGCCGTCGGTAGGAGTAAAACGAGGCCTAGATTGGGCTTTTTACAAATAAATCTTTGCTGCGTTGTGAGGCCGCAACTATTGCCGTCGGTAGGAGCAAAACGAGGCCTAGATTGGGCTTTTTACAAATAAACCTTTGTTGCGTTGTAAGGCCGCAACTATTGCCGTCGGTAGGGGCAAAACGGGACACTAGACTGGGCTTTTTACAAATAAACCTTTGCTGCGTTGTGAGGCCGCAACTATTGCCGTCGGTAGGAGCAAAACGGGACACTAGAGTGGGCTTTTTACAAATAAACCTTTGCTGCGTTGTGAGGCCGCAACTATTGCCGTCGGTAGGAGCAAAACGAATCACTAGATTGGGCTTTTTACAAATAAACCTTTGCTGCGTTGTGAGGCCGCAACTATTGCCGTCGGTAGGGGCAAAACGGGAAACTAGACTGGGCTTTTTACAAATAAACCTTTGCTGCGTTGTGAGGCCGCAACTATTGCCGTCGGTAGGAGCAAAACGGGACACTAGATTGGGCTTTTTACAAATAAACCTTTGCTGCGTTGTGAGGCCGCAACTATTGCCGTCGGTAGGAGCAAAACGGGACACTAGACTGGGCTTTTTACAAATAAACCTTTGCTGCGTTGTGAGGCCGCAACTATTGCCGTCGGTAGGAGCAAAACGGGACACTAGATTGGGCTTTTTACAAATAAACCTTTGCTGCGTTGTGAGGCCGCAACTATTGCCGTCGGTAGGAGCAAAACGGGACACTAGACTGGGCTTTTTACAAATAAACCTTTGCTGCGTTGTGAGGCCGCAACTATTGCCGTCGGTAGGAGCAAAACGGGACACTAGATTGGGCTTTTTACAAATAAACCTTTGCTGCGTTGTGAGGCCGCAACTATTGCCGTCGGTAGGGGTAAAACGAGGCACTAGATTAGGCTTTTTACAAATAAACCTTTGCTGCGTTGTGAGGCCGCAACTATTGCCGTCGGTAGGAGCAAAACGGGACACTAGACTGGGCTTTTTACAAATAAACCTTTGCTGCGTTGTGAGGCCGCAACTATTGCCGTCGGTAGGAGCAAAACGAGGCACTAGATTGGGCTTTTTACAAATAAACCTTTGCTGCGTTGTGAGGCCGCAACTATTGCCGTCGGTAGGAGCAAAACGGGACACTAGACTGGGCTTTTTACAAATAAACCTTTGCTGCGTTGTGAGGCCGCAACTATTGCCGTCGGTAGGAGCAAAACGGGACACTAGACTGGGCTTTTTACAAATAAATCTTTGCTGTGTTGTGAGGCCGCAACTATTGCCGTCGGTAGGAGCAAAACGAGGCCTAGATTGGGCTTTTTACAAATAAACCTTTGCTGCGTTGTGAGGCCGCAACTATTGCCGTCGGTAGGAGCAAAACGAGGCCTAGATTGGGCTTTTTACAAATAAACCTTTGCTGCGTTGTGAGGCCGCAACTATTGCCGTCGGTAGGAGCAAAACGAGGCCTAGATTGGGCTTTTTACAAATAAATCTTTGCTGCGTTGTGAGGCCGCAACTATTGCCGTCGGTAGGAGCAAAACGAGGACTAGATTGGGCTTTTTACAAATAAACCTTTGCAGCGTTGTGAGGCCGCAACTATTGCCGTCGGTAGGAGCAAAACGAGGCACTAAATTGGGCTTTTTACAAATAAACCTTTGCTGCGTTGTGAGGCCGCAACTATTGCCGTCGGTAGGGGCAAAACGAGGCACTAGATTGGGCTTTTTACAAATAAACCTTTGCTGCGTTGTGAGGCCGCAACTATTGCCGTCGGTAGGGGCAAAACGGGACACTAGACTGGGCTTTTTACAAATAAACCTTTGCTGCGTTGTGAGGCCGCAACTATTGCCGTCGGTAGGGGCAAAACGAGACACTAGACTCAGCTTTTTACAAATAAACCTTTGCTGCGTTGTGAGGCCGCAACTATTGCCGTCGGTAGGAGCAAAACGGGACACTAGACTGGGCTTTTTACAAATAAACCTTTGCTGCGTTGTGAGGCCGCAACTATTGCCGTCGGTAGGAGCAAAACGGGACACTAGACTGGGCTTTTTACAAATAAATCTTTGCTGCGTTGTGAGGCCGCAACTATTGCCGTCGGTAGGAGCAAAACGAGGCCTAGATTGGGCTTTTTACAAATAAACCTTTGCTGCGTTGTGAGGCCGCAACTATTGCCGTCGGTAGGAGCAAAACGAGGCCTAGATTGGGCTTTTTACAAATACACCTTTGCTGCGTTGTGAGGCCGCAACTATTGCCGTCGGTAGGAGCAAAACGAGGCCTAGATTGGGCTTTTTACAAATAAACCTTTGCTGCGTTGTGAGGCCGCAACTATTGCCGTCGGTAGGAGCAAAACGAGGCCTAGATTGGGCTTTTTACAAATAAATCTTTGCTGCGTTGTGAGGCCGCAACTATTGCCGTCGGTAGGAGCAAAACGAGGCCTAGATTGGGCTTTTTACAAATAAACCTTTGCAGCGTTGTGAGGCCGCAACTATTGCCGTCGGTAGGAGCAAAACGAGGCACTAAATTGGGCTTTTTACAAATAAACCTTTGCTGCGTTGTGAGGCCGCAACTATTGCCGTCGGTAGGGGCAAAACGAGGCACTAGATTGGGCTTTTTACAAATAAACCTTTGCTGCGTTGTGAGGCCGCAACTATTGCCGTCGGTAGGGGCAAAACGGGACACTAGACTGGGCTTTTTACAAATAAACCTTTGCTGCGTTGTGAGGCCGCAACTATTGCCGTCGGTAGGGGCAAAACGAGACACTAGACTCAGCTTTTTACAAATAAACCTTTGCTGCGTTGTGAGGCCGCAACTATTGCCGTCGGTAGGAGCAAAACGGGACACTAGACTGGGCTTTTTACAAATAAACCTTTGCTGCGTTGTGAGGCCGCAACTATTGCCGTCGGTAGGGGCAAAACGAGACACTAGACTGGGCTTTTACACATGATTCTTTGCTGCGATGTGATGATACACTGTTGGTCGTCGGTAGAATCGACGCCAAAGTAGATATAACTGAACACACACATAAAGATTACAGTTTAAAATCTGTGTAGTTCTATTCACTGACGATAACATTTTGAAACGTGAGTCAGAAAATAAACTATTGGTTGCTAGTTGGTCTTTGTTATTAGATAATTATTCATCTTTGCCCACAAGCTGAGCTCGAATGTTAGTAGTAGTTCTGTATGTTTATCTTCTTGTTTGGCAAACTTGCGAGTTTCTGCTAAATGGAGCATCTTTACATTAACATGGGGACTGAATAAAGCTGGCAATCATGAATATATTATTTACTGAGTTCTTTGTGATTTAAGAATGAGTTAGCATATCCTAATTTAGGCACCCCATTGTTAGAAAAGTTATAGAATCTGGTTGACTCAATACATTTCGAACATTAAAAAAACTTAGAAATAGATTAAAATTTTAAAGCATTACTATCAGGAGGTAACTCTATGAAGACAATCCGTAGTTAAAAGTGGTGAACTCCATAATAATGGCAAATGATCTGGATTCAGACAAACGTAGAAGCCTTGGACTGCGAAAAGGATAAAGTCGGTGCAACAATGACAAGTAAAAGGCTTACAGATTGCAAGCGGAGAAAGGGAACGACGGAAACTGGACCGTGGGAAACAATGTCGGTTGGAAATAAATTGGCTTGTTTACATCCAACAACAGAATTACACCCAATTCAATCTGTATTAGGTTAGGACAGAGAAAAGAGTTGAAGGAAAAAGAAAATTAGATTTTACTGTAAGTACTTATATTTAAAAACAATATAATCATTTTAAAAGATTGTCCATTGCAACGTAGTGCATTTATTAAATTAGTACTTTATACGGTTTTAAAATGGCCACAGATTCGGGCAATAAACTCTTATGTAATTTCTCTGACGTTTTTAACAATTTATAAAATAAAGCGTTTGTTTATTCTTAAGCTCTAACTTTGATAGTAGTTTCAAAATAAATAGAAAAGGAAGGTGGATTAATATATATATATATATATATATATATATATATATATATATATATATATATATATATATATATATACATACATTTAATAGATTAAAAATATTTAAAAAACAAGAATACTTTTACTGCATATATTACTCAAAGCTTTTCGCCGATAAAATAGTACCAGCATCTTCAGGAAAATATTTATCTAACAAAATAATTTTACAAAAATTAAATCATATGTACTACAAAGAATCATATGTGTATAAGTAATACACTTATGTAATTTTTTCTATAACGTCAATGACCTTATAAATAGTTTGGTGCCTTGATCTCACTTGAATGTGTTCATCAATTAATTTGTCTTTAACTTTATGCTTATAAATTTCCAATGTTTCACATATATTCATTTTTAATCCTTTATTTAATTATTTTATTAATTTCATACTTTCTATTTCAGGAAATTCATGTCCATTATTAATACAATGAGTAGCTAAATTTATATATATTTGGTTTGATATAAGCGTTTAAATGTTCTTTGTATCTTTCTTTTAATTTATTTTTTGTTTGTCCTACATATAATTTATTACAAGTTTGACATTTTATATTATATACACCATTTCTTTCGTGTATATTATTTTGATAATTGTTGTTGTTTATTACATTTTTAATTTTATTATCAGTTTTGTATGTAATTTGCAAATTTGTTTCTTTAAATAATCTTGTAATTTTGTTTATTTCGTTACCAGTGAATGTAAAAGTCGATTTTCTGTTTCTTTATTATGTTATTATTCAATTTATCTATAGTTTTTCTTTTATATCCATTTTCTAAACCAATTTGATATATTATATTTTTCTCTTTTACTTGATCATTCAAGTTCATTGGTATTTTGTACATTCTATATAAAAAATTATAAAGCGCTGCCATTTTTTGGTTATATGGATGATTTGAATAATTAGGTATTATTTGATTTGTCTGCGTCGGTTTTCTATACATATTATATTCAAGTTTGTCATTATTTCTAGTAATTGTAATATCTAAATAATTTAGTTTATTTTTTTATTCAAATTCAGGAGTAAATTTTATATTTTCGTGTGTATTATTTATACATTTTAATATTTCGTCAATATTTAAAGCATTATTATTTGATATGTTTATTCCATCATCTACATATCTAAACCAGTGTCCATTTTGATCATATATTTTAATAATCTTATCTATTTCAATGTCTATATTTTGTAAAAATATTTCCGATAATTTGCTGGACATTGGAGAGCCCATTATTAATCCATATTTTTGTTTATAAATTTTATTATTATATAAAAAATAGTTTTGATTTAATATGATTTTTAATGTATTTATTATTTCTTGGGTTAATGTTTTATCCTGTTCAAATGTATCTATATTATTTTTTATTATTTCAAGTGTTTTCATTATAGGTATGTTATTATACATGTTAGCGATGTCAAATGATATTAATTTGGTATTATTATCAATTTTAATATCTTTTAATTTTTCAATAAGTTCAATCGAGTTTTATATTATTATGAGTATTATTTAACTTTACCTTATCTTTAAGCAATAAAGCCAAATATTTTGAAATTTTATAAGAAGGAGCAGTTGTAAAATTAACTAAGGGTCTAATTGGTTTATCTTCTTTGTGCAATTTAATAAGTCCATTTATTCTTGGAATTTTAGGATTCTCATTTATATAATTATTAGTATATTTTTGATTAAATAATTTAGATGATGTTTTTATTATTTTTTTTTATTTCATTTTGATATTTGTCTGTGGGATCTTTATTTATTTGTGTATATTGGTTTTTAGATATATAATTTTCAGTTTTATTTATATGTTCTTGTTTATCCATAATAACTACAGCATTACCTTTATCAGCCTTTGTCATAATAAGATCATTAGTTTGTAATTTTTGTTTAATTTGATATATTTGTGAGTATTGTTTTATGTGAGTATGATTAGTTTTATTATTTTTAATTAACTTTATTATTTCATGTGGTTTTAATTCGCATATTCTCTTGTTCCTCTACTTTAATTTATTAATCGCCAATTCAATATCTATTATTATTGTATCGATATTTCTTTTCATATCTTTTTTAAGGTTGATTTTATTATTATTTTCTAAAATTTGTATTTCATTTTGGTTAAATGTTGTATTTGTTAAATTAACAAAATCGGGGTAAAACTTATGATGTTGTATGATTACTTCAGTTAGTTACTTCAGTTAATAAGAAATATTAAAATGTATAAATGATATACACGAAAATATAAAATTTACTCATGAATTTGAATAAAAAAATAAACTAAATTATTTAAATATTACAATTACTAGAAATAATGACAAATTTGAATATAATATGTATAGAAAACCAACGCAGACAAATCAAATAATATCTAATTATTCAAATCATCCATATAACCACAAAAAAATGGCAGCGCTTTATAATTTACTACATAGAATGCACAAAATACCAATGAACTTAAATGGTCAAATAAAAGAGAAAAATATAATATATCAAATTGGTTTAGAAAATGGATATAAAAGAAAAACTATAGATAAATTAAATAATAATATAATAAGAAAACAGAAACTCGAAAATAACTTTATACCTAATAAGAGAGAAAATATTTGGACAACTTTTACATTCACTGGTAACGAAATAAATAAAATTACAAGATTATTTAAAGAAACAAATTTACAAATTACTGATAATAAAATTACAAATTTAATAAACAATAACAAAAATCAAAATAATATGCACGAAAGAAATGGAGTATATAATATAAAATGTCAAACTTGTAATAAATTATACAAATAAAAAAGAAATTAAAAGAAAGATACATAAGAACATTTAAACGCTTATATCAAACCAAACATATACATTATACACACACATATATATATATATATATATATATATATATATATATATATATATATATATATATATACATATATATATATATATATATACATATATATATATATATATATATATATATATATATATATATATATATATATATATATATATATATATACACACAGTATACATATACATATACATATAAATTTAGCTACGCATTGCATTAATAATGGACACGAGCTTCCGGAAATAGAAAATATGAAATTAATAAAAGAATTAAATAAAGGATTAAAAATGAATATATGTGAAAAATTGGAAATTTATAAGCATAAAATTGACGTTATAGAAAAAATTACATAAGTGTATTACTTATAAACATATGATTCTTTGTAGTACATTGATTTCATTTTTGTAGAAATATTTTGTTAGATAATTATTTTCCTGAAGATGCTGGTACTATTTTATCGGCGAAAAGCTTTGAATAATATATGCAGTAAAAGTATTTGAAATATTTTTAATTTATTAAATATATTACAAGAAAACATATCACCATATTTTATATATATAATATATTTAAAATATTTCAAAAACAAGAATACTTTTAATGAATATATTTATTCTTAATATATAAGAATAAATATATTCATTAAAAGTATTCTTGTTTTTGAAATTTTGTTAATTTATTAACTATATTACAAGAAAACATATCACCATAATTAATATATATATATATTGGTATGCTTAAAGGTTTGTAAAACACACTTCTAAAATTACTAAATTTGTAGAAACTTACTCAGCCCATAAAAATAAGTAATTACGTATATAACCGCCCACAATGAGGATCCGCATTGAATCTTGTTGCTTTTCAAGTATTAAAATAGTCATTGTAATCTTGAAGTGTTAGATAATTTCTTATCTAAACGGTGAAATTAGAGACTGTTTATTTTCCGTCTAAGATATGATGATTTATCTCACAGAGTGGCTAATTGTTGTTCGTGGGGCAACACACTACTTTTAGTTTATAATGGTTGAGGTTAGTCGAACCAACATGAACACATAGATAAATACAATAGTAGCATTAAAAATCAAAGCCTTATATCAGGCATCCTCACTACGCGGCCCTCGGGACGATTTTTTGCGGCCCTTAGACGGTTAGGATTGAAGTAAAAATATTTTATAACTTAAATAAATATTATATTTATTTACTGAGTGTTTTGAAAATCTGTCGTTGTTTTACTAAACTTAATTAATTACTCAAACTACTGAAGTTAAAAACCCCGCCCGCTGTATCTTTGCCTGGGGCTTTACTGACGTTTAGCAAGCAATAGTATCGGCAACACCGAAACGCAACGCAACTTAACGTGTGAGCGGAAGACGGTGGAGACGTGCAAAAGGTAAGAAAGAAGGGACTGCCATATGTTTGATATGTCGTGAAACTGTACCATTTCGCTTGGTAGAAAATTCATGGGCAATGAAACCAGCTAATGTAGCTCATCTTTCTGTTTTTCGATATGAAGG
The DNA here is from genome assembly GCA_036971475.1 of Prosapia bicincta. Lineage (NCBI taxonomy): Eukaryota > Metazoa > Arthropoda > Insecta > Hemiptera > Cercopidae > Prosapia > Prosapia bicincta. Next base: position 199,909,501 of record JBAIZL010000002.1, read on the forward strand.
GATTTGAAAAATGAATTAATCGATCTTCAGAATGATACGAAACTCAAAAGTATTTTTGAAGAAAAGATGAAGAATAAAGCTCACTATGAGTTTCGAAGGGTTGTTGAAAAGGACAAATTTCCTAACTTACTTGAATATGCTCAGAAAATATTGTGTGTTTTTTCATCTACTTATGTCTGTGAATCTACATTCAGTAAGCTGAAGTTTGTAAAAAACAAGTACAGATCTAGGCTAACAAGTGAGAATGTTGAGAACATTTTAAGAATTTCAGTTTCTTCCCAACCTGCCAACATAGATGCCATATTAGAGGACTGTGAAAGTCTCAACGCCCATCAACTTCAAAGAATTAATTTAGTAAAAAAAAGACATTTTCAAACTTTTTTATGCGCAAAACAGTTTATTTATGTTGGTAATGTGATAAACGTATGTTATAATCATATTGTTTGTCAGTTATTTAGTGCCTCTTGTACTTGCGGCCCTCAGGAAAATTTTATGCAAAATTTTTGGCTCTCAAAGTATTCCTAGTGAGGACCCCTGCCTTATATACACTGTAACACTCAGTATGAGAAAGCATATGCGCCCTCCCGCACGCACACGCTAACGTGCGCGCACTCACGTACGCACACACTCACGCAGGCGCGCTCGCGCACACACACGCACACATATAAATATACTTTTTTACAGTTCATGTCTTCAAAGTTCTGAAGTTATATAATACCTTATAGACAAACGTATATTGTGCGTGTGTGCGTGCGTGTAACAGTGTGTGTGTGTGTGTGTTTGTTAACGAAAAAAAATCAATATGGAAACTATGTTATTAATTAGATTGAGCGCAGATTAGCAAACAGATTGAAGGCAAGTGCATAGAAGAGGAAATTGCCCTGAAGCAATTTAACTAACAACAGATACATCTTTGACATACAAAATACCATTGCAAGGAGATATACATGTTGTTACAGTTGCCAGACAAATTGTCTTTTAAGCAGATAGTCTTGTAATTTGTTTTTTTATATATAGTATAACCATAAAGATTCAAACAGTGTAAATTATTCATCATTAAAGAGTACTTAGTTTAAAGCAGATGCGGGATGAGCCCTGACTTTTGATGCTCTGTGTTCTTATCTTTGTGTGAAGGAGTAAGTGTAACGGGAGCATCCGTTTTGGTTACATATTTACGAAGAAGAATACAACCTATTTGCATCGGTCAGGGCTTAGGTTCGATCTGTTCGGATAGAATATTGAATGTCTCGTTGGAAAGAAAGCCAAATAACTGTAATTAGTGGTATAGGAAAAGACCTGTGTACGACTACAGAAGTTATCCGGTGTAAAGGAGCGTTATTAAGGCGGCTGCTGCAATAGTATATCGTTATGAAGAGGCTGTAAACTGCTTTGCTTATCAAATTAAACTAAACAGACAGTAGGTTTATGACTTTACCCAGCTGGATTACTGTTGTCTTTGGACGCCCGTATACTCACCTGTAACAAAGAGAAACAGTGTTACAATGATTGCACAATCATTGAAACGATCGCTCTAAACTTACAATAAACTTCAATGAGTATACGAAATGGAAACAGAAAAATAATGACGCAACCTTGATAAAAATAAAAAACAGCCACTGTACAAATAATGAATTATAGAAAAATTACAGATATTTTAATTTCTAAATGTAAAATTTTAAAATTAAAAAACAAATTATTTAAAAATGTCATTAAATTATTTAGTTTTCATCCCCTAAAGAAGCAAGACCTTTTACAATTATTTACACCATCTTTTGTTACTATAAGCTCTTTCTGTTGGCATATGTTTACGGCGAAGGATTTACTTACTACTCTTTTGATGTATTAGATTTATAGCAAAACGTGAGAGTAGCAGGTCGTAAGAGTAACAAGCCATGAGATTAGCAAATCATGAGACTAGCAAGTCGCAAGTGTAGCAAGTCGTGAGACTAGCAAGTCCTAAGTGTAGCAAGTTGTGACAATAGTAGGTCGTAAGAGTAGCAAGGCGTAAGTGTAGCAAGTCGTAAGATTAGAAAAACGGGAGAGTAGCAAGTCGTGTGAATAGCAAAAAGTGAGATTAGCTAAACGTGAGAGTAGCAAGTCGTGAGAGCGGCAAGACGTGAGCGTAGCAAGTCGTAAGATTAGAAAAACAGGAGAGTAGCAAGTCGTGTGAATAGCAAAAAGTGAGATTAGCTAAACGTGAGAGTAGCAAGTCGTGAGATCGGCAAGACGTGAGCGTAGCAAGTCGTAAGATAAGCAAAACGTGAGAGTATGTAGTCGTGAGAGTAGCAAGGCGTGAGAGAAGAAAATTGTGAGAGTAGCAAGTCGTATGAATAGCAAAACGTGATTGTACCAAGTCGTGGGAGTAAAAAAACGTAGGAGTAGCAGGTCGTGAGAGTAGAAAGCCATAAGTGTAGCAAAACGTACAAGTCGAAGGATTAGCAAAACGAGAGAGTAGCAAGTCATGAGAGCAGCTAGTAGTGAGCGTAGAAAGTCGTAACATTAGCAAATCGTCTGAGCAGCCAGTCGTGAGATTAGCAAAATGTGAGAGTAGCAAGTCGTGAGAGTGCAAATCTTATAGACAGTTCACAAAGAGTATAAATACAAACGCTCATGATTATGACATACTTGGCCTGTACCATGTTGTTGAATTTAAAATATTAAAAGTATTTACACACATTCAGAGAGCAATGTTTATGGCAATATTTACAGTGTGTACACAGCATTAGCAGCAATATTTTTAGAATCCTCAGCAAAAGAACGCAGTTCAATCATTGTAGTTGCAAAATAAATTACCTTTCTGAAATAAAACCGTATGGATCATAAAAATCGGCTGTAATTACCTGAACGCAAATTACAAAAGCTATTCCTGTGGGTCGACCTTATTGTTTAGCTCCCATGCAAGAGTGAATTGCAGCCATGTTTACCTGCTTTATGTTTACGTTCCTAGGTTTAAAAACATGTGCGAACGGTTTTACAACCCGTAAACGCACGAGATGCTGTCACTCATGATAGAATGTTACTTGGTTGGTAGTTTGTACTCAATTTGAACTCATTGGTTTTTATTTTATCCTGTAAAAGATTGCGCAGCAGTCTTGCTGAATTATTCTGAAGATGGCTTAGGCGAGGAAAAACCTTACGCCTCTGGTAGTTTTCAGTTTGGCAAATCGTTATTTAAGTTCAAATATTAATTTAATACAATGTCATGGCTAAAGTGTTCATGCTTTTACGTAAAAACAAGTAACATAAACAAAAGTGTTTAAGGCCAATTTCCTACTTAGGTCAACAAATTATACTTTTATTTTAGTTACTTTTTATCAAATAATTACCGTTAATATGATTAAAGTAACATAACCTACGCTTTAAAACACCTGTTCTACCACATGTCCTATAACATAAAATCAGTTGTTTTATGGAATTATGTTATCACTTAACTGAATGAAGCGTTAAGAGTAAGTCGATTGTTATCCCGCGCAAGACATATGGCCATGCCGTCATTAGATGGTTCAATTAATACTTGAAATTCCTCATGCAACAATGCTTCCGGATAAAGATTATCCTTTTCTCTTACATCATGTCCTGGATATTCTGCTGCAAACCCAATTCGGAACTGAAATAGCCATGCATGATTAGCATTGTTTAGTAGGTTTTCTTCTTCGAAAAATCCCACCGATGACTTCAGTATGTTTGTGATCTTTTTATTTAGCTTTCAGTACGTTTTCTGGGCTTTCACTCATTATAGCATAATTGTATTATTATTTTAAATAGCGGTTTGTAACGTTCGAGCCAAACATATTCTACCCACTGTCATTAATTAACCTCTCCTATGGGCTGCATGACCTTGACGTGGTGGAGAGTCTTAATCCGGGTGTGGGGGACGGGTGGAGCGGAGCTGTACGTATGTGGCTCCCTATAAACGGGAAGTCCAGACAAATGTGTGAGTGCATGATGGCGGCTCAAAAAAGGGGTCAGTCCTAGCACTTGAAGGGTTGTTATCTGCCCGACTCTCGCCCTGCCCTTCCCTTACAGGCGGCAACCAAGAAACACCCCTCATCCAGGTTGGTGGTCTGGATGGGCACATACACCCCCCGATCTGAAGGTGTTATGCGATCCGTGCCGATGTAGATTCGTGGCCCTCAGGGTAAGGAGGGTCTTTAACGGAGTCTCAGGGGCACCTGGCGCCACCCCTGAGTACTTAAGTCGCCTTACCGCCGTAAGCGGGGCTCTGCGGCGGCGGACCTTTATTTCCCTAGCTGCTCGTGGGAATACACATGGCAGAAGCAAAAAAAAAAAAAAAAAAATTTAACTGGTCAGGGCTTAGAATCTACCGACAAATCTGTCCCAATGGAGATGGCTTCGGCCCCCGTAGAGACAGATGGAAATCCAGTTGCGAAGGCAACAGGAAGAATGAGTGGGGCACAAAGAAGGAAAGCACTCTAGCTTTCCTACCATGAGGAAGCAAAGAAGGCAGAGGCGGAGGCGTAGGGCAGAGAACCACCGCCACTTACATTGAGGAAACACCGGCCCAGGCAGCGGAAGGTTTTGACGGAGGCTGGGGCTAGAACCCGCCCTGTCGTCCCGAAAGCCAGTGGATCCGGTAGGACCTTAGTACGACAAGAGAGAGAGAGAGAGAGAGAGAGAGAAAGAGAGAGAGAGAGAGAGAGGAAAAGGAAGGAAAGGAGTACTTCTAACCCTACTCCAGAGTCGGATGCCAAGAGGAATAGACAAGGGTCTAGGCCTGTTTGGTCGGGAGGGCCGTCTTTCCCGTCGATCTCCGCCAACCTACCGAGGGTTCTAGTGACCTTTGGGGATAGTGTAGGCGTGATGATGGAGATGGCGGCGTTCGACCCCTTTAAGGGCACCGTTATGGACCGGATTCTGGACACTCCTAGTGGAGGTTTTGTCGCGCGGTTCAGAGACACTTACCTAAGGGATGGAGTGGCAGGATTTATTTGTGCTGATGAGGAATCGGCAAAATGGCTGAGAGAAGTGGTACCGTCAGTTAAGCTCGAGGACGGGACTCAGGTAAGGCTAGTCCTGCCTGATGAACTGATTTTTTAAGGGTGAAAGTGACGGTGCTCGTACCACCACCAAAAAAGGAGGCCATTCAGTTGGTCAAGCTCATGGGGATGAAAACCCCAGAAATTGACACTTCGAAATGGAAGATCCTACAGTGCATTGAGCGGGGACCAGCAAGCCTCCTCTGCCTAGGATTGGATGAGGCAACGGCCAGACAATTAAAGGCAAGAGATGGGAAAGCCTTCCTGGGGACTGCAAGGGTCACTTTTAAGTGGAACTCTAAGGATCCGGAAGAGAAGGGCGAGAGAGAGAATCAGGAGAAGGCGTAGGGGTCAGTTGAATATGGCTCTGACCCTCGAGCAATGATCCTGCAAATTAACTTGCACGACAGTGAAAGCGCCTCGGTGGTCCTAGCCAGGTGCTTAAATGCGAGGCACACATTACCAGCGCTTGCGCTAGTGCAAGAACCGTGGCTGGTAAGGAACCGTATAAGGGGTCTGACTGCAGCTGGGCGCACCTACGCAAGTGGGGAACATGAGGGGCACAGAGCATGTGTGATAGTCAGAGGACTAGAAGCCACGCTGATTCAAGAATTCTCAATTAAAGACCTTGAGGTGGTTAGAATTAGAGGTAAGAGCGAGGTAAGTGGGAGCAGGGAGTTCATCGTGGCCTCCACTTACTGCGCCCACAATAGAGAATCGCCCCCTGCAGAATTACGTAAGTTAGTTCGGTACTGCAGGGAGAGGAATATAGGAATCTTAGTGGGCTGTGATGCCAATGCTCATAATGAGGTGTGGGGCAGCACAGACACAAATGAACGAGGTGAGGAGCTCCTCACCTTCTTGATTGAAGAAAACAAACACAGGTGCCTTGCCATCATTTGTCACTTCAAACAGAATGGAGATTCTAGATATCACCTTCTGTAATAGACAAATGGTAAGGTGGGTGCATGACTGGCAGGTTTCGGATGAGCCTTCCATGTCTGATCACCGGATCATCACTGCTACGATGAGGGGAGTTGTCCCCCATGTGGTGTGGCTTAGGAACCCGAGAAGGACAAACTGGGAAGGTTTTAAGTCCTCGGTGAGGATGCGGATGTCAGACTTCCGTGGTAAATATGGTACATCAAACGAACTGGAAAATACTGAGGCCTACATCAGGACTGCAATTTCCAAGTCGTTTGAGGAAAATTGTCCTCTCGCGCGGATAAACACTGGGCGTGGAAAGCTTAACTCGAACAGCGAGTTAGAGGCAAGACGGAAAGAAACTAGAAGGATCTTTAATAGGGCAAAGAAGAAGAAAACGGCGGAGAACTGGCAGGCATATAAAGACAGCCAGGATCTCTATGAAAATCTTATTAAAGAGGTTAAATGTGCTTCTTGGGAAAAGTGGTGTTCAGAGACTAGCATACTGAGTGACACTGCTAGTCTGTTTAAGATGTTAGCAGGTGGGCCGACGGGAGAGCTTAGGTTTGTCAAGAGGATTGATAGTAGCTTATTGACGCCCCGGAGGAAACTCTGCGTCTGCTTATGAGGAACAGTTTTCCCGATATTAGACCGGTAGGGGACGGTGCTCAAAACCTCCGACATACTGGGCTAAGGGCGGACTGGAATATTGCTGGGCAGGTGATCTCACCGCAAAAGGTGAGAGAGGCGATTCTGTCTTTTGAGCCTTTTAAAGCGCCTGGATTAGATAATATTACTCCATCACTACTACAAAATTGCTTGGAGGAAATAATAGGGCCACTGACAGGATTACTCAGAGGCTGTGTTGCCTTGGGTTACACGCTTGGGCAGTGGCTTAAAACGAAAGTTATCTTTATCCCCAAACCGGGGAGGAAAGGTTACACAGAGGTAAAGGACTTTAGACCTATCAGCCTTACATCTTTCTTGTTAAAGACAATGGAAAGGCTGGTGGACCACAATTTGAAGGAGGGACCTCTGAAGCAGTATCCGCTTCATCAGAACCAACACGCCTACCGAACTGGTCGGTCAGTGGAGACTGCGCTGTTGTCGGTTGTGGACTTTATTGAGGGTCAGATCAATAACAAGGCGATGTATTGGGGCTTTTCTTGATGTGGAGGGGGCTTTTAATAGTACCTCTAGACTGGCCATCAAGAGAGCAGCTATGGATCACGGGATTTCTGATAGAATTATAAATTGGATTATGAGTTCCTTGGAAAACCGTATAAGTACTGCATCTTGGATGGGGTGTACGATAAATGGGATGGTCTCGGAGGGCTGCCCGCAGGGTGGAATGTTATCCCCTCTGCTGTGGAGCCTTGTCGTGGACGGCCTACTAAGGACGCTCAGTGGAATGGGTGTCAAGGTGGTAGGATATGCGGATGATATAGCTATCCTTGTTAGGGGACCATTTGAAGAGGTCCTCAAAGACCTGCTTCAAGAGGCACTCCAGGTAACAGAAGCATGGTGCAGGGATAATGCTCTATGGATTTAAGGAGAGAAATCTGTGGCACTCATTTCACTAGGCGATATAAAACTAAATCGCTGGAGATGATGGACGTTGGCAATACCAAAATAAGCTAAGTTGAGAGCGCTAAATATCTGGGAGTTATTCTGGATAGGAAGCTACTCTGGCATGAGCACTTGGAGGATAAGTGCAAAAAAGCCATAGCTACGTCCTGGCAATGCAGAGGAGCAATAGGCATGAGATGGGGTTTGGGTCCACGTCAGATGAACTGGACTTATTCCGCCATTGTGGTGCCGAGGTTGGTCTTTGCCTCAATCGTCTGGTGGGACAGGGCACAGAAAGAAACAAGTAAAAGAATGCTGGACCGCGCGCAGGGGCTCTTCCTTAGAGGCATAACAGCTACAAGGAGAAGCGCACCATGTGCGGCCATGAGGGTTATGTTGCGTTTTTCATCCTTGAGTCTTCAGATTACGATGGAGACAATGAAAACTGCATACCGGCTAAGTTGTACCGGGCAGTGGAAGACAAGTAGCAAACGTCATAAACAGCTATTTGGGGATTCACTAAAGGAGCTCTGGATAGAACCTCAGGATAAGATACTGAATCTTAAAAGGGAAAAAGGAAACTACAAAATCCATATTCCTGCAAGAGAGGCATGGGCGGAGTGTAGACCCAAACATGGTGAAATCTGGTTCACCGATGGGTCCAAGGAGTGGGAGCAGGATTTAGTGGACCGAGACACCAAGACAGATTTTGTCATCGCCTGGAGGACTACAACTCTGTCTTCCAGGGGGAGGTGCTCGCAATCAAACTATGTGCTGAGGAAATAATAGGGTCTGGCAGGCGGGGCAAGACCATCTGGATTTGCTCGGACAGTCAGGCAGCTCTGAAGGCTTTAGGTAAGGCTAGTACCAGCTCTAGGCTGGTGGCTGAGACTATAGCCTCTCTAGCAGAGCTGAGTAAGTATAATTCGCTCAACCTAACCTGGATTCCAGGACAGTCTGGCTAGATAGGGAATGAGAGAGCTGACGCTTTAGCAAAACAAGGGTGTATAACTCAAGGACCGTTGCTGAGGGCAGTGGGCATGCCGCCTCAGAAGGGCGCAAGAGAATCACGGCACATATATCCTTAAGTAGACACCAACTCAGAGCTACTGTAGAGCTGGTCACAGGCCATGGGAATCTGAGGGGGTTCCAATACAAAATTGGAAAACTAGGTCCCCTGTGTGCAAGAGATGCGACGAGGACCAAGAGGAAAGCCCAATCCACGTACTCTGTGAGTGCCCTGCTTTGGGAGCTGCAAGGAGAAAGTGGTTTGGCTGGCAGGTATGTACACCAGAGGATATCAGAAGATTTACCATCAGGTGGGTACTTGATTTCTGCAAAGAGGTAAGTATCCACTAAGCTAGTCCTGTGGTAGGGATGGGAAAAGAGTACAAAGGCTGCAGCTAAGTGCTCTACACCGATAAGGGCCCTCCGAGTTTTAGTAATAATAAAAATAAATAAAGTCATTAATTCAACACTAACATACTATCGCTAAACAATGGAATATAAATTCGAATAATTCAAATAAAATACTGCCACTACAAAGTGAATATCGGAAAAACCTACGTAGAGTGTTCAATAACATTGGATCCAGGACTGAACCGAATGTTTGTACAATGGGTAATACCGTAAATCGTTACCACAGCAGGCCAATTCCCCGTAAGCACTGTTACCAACGATGTGTCTCGTATAAACAAACGCTGCGCTTGTGTGAGTGATGACTCGCATCCTGGAAGGTGTGCATACAGTACGTGACGTCAGACGCCCTGTTCACAGCTAAGCAAACAAAACGATCCGTTGTATTAAACGCTAAGCCCGTCAACAGCGATTCCCGTACTCGTACCGATTGTTATCCAGTCTTGTACTCTTGTAAACTCCGCGCCGGTTGTTTGCATATGTCGATGAATAGACTCCTAAACTGACATTCACAGCATATTGGCGCCCTACACAGGAACTGCTGTAAACGGATGACTGTGCTTCAATGAAGCCAACCTTACATAACCTAACTAAATTAATCTTGGATTTAGTTCATTTCGGACCCAAGTGCCTATAAAGGAGCCTACATACCTTCAGTTTATTTGCGCAGTTTATCAAGTGTGACGTCATGTCTCGCACACAGGTTCTTACACAGCCGATGGATTGCACAAGCGAGTGTCTTTATGTAAGCTTTGAACAACATCAAATCGATTTGATAACTTCGGTCTAACAGCTAGGCGATGACCTCTGAAAACAGCAACCCGATGACTTCTGGCTGCAGCGATTCGATGACCTCTACCCACATCAAGCCAACGATTTCTGGCCAACAGCAAACCGATGACCTCTGCCAACAGCAAACCGATGACTTCTGGCTGCAGCAAGCCGATGACCTCTACCCACATCAAGCCAACGATTTCTGGCCAATAGCAAACCGATGACCTCTGCCAACAGCAAATCGATGACCTCTGCCAACAACAAACCGATTACTTCTGGCTGCAGCGAGCCGATGACCTCTACCCACATCAAGCCAACGATTTCTGGCCAACAGCAAACCGATGACCTCTGCCAACAGCAAACCGATGACCTCTGCCAACAGCAAACCGATGACCTCTACCCACATCAAGCCAACGATTTCTGGCCAACAGCAAACCGATGACCTCTGCCAACAGCAAACCGATGACCTCTGCCAACAACAAACCGATTACTTCTGGCTGCAGCGATTCGATGACCTCTACCCACATCAAGCCAACGATTTCTGGCCAACAGCAAACCGATGACCTCTGCCAACAGCAAACCGATGACCTCTACCCACATCAAGCCAACGATTTCTGGCCAACAGCAAACCGATGACCTCTGCCAACAGCAAACCGATGACTTCTGGCTGCAGCAAGCCGATGACCACTGCCAACAACAAACCGATGACTTCTGGCTGCAGCAAGCCGATGACCTTTACCCACATCAAGCCAACGATTTCTGGCCAACAGCAAACCGATGTCCTCTGCCAACAGCAAACCGATGAATTCTGGCTGCAGCAAGACGATGACCTCTGCCAACAGCAAGCCGATGACCTCTGCCAACAGCAAACCGATGACTTCTGGCTGCAGCAAGCCGATGACCTCTACCCACACCAAGCCAACGATATCTGGCCAACAGCAAGCCGATGACCTCTGCCAACAGCAAGCCAATGACCTCTACCCACACCAAGCCAACTATTCCTCTCCATCAGCAAACAGATGATCTCTGCCAATAGCAAGCCGATGACTTCTGCCAACACCAACCAGATAACCTCTGTTAACAGCAATCTGATGACTTCCGCCCAACAAACAACGCCCATATTTTTGAATAATTGCAGTAAAATGCATTTCTTATATTTGCTACAAATAAAAATGCCTTAAATTAGAATTTGTTCAAATTAGTTTTGAACTTTATTTGAAACTCCTTAAAGTACAATCTTGGTTATTTAACGGCGTTGAAATTTCCAAACTACTTTGTTTCTATTTTCCTTTAAATGGGGGGGGGGATAAGATTTCCTACAGAAAGGAAGTCTACATTCTTTAATGTGCTGAGTATTGCATGTTATAACTGTCACACATAATTACCGCCATTTATGGAATGTTGGGGAACATTTTTGTATAAAGCGATGGAATACAAATGTTACTAAAACTTGATAAAACATGACAAACGACGAACACGCCTGTCCCTACAGTTCACCGAGCCAAGTTCAGATAAAACTAATCAACAAGCTAATCTTTGTAACCGGAACGGTGACTACTGTATCCTACTTGTACAAATATCGTTACAAATTAATTAGTACTTTGGCTGAGTTTATGAATAATAAATTCCATCATTTATTTGTGGAAAAAAGTATTCACTTTGTGTACAATAAAAGCAATACCCTAACATAGGTTCTCGTGTAGTGCAAAGCATAAATAATAAACAATAGCGACTGCATGCCATTCGAGGGGAAGAGATAAAACGCCGCTCTGTTAATGTGGCATTACGTGTAATTAAGAATTAGAGTGCGTTTAAAAGTATTCTTCTGTTGGATAAAACACCGCGACCAAATTGCATATATTTTTAACCAATTACAATATTTCAAGGCTGTACTAGGATTAGGAAGTTTAACGACCTTGTATCGCTGGTAGAATAAGATAGGGGTTAATGATACATTAGGAAAGGGAAAAAGCAACATGGTTCGCGTAGTCGGGGTCGCTTCTCTCTACTATGAAGATAGCTGCTAAGTCACGAGCCACGAAGCATGTCCACTCGATGGAAAGAAGATTAATGATGATATAGCAAAGCTATACCCAACACCAAGTGTTACACACGAAAAGCGCTCGATCGAAATAGATTTTATAATCGTTCAATATTATTTTATAGTCAGGAACACTTATGTAAATAGAGAGTGTAAGAACGATGTAGTAAGAGTAGACATTAACACAAGCATATAGAGTACTATCTGAGACAACGTAGAAGTACATAAGGCACACACTAGAAGCTATATTCTTCTCCTTGACAACTTTCCGAAGGATCTGCAAGGCGGTGTCAGCTTATCGTTTGCACTCCTAACGCATTAATGCCATCCGTCAACTTAATGTCACGAGTTCATAGTTTGACCTTTCGAGCCAACCCCTTCCTCTATAGACTACCCGCTCAAGTGTTCTGGAAGATAAAGTCACCAAAACTTTCAATGATTAATTGCGGATAGTTTAAACACGTTTTGCGTCTTTTATAAAATAAACAATAGAAAAATGTTTAGAAACTAATAACAAATCACTGTTATAAGATATTAAAACACATTTTCATTTTAAACCTTGTTCTTTGTTTTTCACGGACAACAAAGGAAGCCTGTTGAGGGTTTTATAGGCTAAGTGTGGCATAATACAGAAGAAAGTAATATAGGGGTATACACCTCCTATGTAGGGGTAGGAGCGTGGACTGATTGGGAGGCACACAGCTACCATGCTGTGGTGTGGGAATAGAATAAATGGACACGTAACCGAAGAGCCAAATCCACTCTTTGTCGGAGTCACATGCGGGTGGCGTTACACTAAAGCTGCCTACCCATTGGTAGACATCCCTTGATGACCTCTATAGAGCTTAGCTCTTCGGGTACATAGATGGCATTACTCCCTCTTTTCGGAGAACTGTATGTCCCTAACCTAGATTCACAACCATCCTATCCTCCAAGACATACTGGCTGATAATTGTAAATAAAACGAACAAATATTTAAAATCCACCACCGTTAATGCTATCGACAAAAGGCAGACGTATAGCAGCTCGAGATAAAAGTGCTCAACATTCGCAAGAACTCTATTAACATGGTAATACAGACCGAGCGGGCGGACAACAACGAGACATGTTCTGTATGCATATTGCATGCGACGCCGTACAGCCCAGTGTATGCTAATTCTTAACAAATGGCCCTCAGTAAATGGGTTACCGAACCTGAAATTTAGCACCGATTCCCTGCACTTTTCTTAAAACGTTATTCTTTATATTATTTTTTTAAAATATTGATTTATTTGATTTTTTATTGTTTAAATATCAGGCAAAAGTCACGAAATTGATTGCCTCAGGCAAAATGAACTGAGATTTAGATTGACTGGGAAGCAACAATCTGGTAGAATTGCAGGGGGGTGAGAGCTGTGATTAAAGAAAATTTCTGCCCAAAGATAGGAAATTGGTTTCTCAACAAAGTTATTTATTTGGGAAATTTACAATCACTTTCTCCAAAACGAATTTTGTACAAATTCGTTTCCAAAAACCATCCCCTCAACATAATGAACCCTTGTTGATTTTCTGAGTTCTGTGAAACCGATTAGCGATTATACGGCTTTCTGCATTCACTCCAGGTCCTGCAGAAATGAAGTCCTTTCTTAGACACTAATTCAATCTCATTTTCTACAAGGGGCTGCAACGACTACTTCAGATACAATATCCTGGACATGTTCTCCCCTATACCATCTACTTAGCGAGGTTTATGCCCCTACCTTAACCCTATCTATATTTACAATACTTGAACGCATTGTAGGGCGACAGTAGTCATGCTGGCCGGCCGAGTTAAAGTGAACCAAACAATTAGGCCTTTATTCCCTATCCTAAAAACCCTTCTTGTTGTAAGGGAACGGATAGAAAGGATATGGTGATTCCGAAAGAGTGTAGGTCTTTGCAGATACAAGAACCCGCACCCCCTGAATCCTCTAACCGAAGGTTATCCTACCTCTCTCCTACCTTTATTCCCTATCCTAAAAACCCTTCTCGTTACAAGGGAACGGAGAGAAAGGATATGGTGATTCCGAAAGAGTATAGGTCTTTGCAGATACAAGAACCCGCACCCCCTGAATCCTCTAACCGAAGGTTATCCTACCTCTCTCCTACCTTTATTCCCTATCCTAAAAACCCTTCTCGTTACAAGGGAACGGAGAGAAAGGATATGGTGATTCCGAAAGAGTAAAGGTCTTTGCAGATACATGAACCCGCACCCCCTGAATCCTCTAACCGAAGGTTATCCTACCTCTCTCCTACCTTTATTCCCTATCCTAAAAACCCTTCTCGTTACAAGGGAACGGAGAGAAAGGATATGGTGATTCCGAAAGAGTAAAGGTCTTTGCAGATACATGAACCCGCACCCCCTGAATCCTCTAACCGAAGGTTATCCTACCTCTCTCCTACCTTTATTCCCTATCCTAAAAACCCTTCTCGTTACAAGGGAACGGAGAGAAAGGATATGGTGATTCCGAAAGAGTAAAGGTCTTTGCAGATACATGAACCCGCACCCCCTGAATCCTCTAATCGAAGGTTATCCTACCTCTCTCCTACCTTTATTCCCTATCCTAAAAACCCTTCTCGTTACAAGGGAACGGAGAGAAAGGATATGGTGATTCCGAAAGAGTAAAGGTCTTTGCAGATACATGAACCCGCACCCCCTGAATCCTCTAATCGAAGGTTATCCTACCTCTCTCCTACCTTTATTCCCTATCCTAAAAACCCTTCTCGTTACAAGGGAACGGAGAGAAAGGATATGGTGATTCCGAAAGAGTATAGGTCTTTGCAGATACATGAACCCGCACCCCCTGAATCCTCTAATCGAAGGTTATCCTACCTCTCTCCTACCTTTATTCCCTATCCTAAAAACCCTTCTCGTTACAAGGGAACGGAGAGAAAGGATATGGTGATTCCGAAAGAGTATAGGTCTTTGCAGATACATGAACCCGCACCCCCTGAATCCTCTAATCGAAGGTTATCCTACCTCCCTCCTGCCTTTATTCCCTATCCTAAAAACCCTTCTCGTTATAAGGGAACGGAGAGAAAGGATATGGTGATTCCGAAAGAGTAAAGGTCTTTGCAGATACATGAACCCGCACCCCCTGAATCCTCTAACCGAAGGTTATCCTACCTCTCTCCTACCTTTATTCCCTATCCTAAAAACCCTTCTCGTTATAAGGGAACGGAGAGAAAGGATATGGTGATTCCGAAAGAGTAAAGGTCTTTGCAGATACATGAACCCGCACCCCCTGAATCCTCTAACCGAAGGTTATCCTACCTCTCTCCTGCCTTTATTCCCTATCCTAAAAACCCTTCTCGTTACAAGGGAACGGAGAGAAAGGATATGGTGATTCCGAAAGAGTAAAGGTCTTTGCAGATACATGAACCCGCACCCCCTGAATCCTCTAACCGAAGGTTATCCTACCTCTCTCCTACCTTTATTCCCTATCCTAAAAACCCTTCTCGTTACAAGGGAACGGAGAGAAAGGATATGGTGATTCCGAAAGAGTATAGGTCTTTGCAGATACATGAACCCGCACCCCCTGAATCCTCTAACCCAAGGTTATCCTACCTCTCTCCTACCTTTATTCCCTATCCTAAAAACCCTTCTCGTTACAAGGGAACGGAGAGAAAGGATATGGTGATTCCGAAAGAGTAAAGGTCTTTGCAGATACATGAACCCGCACCCCCTGAATCCTCTAACCCAAGGTTATCCTACCTCTCTCCTACCTTTATTCCCTATCCTAAAAACCCTTCTCGTTACAAGGGAACGGAGAGAAAGGATATGGTGATTCCGAAAGAGTATAGGTCTTTACAGATACATGAACCCGCACCCCCTGAATCCTCTAACCCAAGGTTATCCTACCTCTCTCCTACCTTTATTCCCTATCCTAAAAACCCTTCTCGTTACAAGGGAACGGAGAGAAAGGATATGGTGATTCCGAAAGAGTAAAGGTCTTTGCAGATACATGAACCCGCACCCCCTGAATCCTCTAACCGAAGGTTATCCTACCTCTCTCCTACCTTTATTCCCTATCCTAAAAACCCTTCTCGTTACAAGGGAACGGAGAGAAAGGATATGGTGATTCCGAAAGAGTAAAGGTCTTTGCAGATACATGAACCCGCACCCCCTGAATCCTCTAACCGAAGGTTATCCTACCTCTCTCCTACCTTTATTCCCTATCCTAAAAACCCTTCTCGTTACAAGGGAACGGAGAGAAAGGATATGGTGATTCCGAAAGAGTATAGGTCTTTGCAGATACATGAACCCGCACCCCCTGAATCCTCTAACCGAAGGTTATCCTACCTCTCTCCTACCTTTATTCCCTATCCTAAAAACCCTTCTCGTTACAAGGGAACGGAGAGAAAGGATATGGTGATTCCGAAAGAGTAAAGGTCTTTGCAGATACATGAACCCGCACCCCCTGAATCCTCTAACCGAAGGTTATCCTACCTCTCTCCTACCTTTATTCCCTATCCTAAAAACCCTTCTCGTTACAAGGGAACGGAGAGAAAGGATATGGTGATTCCGAAAGAGTAAAGGTCTTTGCAGATACATGAACCCGCACCCCCTGAATCCTCTAACCGAAGGTTATCCTACCTCTCTCCTACCTTTATTCCCTATCCTAAAAACCCTTCTCGTTACAAGGGAACGGAGAGAAAGGATATGGTGATTCCGAAAGAGTAAAGGTCTTTGCAGATACATGAACCCGCACCCCCTGAATCCTCTAACCGAAGGTTATCCTACCTCTCTCCTACCTTTATTCCCTATCCTAAAAACCCTTCTCGTTACAAGGGAACGGAGAGAAAGGATATGGTGATTCCGAAAGAGTATAGGTCTTTACAGATACATGAACCCGCACCCCCTGAATCCTCTAACCGAAGGTTATCCTATCTCTCTCCTACCTTTATTCCCTATCCTAAAAACCCTTCTCGTTACAAGGGAACGGAGAGAAAGGATATGGTGATTCCGAAAGAGTAAAGGTCTTTGCAGATACATGAACCCGCACCCCCTGAATCCTCTAACCCAAGGTTATCCTACCTCTCTCCTACCTTTATTCCCTATCCTAAAAACCCTTCTCGTTACAAGGGAACGGAGAGAAAGGATATGGTGATTCCGAAAGAGTAAAGGTCTTTGCAGATACATGAACCCGCACCCCCTGAATCCTCTAACCCAAGGTTATCCTACCTCTCTCCTACCTTTATTCCCTATCCTAAAAACCCTTCTCGTTACAAGGGAACGGAGAGAAAGGATATGGTGATTCCGAAAGAGTAAAGGTCTTTGCAGATACATGAACCCGCACCCCCTGAATCCTCTAACCCAAGGTTATCCTACCTCTCTCCTACCTTTATTCCCTATCCTAAAAACCCTTCTCGTTACAAGGGAGCGGAGAGAAAGGATATGCTGATTCCGAAAGAGTATAGGTCTTTGCAGATACATGAACCCGCACCCCCTGAATCCTCTAACCCAAGGTTATCCTACCTCTCTCCTACCTTTATTCCCTATCCTAAAAACCCTTCTCGTTACAAGGGAACGGAGAGAAAGGATATGGTGATTCCGAAAGAGTATAGGTCTTTGCAGATACATGAACCCGCACCCCCTGAATCCTCTAACCCAAGGTTATCCTACCTCTCTCCTACCTTTATTCCCTATCCTAAAAACCCTTCTCGTTACAAGGGAACGGAGAGAAAGGATATGGTGATTCCGAAAGAGTATAGGTCTTTACAGATACATGAACCCGCACCCCCTGAATCCTCTAACCGAAGGTTATCCTACCTCTCTCCTACCTTTATTCCCTATCCTAAAAACCCTTCTCGTTACAAGGGAACGGAGAGAAAGGATATGGTGATTCCGAAAGAGTAAAGGTCTTTGCAGATACATGAACCCGCACCCCCTGAATCCTCTAACCCAAGGTTATCCTACCTCTCTCCTACCTTTATTCCCTATCCTAAAAACCCTTCTCGTTACAAGGGAACGGAGAGAAAGGATATGATGATTCCGAAAGAGTATAGGTCTTTGCAGATACATGAACCCGCACCCCCTGAATCCTCTAACCGAAGGTTATCCTACCTCTCTCCTACCTTTATTCCCTATCCTAAAAACCCTTCTTGTTACAAGGGAACGGAGAGAAATGATATGGTGATTCCGAAAGAGTATAGGTCTTTGCAGATACATGAACCCGCACTCTTGATGCCGTGATTCCCCCTGAATCCTCTAACCGAAGGTTATCCTACCTCTCTCCTACCTTTATTCCCTATCCTAAAAACCCTTCTCGTTACAAGGGAACGGAGAGAAAGGATATGGTGATTCCGAAAGAGTAAAGGTCTTTGCAGATACATGAACCCGCACCCCCTGAATCCTCTAACCCAAGGTTATCCTACCTCTCTCCTACCTTTATTCCCTATCCTAAAAACCCTTCTCGTTACAAGGGAACGGAGAGAAAGGATATGCTGATTCCGAAAGAGTATAGGTCTTTGCAGATACATGAACCCGCACCCCCTGAATCCTCTAACCGAAGGTTATCCTACCTCTCTCCTGCCTTTATTCCCTATCCTAAAAACCCTTCTTGTTACAAGGGAACGGAGAGAAAGGATATGGTGATTCCGAAAGAGTATAGGTCTTTGCAGATACAAGAACCCGCACTCTTGATGCCGTGATTCCCCCTGAATCCTCTAACCGAAGGTTATCCTACCTTTCTCCTACCTTTATTCACACATTTTTTCTACATTTCATCTTTTACTCTTCTAAACGTTGGTTATAGTCGAAGTCATAGAACAAGCGACCCCTTAGTCCTATCTCACACCATATACCTTTCTTTGCATGCCTTCCTACACGGTGGTATGACGCGTAAACACGTGATCTAACCCCGGTAGAGAGTAGGTTACTTCAAGCACGCAACCTTGCACAGGTGATGCCACATCATCTACCATTAGGGTTTATGTCTTCACCTTAATCCTACTTATGTTAATAATCCTTTCCTACGCTTTTAATATAGGATAATAGTCATATATGCCGATGAAAAGCATGCCTATATGAATGGTTCATAAAAATTAGATTTGCAATGGTAATTATGTCAGTGATCCTTACTGATACGACACTGAACACGCGAACCATGATAGACAAAATTACACGTCCTACCGATTCCATTTATTAGGCGGGTATTTCGCACATTTCTAAACAATCGTTGCTGTCAAGTAGTTTAGCTCTGAACAGGTGCTTCGTTTCACTCGCAGCTTCCAAATCTATTCTAGATACAAATAGCACTGCTTTGCGCCATAAGAAATGGTCGTCAGCTACTTGTTGCTGGCATTCAGTATTTAGAGCACGCTGAGGAAGCCTTGAAATGGCAGGCTTTAGAAAGTTACGGTATAGGTTAATGTCGTGCGATACGGTCGTGCCGTAACAATGGCGGAGGTTCTTGCAAGCACTGAACATTCCCGTAATGGCCGACGTAAGCTAAACGAATGGTTTTATCTAATTTCGCGAATAAAATACTAAAACAAATATGCGTGCATCTCCCCCCATCGTTATCCTAACTAGTTTATATAAATATAAAAGTTTTAATACTTTTTCATGGTTTTATAAACTATTCAAACTTTAGTATTCGAATATTGTCAAGGTCTGACATTAGCACAAACGCTTTATACAGGAAGAAAAAAGGGAACTTTCAAGGCTTGTCCTTCAGTTGGAAAAAGTAAACCCAGGTACGGGATACGCTTTCCTAATAAGTTGCAACTGGCGAAAGATTTCCCCGATACAATGAAACCATACTAAAATTTGTGGGCCGTTATTTGAGTGTAATACTTCGTGGATTTTATGCAAAGTGACCCTATATATTAAATAAAATCAGTCTCTCACCTGTAGCTACAGTAATGTTAAAGATATGTAGCCACAATACGCGAAAAGTCTTCGAATGTTAGGTTTATGTTTCCAGTGCACTAACCTGGTAAACAATTAGCAAATATGTGTAGCCTACATACAATGTGAAAACAAATCTTGTAAGTCCTTTAATTCTGAAGATAATAATATAAATATAGGCTAGCAACATTAAAAAAATGTTTTGTATACTAAAGAAAACTGAATAAAACAACTCCCAGACTTGTGGCTTCAGTAGCTTTTAAATTATCTGATGAAATACGCAATCATTAACACAAAACACATTTTATGCTACAGTTTGAAGTACATTAAATTAAGTTAAAGGATTAACAACTATGTGTACTTTGTAAACAATGTTTGCAGAGAGTCTAATTCTGAATGAAATGATGTAATAAAATAGGCCCGTAACACACACACACACACACACACACACACACACACACACACACACACACACACTGTGACTTGTGGGCTACGTCTGATAAGCTCAATGAATTCCTTAACCGTTGACGTTCAACAAGAATCGAAAGTGTTGTATATCCTCGACTCGTCTGTAATCACTGACACTGAACGGGCTTTTCCACTCTGATTTTCTCTGGTCACACATCCTCCGGCACTATAAATTTACCTTTAATATCCTTCACCTGACACACACTAGCTACGCAAAGTACGAGACAGGCGTCTAGGAGATAACAAACACTAGTACGCGCTATACACTCATACCCGCGTTAGACACGACAGCTGCTACATAAACCTACTACTGTTACACGCCCCATCACGGCCTACAGGCAAGATATAAGACTTGATTCTAGCCCACCAGCTCTTTAAGCCAACACTCACGCCAGGAATTCGGTTTTCTCACTTAAAGCCGGCAATTGGACTCTTTCCAAGACCACAAATTGAGACTCATAGCTGCGCAGGAACGTGAAAGATGTTTCACTTGCACTCGAGATGGTTCACACGTCACAGCTTCTGCCATTCGTCCTCATCATTCAGCCTACCCAAGGTTAAATCTGTAGCACAATGGGACCCACTACAACTTGTCAATAATGTATTAAGTCATCATGTCTAAACCTCAAAGTATAAGAACATAAGTAACTCTGAATCGGTTAAGGCATCAATATGTAAGAAGGAAATCATTTTGGGCAATATTTAAAATGAAAACTAACAGAAAAA
Organism: Prosapia bicincta; assembly: GCA_036971475.1. Lineage (NCBI taxonomy): Eukaryota > Metazoa > Arthropoda > Insecta > Hemiptera > Cercopidae > Prosapia > Prosapia bicincta. The sequence continues at coordinate 199,930,289 of JBAIZL010000002.1, forward strand.
ATAAAAGCGACCTTAACCTCTCTATTGTTACAGTTTTCTCTCCAGAGGCGCACTACAACAGACTTTATAATAAACCGAACGTCTTCGATACTATAGACTCGTGACGTTTTTATATAATATAACCGCTACACCTCTGAAAACCTCTGATAAAGTCGTATCTGTCGTAACTATCAAAACCTAAGAAATAGTGCCTCTTAGCTAGCGTGAATAATTCTTGAGTATGCGTGGGCGAAAGGGATTAGCGCCGCGCCGTGTCGATAAACGATTCTTATTTGTTTAATACATTATGTACAGTATTTAACATAAACCTACTAACTATATTATAATTCATGCACTTAGTAATTGTGATTTCTATGTAAGTAACAAGCACAAAATTCCACATAATATGTAAAACTATCCATGTGTAGCAATCCATGCGATTAAACAAGGTTTCTGATATCACTGTTTCTATCATCCTAGTTATCGCAGGCACTTGTAATTTCTGAGTTTAAATAATAATACTTTAAAAAATTCTAAACACAAAAGAAAATAAATAATAAGAAGAATGACCCCTATTTATACCATTAAAATGGTGAAAATGAGACACAGTACGTGATGCATACGCTATTGAAGGAAGACAATGGGGCCACAAGTAGGCCTACTTGTCAACTGGAGGCTAAATTACACAAATATTATTTGGTGCTACTGAGGATAAAACCCATGACCTTTAAGTTGGTAGTTAAAAACTCTACCATTTAGCTAGCAGAGGTTAGATGCACCACTATTGCAGCAGGAGTTGCTAGCACCACATTTGCAGCAAGGGTTGATGGTACCATCTTTGCAGAAGCGGTTGCCAGCATCCCCTTGGCAGCAAGGGTTGCCAGGACCACCTTTGCAGTAGAGGTTGCCAACACCACTATTAAAGCAGGGGTTTCTAGCACCAAGTTAGCAGCAGGGATTGATAGCACCACCTTTGCAGGAGCGGTTGCCAGCATCCCCTTGGCAGCAAGGGTTGCCAGGACCACCTTTGTAGCAGAGGTTGCCAACGCCACCTTTGAAGCAGGGGTTGCCAGCACCAACTTAGCAGCAGGAATTGCCACCACCACGTTTGCAGAAGCGGTTGCCAGCATCCCCTTGGTAGCAAGGGTTGCCAGTACCACCATTTATAGCAGGAGTTGCCAGCACCAACTTAGCAGCAGGGATTGCCAGCACCACTTTTACAGAAGCGGTTACTAGCCTCCCCTTGGCATCAAGGGTTGCCAGTACCACAATTTGTAGCGGGAGTTGCCAGCATCACCTTTGCAGTAGGGATTGCTAGCACCACCTTTGCAGAAGCGGTTGCCAGCATCCCCTTGGCAGTAAGGGTTGCCAGTAACACCTTTATAGCAGGAGTTGCCAGCATCTCCTTTGCAGCAGGGATTGCCAGCACCATCTTCGCAGAAGCGGTTGCCAGCATCCCCTTGGCAGCAAGGGTTGCTAGGACCACCTTTGCAGCAGAGGTTGCCAACACCATCTTTGAAGCAGGGGTTGCCAGCACCAACTTAGCAGCAGGGAGTGCCAGCACCACGTTTGCAGAAGCGGTTGCCAGCATCCCCTTGGTAGCAAGGGTTGCCAGTACCACCATTTATAGCAGGAGTTGCCAGCATCAACTTAGCAGCAGGGATTACCAGCACCACTTTTGCAGAAGCGGTTGCCAGCCTCCCCTTGGCAGCAAGGGTTGCCAGGACCATCTTTGCAGCAGAGGTTGCCAACATCACCTTTTGCAGCAGGAGTTGCCAGCACCACCTTTGCAGAAGCGGTTGCCAGCATCCCCTTGGCAGCAAGGGTTGCCAGTACCCCCTTTGTAGCAGGGATTGCCAGCACCTCCTTTGCAGAAGCGGTTGCCAGGAACACCTTTGCAGCAGAGGTTGCCAACACCACCTTTTATAGCAGGGGTTGCCAGCACCAACTTTACAGCAGGGATTGCCAGCACCACCACCTTTGCAGAAGCGGTTGCCAGCATCACCTTTGCAGCAGTGGGTGCCAGTAATGATAGAAACTGGATACAAACAAAGAGAGCGTTCATTATATGAATTAAAATAAAATGTATTGACTTTATTAATGCCCGGCCCTTGAGTAAAATCAATTATAACCGGCTGTCTATTGATGGGAACGCAGTAGCAATAGACTTAATGGATTTACCCTGTTTTGCCTTGACAAACGTAAACAATAACAGCAACGGAACGCCGACAACCAAGCGTTCAACACTGCAAATACTCGTGTATAGATAGAGAAAGAGAGAGAGACAATGGGTTTGGAAAGTAATTGCCACAGGACACACTATATAATGAAGTGAAAACTTTCGTTATAGTATACATAGCGCAAAATAAACCTTTATTAAAATTAAATCAACTACAAAAAGACTTGTTTTTATAAATTTTATTGCTTACCGAAGTCACGTATATTTAAAATATTAATGTATGGAATACTGACTGAGGGTGGAAGAAAGAAAGGAGACTGAAGAGTGGGAAAGAGACGGAGAAAGAAGACAGATGCTCAGTGTAAAGCTCTTGAAGAAATAATGTGTAGCAGTAGCTGTCTGAAGAGATAACACGTTATAATTACAATGTGATAAAACTCATAAGAAAACAATTACATAATTATGGTATTATGTAGTAACTGAAACCATTGAAATATTGCATCGCAAGGGCAGTTCCTTATAGATAAATGTATGCCTGATCTCAACGGGGGTTGAAACGGGGTGCGCACCCTATATTTGCGTAAAAGATTAACTAACTATACACTACTTTCACCATAGTTTCGCAATTGACAAAAAAAAAACATAAGAAATAAAAATGAAAAAGAAAGAAACAATGAAATTAACAGTAATATTAAATAAATTACTTACGGATTATTATATGTATTAACAATAAAAACATAATACAATTTTAAAAGAAAATAATAAGTAAGCTAACAAGAAATCATAAAATATATTTTAAGAAATAAAAATAATATACGTATTCGATAAAAAAAAGGATTATAAACAAAAAAAATTAAAGTCGATTCCTACTAGGATTAATAAAGAAAAATTCTATTTTCCTTACTTTTTAATAAATAATTACAATTATATAAATAAAATAACATAAAATATGCGTTAAAATAGCTGCTGTACCACATAACCTATAACATAAAAACAGCTATTTTATGAAATCATATGTTATCATTTATTTTAGGCCAAATGGAACGAAATAGTTAGATTGCGCACCTTGCCCCTTTTTGTGAAAAGGTTTTCTTCCATATAAAACTAAAACTAATTCGTTATTATATTAATTTAATGAACTAATATTTGAAAAAAAAAACTACATTAACGCCAAGTGTCACTCGCTACAAGTTTAAAATATGTATTTGACCTTGAATAGATTATTAAAAAATGTTTTATTAACGATTAAAAATTTAAACAAGATACAGTAAAATATTTATAACCCGTCCCTTCATTTATCCGGCCTCCCAGTAATCCGGCGATTTCTTCAAGGACGGAAGATATAAACAATCAATATATAAACATAACTTGTATATTTTTCTGTGAAAGACGTTGACAGTGACCTTCATACCACCCAGTTCTAGTTGTATAGCTCGTGATACACAAACTATATTGAGCCGTATGTTTTTGTAGTGGTTATGAACAGTGATGTCTACTGAAGTACAAGCGAACAACGACGCTCCAGTTGAAACTAACTTTTTTTTACCGCTAAAGATAAGGCAACCTTTTAGTACAAAGTACAGAAGAGTACATTCTGGTTTAATAATTTTAAGTACAGTACAGGACTATCTTTACCTATGTTTACTTTATTTTTGCGTAACACAAATAAATATTGAACAACCTACATTGTGTTTTTTATGGACCCTCCAGTAATCCGGCATTTTTGGTAGTCCGGCAGTATCCCAGCTTCATATCTGCCGGATTAGTGAGATTTTACTGTATGTATATATATATATATATATATATATATATATATATATATATATATATATATATCGCAATATGTATTCTTGTGTATTATTAAAGAACATAAGTCAAAATACAAATACAAGAATTATAATTGAACTTACAATTCAAAGCTTTTCGTTGGCTAACAGTACCCAACATCATCGATGACTTGTATTTTAACTTATGTTCTTTATATATATATATATATATATATATATATATATATATATATATATATATATATCGCAATATGTATTCTTGTGTATTATTAAAGAACATAAGTCAAAATACAAATACAAGAATTATAATTGAACTTACAATTCAAAGCTTTTCGTTGGCTAACAGTACCCAACATCATCGATGACTTGTATTTTGACTTATGTTCTTTATATATATATATATATATATATATATATATATATATATATATATATATATATATATATCGCAATATGTATTCTTGTGTATTATTAAAGAACATAAGTCAAAATACAAATACAAGAATTATAATTGAACTTACAATTCAAAGCTTTTCGTTGGCTAACAGTACCCAACATCATCGATGACTTGTATTTTAACTTATGTTCTTTATATATATATATATATATATATATCGCAATATGTATTCTTGTGTATTATTAAAGAACATAAGTCAAAATACAAATACAAGAATTATAATTGAACTTACAATTCAAAGCTTTTCGTTGGCTAACAGTACCCAACATCATCGATGACTTGTATTTTGACTTATGTTCTTTATATAATAATATATATATATATATATATATATATATATATATATATATATCGCAATATGTATTCTTGTGTATTATTAAAGAACATAAGTCAAAATACAAATACAAGAATTATAATTGAACTTACAATTCAAAGCTTTTCGTTGGCTAACAGTACCCAACATCATCGATGACTTGTATTTTGACTTATGTTCTTTATATATATATATATATCGCAATATGTATTCTTGTGTATTATTAAAGAACATAAGTCAAAATACAAATACAAGAATTATAATTGGACTTACAATTCAAAGCTTTTCGTTGGCTAATAGTACCCAACATCATCGATGACTTGTATTTTGACTTATGTTCTTTATATATATATATATATATATATATATATATATATATATATATATATATATATATCGCAATATGTATTCTTGTGTATTATTAAAGAACGTAAGTCAAAATACAAATACAAGAATTATAATTGAACTTACAATTCAAAGCTTTTCGTTGGCTAACAGTACCCAACATCATCGATGACTTGTATTTTGACTTATGTTCTTTATATATATATATATATATATATATATATATATATATATATATATATATATATATATCGCAATATGTATTCTTGTGTATTATTAAAGAACATAAGTCAAAATACAAATACAAGAATTATAATTGAACTTACAATTCAAAGCTTTTCGTTGGCTAACAGTACCCAACATCATCGATGACTTGTATTTTGACTTATGTTCTTTATATATATATATATATATATATATCGCAATATGTATTCTTGTGTATTATTAAAGAACATAAGTCAAAATACAAATACAAGAATTATAATTGAACTTACAATTCAAAGCTTTTCGTTGGCTAACAGTACCCAACATCATCGATGACTTGTATTTTGACTTATGTTCTTTATATATATATATATATATATATATATATATATATATATCGCAATATGTATTCTTGTGTATTATTAAAGAACATAAGTCAAAATACAAATACAAGAATTATAATTGAACTTACCATTCAAAGCTTTTCGTTGGCTAACAGTACCCAACATCATCGATGACTTGTATTTTGACTTATGTTCTTTATATATATATATATATATATATATATATATATATATATATATATATATATATCGCAATATGTATTCTTGTGTATTATTAAAGAACATAAGTCAAAATACAAATACAAGAATTATAATTGAACTTACAATTCAAAGCTTTTCGTTGGCTAACAGTACCCAACATCATCGATGACTTGTATTTTGACTTATGTTCTTTATATATATATATATATATATATATATATATATATATATATATATATATATATATATATGTATATATATCGCAATATGTATTCTTGTGTATTATTAAAGAACATAAGTCAAAATACAAATACAAGAATTATAATTGAACTTACAATTCAAAGCTTTTCGTTGGCTAACAGTACCCAACATCATCGATGACTTGTATTTTGACTTATGTTCTTTATATATATATATATATATATATATATATATATATATATATATATATATATATATATATAAGAAGAGTGTGAAGTAATAGAAGTAATTAACGAAGTAGTAATACAGAAAAAACCTGACACTGACCTATATGATGGTTAACAGAAACCAAGAGAGCTGGAAATTACTTGCCGATAAAGCTTTAGAAGATGGACACTTTATCTCCCCCCCCTCCCCGTTAACATTATTCTAACTTTTGCCGCTTACAGACAGAGACTAATCTAATATAAGGAAAGCGTTAGTGACCAAATTAAACCAGCTGCAGTTAGACTGTGAGCAACGTACATAGACGTTATTAAATGTACGACTCCGCGCTGAATTAGCATTCTAGGTTGCCCTGGATAACTTGCAAGTCCTTGTGTGACAAACACTACACAATAGGTAGTTTTAAATATTCTAGTTTAATGGCCATACCTTTTCTGTATTTGTAATCTTCTTCTACACTTCGTAGGTGATAAGAATCACAAAAATCATACTATACTATCTATATCACTTACACTTTAATGTGCTTAAACAAGAATCTTACTGGGTACATTCACCAGTCGACTTTCGAGAGCTTGTTAATCTCAGAGCTCTCATTTTCGAGAAATTTCTAATACTAATATATATATATATATATTAAACAACATAGGTTATTCAAATACAAGAATATTTATCAATTGATATTCAATTATGTTCAATATTATTATTTGTATTTGAATAACCTATGTTGTTTTAAATTATTTAACAAGAAAACATATTATATGTGTGTGTGTGTGTGTGTGTGTGTGTGCGCGCACGCGCGCGTGCGTGCGTGCGTGCGTGCGTGCGTGTGTGTGTGTGTGTGTGTGTGTGTGTGTGTGTGTGTGTGTGTGTGTGTGTGTGTGTGTGTGTGTGTGTGTGTGTGTGTGTGTGTGTGTGTGTGTGTGTGTGTGTACACACGGCCTAAACAGTAAAGAAGTTATTTTAAAATGTATAAATGGTTTGTTCTAACGAACACACGCGAAGGTTTTTACAATGTTTATGTAAAGATTGAAAGCGTCAATTAAGTAATTAAGCAACAAAACAATAAACAATAAAACAACGCACTCACAATGGCCCACATAGGTCAACCCATAACGTGCAGAGTTTGTTGTTTGACAGTCCAGTCCATTAACCTCCCGTCATCTAGCATCTAGATTTGGCTCAGGGAAAGTTTTATGCTTCGAGCTATTTTCGTGTATTGTTTATAGTGTGCTGCGGGACGGTCGTCATTCTTTTGGAGTTGGGAGGGTTTAACGCGGTTGGCGAGAAATGCGGGGGAGACTGGCCAAGACGTGTGTCCATCGCGCACAGCTGATTGAACCTTCTTACTCGAACCTGCCATTTGGACATTACAATTACCAACCAACTATTCGGTCAGGAAGGCTGTGAAATCCATAAAGGATATTTTTTTCCTTCACTTTGTTAGCAATATTTCTTTATATTTGAGTACATTTTTTAATACTCCTTAATAGTACTATTCACGTTTTGAAGATGAAGACATTTCGAAACGCGACAATACGAGAAATAATTGTAATGGTAGGAAAGGCAGACAAATGTACTCTATTATATCCAGAAAGGATGTTCATCATCGCACAAGAGGAGTGTTTAACAAGAAGCTTATATTCGCTAACTGAAGAACAGGGTACGCACTATGTTGCATTCATTCCACGCCTGCATTTGTCTGGTTAATTAGGCGATGAAAGTATAGTCTGTCCAGTAAGTCGTTGCAACCGGTTCTTTCGCCAAGGCAGGCTACTTTCTCCGTCCCAGCCAACGTGACGTCGTGAGGTACGAATAGCTATTTCCTACTTGGAAAGTTTTATTTATTTCACAAATGCTTTTAATAATTAATAAAAACATTAAAAAAAGACATTTTAACTTCATAATATATAATAAAATAAGATAGACTATGTGTTCTACAAAATAAAATCACCTGGGTTATAAAATCATATAGCCCTAGTATCAATATAACTAAACAGTTGTACAGAAAACATATCTACAGATGTGCTACAGCGTGTCGAGAAATCCAAGATATTACCCATATATTTCTTAAATTCAGGCGGAAAAAGAAATATTCACTTCAAAAATATTTATTTGCCTAGCAATTAGTTTACTTCCTTTTTTTTTAAGTCAATTCCTACTTAAGTCAACGAAAATGTTTTTTATTTATTTACTTTTTATTTAATAATTACAATTAATATAATAAAAGTAGCATAATCTATGCGTTAAAACAGCTGTTCTACCGCATAACCTATAATATAAAATCAGCTGTTTTATGAAATCATATGTTATCACTTATAATAAACAAAATGGGACGAAATAACTATATTCCATACCTTGTACCTTTTGTGGAAAGTTTTTCTCCAATATAAAATTAAAATTAAAATATTATTAAATTCAATGAATGAATTAATATTTGAAGAAACTGTATTAACATTAAGTGTCATCTACTACAAATTTTTAAAATGTATTTGAACTTGAGTGAATTAATAAAAAGTATTTTATTATCGATTAGAAATTTGAACAAGATATATATATATATATATATATATATATATATATATATATATATATATATGCCTATATATATATATATATATATATATATATATATATATATATATATATATACAGACGGACATATATTTATCGAACTTCTATATATCGAAATTCTCTATTTATCGAATTACTTCCGAGTCCCTTGAAATTCAATAGAAAAATGTTTCTGTATATCGAAAAGAAATTCTATATATCGAACTTAATTATAGAGAAAGTATATATATATATATATATATATATATATATATATATATATATATATATATATATATATATATATATTAAAACAACATAGGTTATTCAAATAGAAGAATATTTATTAATTTATATTCAAAACTTTTCGTTGGTAAACAGTACCATCAACAGGAATGAAAATTACAATAATGTAACATACAGGCCCAAAACATATGTTAAATTAGAAATAGAATTGTTGCTAAATTTATACAAATGCCAAATTTATTTTGTTGCTGTAACATTATAGACATTGAATATAGTATCAAATTTAGAATGTATTTGTATTTGTTCTTTTATTAATTTGTTATTATTATTGTGTTTATATATTTCGAATGCTTCAAATATATTCATTCTTAATCCCTTATTAATTTCTTTTATAAGTTTCATATTTTCAATATTTGGAAATTGGTGCTTATTATTAATACAATGATTTGCAAAATTTGATTTATATTTTTCATGCATATTAATTGTTTTATTATTGTTATTTATTATGTTTATTATTTTATTATTAGTTTTGTATGCAATTTTGATATTTGTATTTTTAAATACTTTGGTGATATTTTTTATTTCATGACCTATAAATAAAAATGAAGTCCATATTGTATTATTATTACTATTGCAAATTAAATTATTATTTTGTTTATTAAAAATATTATAGTTAAGTTTGTCAACAGTTTCCTTTTTATAACCGTTTTCTAATGCAATTTGATAAATTATGTTTTTTTCTCTTATTTTATTTTCTTCATTCATGGGTATTTTATGCATTCTATATAATAAGTTATATAAAGCAGCCATTTTTTGATTATATGGATGATTAGAATTATTCGGTATAATTTGGTTTGTTAATGTTGGTTTACGGTATATCATATATTAAAAATTTTCATTTTTTCTTATTATTGTTAAATCTAGAATATTTATTTTGTTATTTGTTTCAATTTCATAAGTAAATTTGATTTTATTATTAATTTTGTTTATTTTATCCAAAATATTTGTTAAATTTTATTATTATTGTTTGATATATACATTCCATTAATTAATAAATATTCTTGTATTAGAATAACCTATGTTGTTTTAAATATTAAACAAGAAAACGTATTTTATATATATATATATATATATATATATATATATACGAGAGTTTGAACTAATTGAAGGAATTGGAAAACGTTTCAAATTTTGCTGCCTGTACAGCGCACATTTTACGTACTGGCATTTCGTTAATAACGTTAGGGCGATGGTTACTCGTCCACCTAAACTCAAATGACCTAAATCCGTGTTTCTGTCCCGAACAGCATTGTTCGCACTTTACCCGACAGACAGCGCTCGTCACTGTTCCAGCGGCTAATTAATTTCCGTCCTTTTGTAACTAAACGTAAATCCAGTTTTAAATAATTACATTTTTCCGAGAATCGTACTTTTAACTGCCTTTAGAATTTAAATATTTCATTTCATTGTCCTGTTAACCAATTCTCGTTCAACAACACCCTTACTACCTTTGTCCAGCAAACCCGGATCCCGAGATACTTTTACCTTACACAAAGTAGGCTATAAGGTAAAAAGTGAAGGTCACGCGGACGCGACAGTAGTGTCATTACAAAGCACGTTTATCTCCTAGCTAACTTATTAGTTTATTAACAAGTCAGAATATTAAATTTGTTTACTTAGTGGTAGATCTCAACTTACTGCTAAAGTAATACAAAAAGTCACTCCCGCTACGAGTAACAAAACCAGCTGTTATCCATGCGTCATTTAACAAATTATACGGCGTTTCTGAATATATAAGAAATTACATTTGAAAACGGTTTTAAGCATAACCTCCAACAAACCTCAAATGAAAAAAACAGTGCTCTTAACGTATGCTCATTTTTGGCATTCGGGAATGTTTGGGAGAGTTCAATGGAGAGAAAGAACGAATCCTCAACGCGATCGAATAAAGGCTGCAAGTAAAGGAAATTACTATTTATTAGGAATATACTGTGGTTGAATTTAATAATAAATACACAAAAACCTCTTAACCACAAACTTTCTTTAATTTACCCTAATGTACATTTCAGTTACAAAGTAACCATCCTCAGAGGGATAACATACAAAGACTTTGGAGTCTTTGTATGTTATCCCTCTGAGGATGGTTACTTTGTAACTGAAATGTACATAAGGATAAATTAAAGAAAGTTTGTGGTTAAGAGGTTTTTGTGTATTTATTATTAAAGGAAATTGTTACGAATTCATGTTCCAAAGTGATGACATCACGACATCACAGCCGGTTCACTTCCCGTGTAAAGTTTTTTGTTTGTATGCAGCGTCATTAGATGTTATACTTAATACATTTTGGTGATAATAGTTTTTAAAATGTTTTAATCATTAAAATTATACTCTATATATTATGTAATATTCTTATACAACTAATAATTGTATATATGCGTGTGTGTAAATTTTTCCTCTAAACTACTCTAAGGGTTTTCACCGAAATTGGTATATAGAGGGTTTTTAACCTCAGGGATCCAATGGGCGAAGTCAAAATTTGCTGAAAAATCGTCATGAGTTTTCGGAAAATTGCATAAATATATTTGTAAATTTCGTCTCGCAAACTACTCTAAGAATTTTAATTAAAATTGGTATATAGGGTGTTTTTAACCTCAGCAATCTAATGGACTACGCGAAATTTTTTTGAAAAATCGTTATTATCAAGTTTTTGAAAGTTTTTAAGAAAATCATATTGCCAGAATTACATTTGGATGTACTAGTTGAAATCAACTTGGATGTACTATGCAAATACATCAATTCCCAATTAGACCAGCATTTGTCATGATAATCCATAAATCACAAAGACAAACTTTTTATTATGTTAGTATAGACTTACGAAACTCCGATTTTCGCAAAACATAATATTTCGGACTTAATCGGAGAATGATCCTATCATAGATAGGTTTCCTGATAATAATTATATTTCCGAAATAGTGATAAAGATAAGGATGAACTGAAAGGTAGAAAGATAGATAGAGAGACAAAAAGAGAGAGAAATATAAAGAGAAATGGTTGCGAGAGTGGTGAGGAAACAGAGATAGTAAGAGAACGAGAGAAGAGAAGGACAGAGAGATAAAGAGGATAAAGAAGCTGAAAACAGAAAGATGTAGTAAGAGTGACAAAGTGGTAGACGTTAGGCACTTTTGTCATGCAAAGTTTGAACTTGGTCTTTTATTTCAGTAATGTGAAAATGTTAAGGAACTAAACTCAGTTTTCTTAATGTAAAGACATCCATTCATCTGTGATAAACTTTTAATGGAGGCTTTTTACCCTTCACTAATTCCCAAAGTCAGCTATTCAAAGCATTTTGTAGTTAATTACAGTTTTCTAACGGAAATTCAAGCTATTGTGTGAATTTAGGTCGTCCGTCGAAAACACGAAATGCGCGTTATTTTATCGTTTCACCATTTATAAGATAGACTTTTCATTATAAACGAAAAACAACACCATATGCCAAACAGGAAAAACAATAAATACAAACTCAAACTATAAATAAATTGGAAAATTAAATATGCCAATATACTAAACATATATTGTTGCTCTATTGTAAGGAAACATTGTGAAAGTGGTCGTTTAAAGTTTATTGTGCATAGCCCATGCTATTCATTTTGTCTGGGTAAATCGATTTGTTTTATACCAACTACAGTATTAGTTTTAATACTTCCTTCTTGTACAAATTTTCAATCGTTAGTAAAATACTTTTTATTTATCCACTCAAATCCAAATACATTTTTCTAAACTTGTAGTGGATGATACTTGATGCTAATAGAGTCTTTTCAAATATTAATTCGTTAATTAAATTTAGTAAATTAATTTTAGATTAAATTGGAGAGATACTTTTATAAAGAGGCAAGGTATGTAATATAGTTGTTTTCTTACCCATTTTACTTAAAATAAGTAGTAACATATGATTTCATAAAACAGCTGTTTTAATGTTATTAGTTATGTGTTAAAGCAGCTGTTTTAACGTATAGGTTATGTTACTTTATTTATATTAATTGTAATTATTAATAAAACTAAATTACATTTTTCTGTGTTGAATCCTACATAGGAATTGACTTTAAAAAATATTTGTTAATTTTACTTGTTTGCTGTGGATAGAGTTAACGTTTTTCAGTAAGTTCACACTGTTTAAATCAGGGAGCGGAGTTATAACGCTACAACCCCATGAGAAAGTAGGTTTAAACGTGGGGGCATGAACTTTCTCTAGTTGGAGGAGCAGCGCCTCTAGATGTCTTGCTGTCTTGAGGAGCCTTAACCGTACACAGCTTTAGAAATGCTTCTTCAGTCTTCAACAGTTGTGTTGGGAATACAGTAATTGGATACAAACAAATATAGAAGGTAAGATTTCAACAGTACATTTAGTTTTCCTTGATTTAATGCACAGTACGTACTGAATGTAGGTCATATAGAGCTTATTATCCAGAAAATTTCGATAACAGGCAACATGCCGACCCGAACCTGGTGCCGGATATTAGAACTTTTAATATATTTTTGTAACTTTTAATAACTTTTATATATATATTTGAAATGACTATTTCTTGTGAAAAGCCTGACTTATATATTCACGGAGAAATATCTTCGGCCTGCTGTAACGCTCACGAGACCCTAGATCACAAATGAAATAAATTTTATTCAGTGTTCAAAGTACAGTGGTAACATATGATTCCATACAACAGCTGATTTTATATTTAGGCTATATTGTAAAACAGCTGTTTTAACCCATAGGTTATGTTACTTTAAATATGGGTCATTATTCCGTCTATATAATATAATTAAAAATTTATACATTAAAAAAAATATTAATTTATTTACATATCATAAATCTTACTAAAATTGATTAAATATAATGATACGTTTCAATTTGTATTCCAATTTTTGAAAAAAAATTTTCAAGCTCATGTTACACGTTTTAAGAACCTATTTCAATTAAATTCATTAAATATAATTTTTTCGGGTAATTTTTCACTATATAATATAGGTTTTCTTTTATTAGCTACATACTTTTAACATTAAGTACATTAAATATGTTCTATTGCGTATACTCTAGAAAGAAAGTATTCACTTCTGCAAACCAGTACCACTAATTAATTCGTCTAATGAGGCTAGACTGTACACGTTTTGTAAAATCTACCGCTTCCTTTATATAATCTTCGGATCAAGTAAAAAAATTAGCCTGGGAAATTTGAATATTTTATATATTTTAAAAAAATAATATTATTATTATTTAAAATATTTAAAGTGTTATTACTCTAATGTACCTTTTTAAACAATGAAAACAAAACCTTTTTTTTATTATAAGAAAGTTGGCTCTTAAAAACATGAATAGGAAGACACAGAGGGAACTGTAAAACTGTATATACAAATCTAATTTGTTTAAAATAAAACAATATTAATCTACCATTGCAATAACAATAATAAGTGATTTCAATGCACACAGAACAGAACCAGAAATCCATTAAAACAACATCCGTTCAAAGCTCTGAACTGAATTAAATGAACTAAACGTCACGCTTTCAAGCTGTCACGTAGCAAATTCTTATTTAGCAAACGCCTGCAACAGCGTCGTCTTTAGAACAAACTAAACGCAACTTTATTGTCAATGTTAAGACGTCGCTAGAAGGGCACAGAATTACACTAAGTGATACCATTTAAATGCAATGTGCGCCGTGTAATCAAATAGATTTGTTCTCGCCTTCTCAACCCCCCCCCCCCCCGTTCACTAGGGTTAATGGAGTGTGTCGGGCAAACTTTTAAGGGCCGACCAGTTATTTATTTAGTCGAAATTAATATTTTTATCTTAAGAAAAATGTTTGTTGTTCACGCATTAAACTGGAAGTGTTGTCCCTTTTTATTGGGACCAGTTGAATAATTGTGTGAATTTAATATTATTATTTAAAAATAATTATAACAATAAACTATTTGTTATCAAAAGTTCGTTAGAAACGTAGGACGAATAACAAAAGGCGTTGTTTGGCATGATTCATATACACGATCAATTAGCCTTAATCTACATTTTTTTGGATATTTCAGCCACACTAAACTGTAAGAAGCGGACAACTTGTTTTGGACTTTCCTTTAGAAGCTACAAGCAACACATATAAAAGTTGTTCACCTCTATCACAATTGAAACCTATATTTTGAAGTTTGACCTGTTTGTCCGAATTACCCTTTAACTATGGATTGCTCGTTTTGAATCCAAAAACAAGAAGGATTAGAAGTTTGAAATAAAACGCTCTAAGAAATATCCGTTAAGGGTAAATATTGTGGATTGTAATGTAGGCCTACATATTGACATCGCACTGCCGTCGGAGGGTTTGATAAAACGAGAATTATCAACATTAATTTGAAAATAGCATTTAGAACAACTAATTGACAAAAATAATCCTCTACGGGCCGTGCACAGCGCGTTAAAATAAATTTTATTAGTAATAAATATAAAAGGATAAATATTAAATAAGTCGTTTATCTGTTGTGATAGATCTTCCCTCGGGAAGATAGCATGCCGCGGAATGTACTTCTTTGGTGACCAGGAAGACGTGGCTTCTCTCGACTATTCACTCTATCAGACTCTACTTGACGACTGACTTTTATTCAATTTAAAACTACACCGGATAAATCAAGCTTTGCCCGCACATCTATATTGCTATCGGTCAGCTGTCGGTCTCTCGTGGCGACAATTAGAATTATTTACTATCGGGACTAGTTTAGCGGTAATATAAAAAAATAACATTACAATATATACGATGCGGCCTTTAGAACACGTATGTATACGCTGTATAGTTTTTAATATTCTCTTTACTTTTATAAATCATGAATTTGTTTGTTGATAATATTACAGAAATGCATATAAGCTAATTACAAAGGATCCATTTTGCAGTTTTATATATTAGATTGAAACCCGTTTTAATGGGCCACAGTGTAGCATTTTGCAAAAGAATGCGAGACCATGAACTTGACCGGGTTTAAGTTATTCCTAGAGTCTAGATTGTACGATAACGTCCATCTCTGACACTCGTCTGGAATCCTTCAGCCGAACCTGCCAACCGGGCCGGGCTGCAGGCGCCACAGCGAAAGGCTAATAAAGCTGGTTGTGAATTTGAAATTAATCGTGTAATGGGCGTCGCTGGAATGCGCATTGTTCGACGATAATGGCGACAGGCGTTATGCAAATTCAGGTGTGGGCCTGAAGAATAGGAAGCCCTGTGGCATTGGGAACACGTTGGCGCTGGAAGCGGACGGTTCTGCGACGCAAGTGACAAATATTTGACAGATTGACAAGAATGTATCGCGACGGGACAGAGTTCAAGGACGCGCGCAGAGATACCAGTGGTGTTCACGGCACCGCAGGTTGGGCAGGACTCTATATAGGTTAACTCAGGACGTAGCCTTGCTTAGATACAAGAGAGGTGACTGGAAGAACGGCCTGGAAGATAATGCGCGAATGACGGTCAGACTATGATCACCGTGCGCAGGCGTCACGCAATTTAACTACGATACTTGTAAATCTATAGCTGCCTTCTCTCAGATATAGTCACTCCTGGTCGCTCAATAGATTTTGTTGTGCCTGAAACCTGTCTTTTCGTTCTCCAGCAAGATGGCGCAACCAACCACACTACCTTAGAGAACATGGCTTTGCTTCAACAAATCTTTGACAACCGCCTCATCTTCCTTAGAACAAACTTTCCTTACCCAGCCCGCTCCCCCACCTGACCCCTGCGACTGGGGTATGATGAAGAGAAGATTTTTCGTGATGACCCACCATCGGCCAAATACAGGAAACAATAACCATGTGATAACGAGCATGAAACCACCCCTCTACACCAAAATCCTGCCAAGAACGGTAAGAGTGTTGCCTCAAATAGAACATGATTACACATGAGTCTAACCGATTTAGCTCCTTTTTACTTGTATGTGTTTGTAAAACTATGTAAATAAAATAAAATGAAATAGAATAAAATTTCGCAATTGTTTCAGTAGACTACTGTTTATTTTAGGGCATACGGTATCTATCTATTTGTTAACATTTACCGAGTGTATAGTGGAAGATGTTGGAAATGAACTATGATCATACAGTAGCGCGGATTTAGCCGTTAAGACATGGCAAATCCTAAATTTACTGGACACTCGTAAGATTGCCTCACACACGTGTTCTTAGTACCATATAGGTTAGTTTTGTTTAGTCATTATGTGTATATTGGAGAGTAGGGTACGTGGTTGGCCTATATGAATTATGTGTCTGCGTTAAAGTATTTTGTTCAATATCACGCAAGTATTTCGTGTATCATTCGGGGAAAATGGATTGAGAGAATTTTGCTAAAAATAAATAATACTCAAGCTGGTTCGTGAGTTCAGGTTATTAATAAACCACTGTACACGAACTCACAATTATTAACCCCTTATTTTCGTGCGCGTTCCGGTGACTAGCGAACATCGGTAATGCTGCTAAAAAAATCACAACTAATTACTTGCAACTGCATTTGTGATAGTGTAGTAGTCGCACTAATGATGGCGACTGCGTAACCGAAACGCGTATTGTAATAGGCTTTGTAAATTTGAGTTCGTATACAGTTATGTAATTATGTAAGAATAGACAGCGGTGCGAGGTAGCGCCCGTAGTTCCTTTCGTAAAGAGGCTGTCATAGATGGATTCAGGTCAGGTAGGTTGTTGCAGATTCTGTGGCCTCGGATGGTGAACCAGTGAGCGAACTGGATCCAACTGACATTAAAGATGCTCCCAATAAATATAATATTTAAAGAACATATCTTCATTAAGCACAAACAGATTAATAAAACTAGTTTTATTACATTAAAAGCACGTACAAAGTGAAAGCAAAACAGTTTAATAGCAGTAAAAACGAGCTGCAATAGGTCAGCCTTCACGTTGTGTCAGCAGCAGAAGAGATGCAAAAGATTAATGCCAGTGCTTTTAACATGTTTATTACTCACACAATATTATTGTAACTGCACAGGACTCGAAGCAGTTCTGGATTTGAAGATGCAATGGTCTCTGTCCTTTGGGCTTTTTTAAATATTCAAACTTTAGTGTCAGCGTTTTCTTGGAACGTTTAAAAAAACTATTATGAACAAAGTAAAAAAAACGTTTTATAAATGCCAAAAAATATTTCCCTGGAAAGATACAATTCAAATTTATTTATTAATTTCTTGGACAATAGTTGCATTAGTTAGCTTTATTGGAAATGCTGTTAGCAATCTTAAAGCATAATAACCCACTCACACTCTCTCTCTCTCTCTGCGACCTACCAAATGTTTTAGGAATAATTTTATAATAATTGTGAATAATAACAAAACAAGAAGAACTGGAAAAGCTAAGACAGGAAAAATAGTAGCACGGATGCAGAAAAAGTCATCCGACGATGGGCTACTATCATGGAATAAGAAAGCAGAAAATAAAAGAAATGAGTTCGAATAACTCACTGTGTATGATTTTAAAATATGAAAAATAAAACATTACGGAAAAAATAATGAAAGAAACGAAAGATAAAACAAGAAAATATTGAAAATAAAAACTACAAAAGGATAACATATTACGAGAAACAATAGTAAATTTATTGATCGATTAAATTCCTCTAGAGTCCTTTCATGGTTGGAATTCATGGACTTTATTGAAAATACTATCTTGTCTGAAAGCTGTCACCACTCCTAGTTCTCTCTCTCTCTCTCTCTCTCTCTCTCTCTCTCTCTCTCTCTCTCTTTCTCTTTGGCTGTAACGTACCAAGTGTTTTTATAAATAATTACATAGTCAAAATAACTGCAATAAATAAAACAAACTTGCGACACCTAAACACATAAATAGAAATAACAACAACGCACATTCCTGCGAAGATTTAAAAATCACCAAAATAAACATACACTGCTCCCCCCCAATAAACAAAAAGAATCATTAAACGATAGAAAACCGGATAATTAAAAGAAATGGGTGAGAATATTTTACTGTATTGTATATTTAAAAAAATAGTAAATAAGATTACATTAGATAGAAAATAATAAAGAAGAAATGATGAAAGACAAACAATAAAATAAGACTACAAAACTAAAAACATATCAGAAAAATCAATAATAATAATAATAATCATACACAGTAAATAGTTTATACCGCATAAATAGGCTACGAAGAAGAAGTAAAGAGGATAGGAAGGATAGAAGTAAAAGGATGGAAAATAGACAAATAAAAAACTGTACAAAATAAAGGAATTCAAGGCAACACGCGAAAGAGGAGAAAATGATAAAACATGTGAAATACTACCTTTATTATAAAACAAAAAACGCATTGAAGCAAATGATATCAAGAACCCCGTACTGTCTTTAGGGTTTTTCATTATAATATATAGTATAGCAAATTACCATACAATTTTTCTTTGTAGAGGGTGGTAAATAGTGTACTATTGTTACTAAGCAAATGTCCATGAAGTGTTAAACGCAAGAATTTATCTTCAACTTAATTGAGTTGTATTAAATTTTAAATTTTGCAGTCTTTTCTCAGAGTTAATTAGAAATTAACGATTTCTCACGCCGTGGTCTCTAAATATTCTACTGATTGATACGAGTAATTCTAATATAACGCAAATGTCTTTCACAAAATCAGTTTTATATATTATCAATATAATATTATATCAAGAAGATAACAAAAAAAAGTCAAAGAAAATCGCAAACTGACCGTCTGAAACAAAATAAAAAACAGTCACTGAATGACTATTATGATAGAATACATGAATAGAAAACCAAAACATTAAAAGAAATGAATGATTATACACTCGCGTATTATTAAAACACGAATAAAAAGACAGCAGTCAGGAAAAGCAGTAGTAAAGAAAGGAAAGAATAATCGCATAAGGTAAGTAGCGTATACATTACAGATAGTTAGAAGAAGTAATAAGGAAAATGAATGTTAGAAAGGAAATGTATAGAAAAGACAGATTAAAGAATACAAAGGAGCAAAAGAAAGACATGGAATTTGAACGTGATAAAACAGCAAGTGTAGTAAATCACTTTATGATTTATTATGATAGTGTAAAACAAAGACAGAGTGAGTGTAAGACAACCTGTGTCTACTGATTAGCTTGAGCGAGGTAATTAGCCTATAAAATATACGTTTACCTTCAAATAGCGTCACACAGTAAATATTTACTCAACTGAAGCTCAAGACACGATTGTAATTATAGGGCTTTATGAAAGCAAATAATTTATATACATTTACGTCTGCTACGTTTACATTACAACAGCAGCAAGGCGGATAGGAACAAATACAATATGCAAATCATGTAATAATGTTCATTCATTAACAACCCGATGCTCTAAGTATGTAACAAGTAGGTTAGGTTAGGTCTACGAGAAATATTGTAATATTTGTCTGTCTCACAGACGTAGCCCGGGGAATTGTAGACGATTTGAGTCCTGAGCTCTTTTAACTTTACTGAGGATGTACGATAAAATACGGGATTATATTCAATCACAAGCACAAATATACCACTCATGGTTACTTCGGTTTAACGTATATTGATCAAGCCCCGTCCATGCACTTTTTTACTCCACCTAGCGCCCACCGTACAGGTCAAATTTTGAAAACTGCACTTGGCTGTTAGGTAGAAATTGTGTATTCGTCGTCTAGGAAACATCAGGCACTGTCGACACCTCTCATCGGGGCCATAAATCGCTGCCTACCCGTTCCAACCCTTAGACAATCCTATTAGCACGCTTCCGTGGACGCTATATTTACATTTGTTGTTATTTTTACTATACATTAAAAAGTATTATTAAGAAACAAAATAATGAGTTAAGCCTATGACTCATCAGAAGTCCAAGGGCCGATGTTTTTGAAAATGTCCTGTGACCTAATCCCCCCTCCTCTCGTTCTCGGCCTCTTGCTAAGGGCCGCAGTCCTTCAAGTGCCAGCTTATACAATTTTACCCATACACTAAGACCTCCTTAAATTTTCTCAGGCCCCTTCAGAACCTCCTTCATTACCCACTCCAACTGGACTGTACATCGCCGCCTGTATCAGGTCGGGGGTATCAGCTAGATACTAAACGAGTTCGCACCATGAACCCTTTTGTAACCACGACATACAGGCGCAAAAGTACCCATATACGATGGCTATTTCTGTTATCACTCTGCGGTAAATATTCCAAAGAGCGACCGTCAAGGGAGGAAACAAATTCCACCTCCATCATCGCCAAAGCGTTAGCCTGGCTTGTCATCAGGTTACAGAACTAGTACGGCTATCTATCTGAGAAGTAAGCAATTAAACACTTCAGCTCTGTTTAGAAATGCCATGTTCACGATAAGCGCCAAGAACGATTAAAAGATACTTTTACAACTATTAATTTAGTGTGTACGCATTACAATATGTGTGGAGCAGAGTGCACCGATAAGATAGGCGGGAGCATGGACGATAAAAGCGATTCGATTATGGTTAGCAAGAAGAGATCGATAGGTCTGACACAACCTTCTGACCGAATCGTTGTTTACTAGGATATGTTGAAATTTTACGGCAACTTTACAAAACCGTAAAAGTGCAAGTATTATGAATGTGTTTTACATTTATTGTGTTACAAATATTTTTAACATCAGTTCTTAATAAGGTCAAGAAAGAAAAATGTATGTTAGTTACTTTTTACATTAGTAGTTTAACATTTAGTATTTTAGTAACACAATAACAGCTGAACTTATAGCAGTCGATCGAGAAAAGTGTGACAATAAAAGTTCTTGATTGAATGTTATTTATTGAAATGCACTCAAGTATAAAATATTGTTTGTATATTGTACAAAAAAAGTCCTACCGCTCTTTATTTGGGAGACATTATTGTACAGAAATGGCTTTGAAATGTGATAGGAAATATAATTTTAATGTGTTGACTGTTGCTTAGCAACCAAAATATGGATGGAATTCAATGAAATGCCTTAAGATTAGATGGAAAATTTTATTTTATGCTATTTTGGTACTTGAAAATTACATATTTGAAAAATTGTTAATCGTTGGGAAACTGTTTTGCTAAAAACCTAGCGCCGTTAAATAGGTTAATATTTTCTGCTAAAATTAATTGGTTTGGGGGTTCACTGACCCCCTGTGTCTACTGGCTACGCCCCAGAGACCTACTATGCCAGACACCTTCCCAGGAATGTACTCAACAATTTCCCCAAAGTTTCATGTCGAACGGATCAGTGGTTTAGTAATGCATAGGGTTCATACATACATAATACATACCGGTACATACATCCACACTCTAATTTATAATATATATATATATATATATATATATATATATGAGATAGATTACAATTAATATGAATATGTATATGGGAGAAGCACAATATTATGTGCCAAAATAGAAAGCGAAATTAATTATTAAATTTAATTATTGAATTAATATTTTAACAAGTCTGCATTAACATCACGTGTCATCCTCTACAAGTTAAAAAAAAATATATATTTGACCTTGAGTGGACGAATAAAAAGTATTTTATTAACGATTGAAAATGTGAACAAGATATAAATATATATATATAGCGAGAGTATTAACTAATACAAGAAAATGAATAAAGATAGAACAGTTTATATGTTTGAGTACATTTTTCTGCCATTCCTATCTTTTGCATATTCTCTTCTGTTGACGCGTTTCGGATTAGCTCCATTTTCAAAACTTCAACAGTACTCTTAAACAATGTTTGTTGAACCATATATTGACTATCGTCTTGTGTAATTACCTAATATTAAACTCCAATCTTTTAACTATCATCGTCCTGCTGACTTAGTTGAAATTATTAATATACTCATCTTCACTTCTGTTAGGAATATGTCTATATGTTCGAGTACAGTAGTACTCTTGAAGTTTTGAAAATGGAGTTATTCCGAAACGCGTCAATACAAGACAATATTGAAAAGTCAGGAATGGCAGAAAATGTACTCAAACATATAGAAATATTCCAAACAGAAATGAAGATGAGTATATTGATGAAGTAAAACAGTTTATCGTCTTACGATAGATATTACGGATTATTTCGTATCAAAATAAAGTTATCAAATAGGCCTATGCTTAGTATATTCAATGAAAATTGGAACGTAAAGACTAGCGTCTAAGGTCGGGCATCCACAAGAGGGCCAGTCTGTGTATCTAGAAGGAATTCAGAACAAAAAAGAGGAAAAATAAAAATACAATATTTAAAAACATCTAGAATTATAACTGAAACGTTGAGTTTTTAAAAATATAATATTCGATATTTGTGTGTGTGTGTGTGTTTGAAATACTTTTTGTATTAATTTTTTCGTGTAATGGTATTAAATTTTGTTCATGGTTGGAGGTTTGAACGCATTTCCTCCGAACTTAGAACCTTCGGAATCATTTAATATACAGAAAACCCATCGTTTCATTGTAGGAACCATTTATTGAAGTGAATACAGTACAGAAACGGATTCATTTCGAACGTGGGTGATTACGTTCCTTAAACAGAGGAACTAACGTTTATCACGGATTTTTCACTGATTATCGCTGTAGAAACGTATTTTTGTTTCCACGCGCGGAGCGTTATATCAGTTTCTAAACAGTCGCCACATTTGCAGAACCTCTTTAATAAACGCAAACTGGCACGTAGGCACGTTGCAACAGTTGATATTTTATCACGGCCACACTAACTTACGAGTCGAGCGGCGTGATCTAAATTCAACGTAAAATATCCATCACCTACAGTTATGCACACACTGAGATAAGGCCGTGACGTCACGTCAAGGTCGCACAATCAGCTTCCTTGCACAGACTGCCAGGCTGCGCTGTGCCACATATTTTAATACAGTGTAAACATACTATTGTATTTTCGACGGTTGCACTTTGTGTGTTAGCCGCGTGTTTAAATTAATATAACTGTCGAATTACGACAAATAAGAAAACTTATTTTTTTCTACCATAAGTTATAAATGTTTACGTGTGGATTTTTTTAATTAGTAAAAGCATTACGAAGTATTTTATTTCTAAAAGTGGGATATTATTAAATTTCCTAAATTAATATTGAAAGTTGGCCTACGTATACATTGTAAGTATGGAGATCCATGATTTTACTTTTAGTCATAAAAACTTTCAAGGTCTCCGAGCTGAAAACAATAAATAATTTTATTCCTTCATTCGATTTCTTTTACATAAATTAGTGTTTTGCTCTTACAGTCTCTTACTAATAAACCATATTACTTTTATAGATAGAAAATAAGAGTAGAGAAAAAATTCGAATATTCATATAGTTTTGCGAGAACATTATGTTCAGAAGTTTAGTTGGCAGTAAAAGTCAAACGAAGACAGTGTACGTCTCCGCTACTAGACGTTCTACTAACATTCTTTGAAAATCATTCGATTGCTTCTGTATATTACGTTCAAAGTTTAGTTGGCAATAATGAACCGACGAAGCCAGTATACGTCTCCGCTACTACACGTTCCACTAACATCGTTTGGAAATCATTCATTTGCTTCTGTATATTACGTTCAAAGTTTAGATGGCAGTGAGAGACCGACGAATCCAAAGTACGTCTCCGCTACTATAGGTTCTACTAACATTCTTTGCGAATCATTCGATTGCTTCTGTATATTACGTTCAAAGTTTAGTTGGCAATAATGAACCGACGAAGCCTGTGTACATTTCCGCTACTACACGTTCAACTAACATCGTTTGGAAATCATTCGTTTCCTTCTGTATATTACGTTCAAAGTTTAGATGGCAGTGAGAGTCCGACGAAGCCAGTGTACGTCTCCGCTATTATACGTTCTACTAACATTCTTTACAAATCATTCGATTACTTCTGTATATTACGTTCAAAGTTTAGTTGGCAGTAAGAGGCCGACGAAGCCAGAGTACGTATCCGCTACTATACGTTCTACCAACATTCTTTGCGAATCATTCGATTGCTTCTGTATATTACGTTCAAACTTTAGTTGGCAATAATGAACCGACGAAGCCTTTGTACGTCTCCGCTACTACACGTTCAACTAACATCGTTTGGAAATCATTCGTTTGCTTCTGTATAATACGTTCAAAGTTTAGATGGCAGTGAGAGTTCGACGAAGCCAGTGTACGTCTCCGCTACTATACGTTCTACTAACATTCTTTGCGAAACATTCGACTGCTTCTGTATATTACGTTCAAATTTTAGTTGGCAATAATGAACCGACGAAGCCAGTTTACGTCTCCGCTACTATACGTTCTACTAACATTCTTTACAAATCCTTCGATTGCTTCTGTATATTACGTTTATTTGGCAGTGATACCGACGAAGTGAATGTACGTTTCGCTACTAGACGTTCTACTAACATTCTATTAAAATCATTCGATTGTTTTTTTATGAATTAGGCTATGCCCCTACAGTCACTTACTGATTAACCATATAATTAAAAAAATATAGTGGGGAAAGTGGAAGGGAACGATGCATACAAAAGTAGTGCATTTCAAGAGGAGTCTCCGCACTACCGTTCTACTAAGATTTTGCTACTCACTTTCTGATTTTACAAACAAAGGTATATTTCTGTTAGAGGATGTAACAAAATTTTTATTCCGATGATTTACTGAGTCGGATTTTGAAACCCTTTTTGGTTACAGCTAATAGAAGGTAAAGGAATCTTAAGGACTATTTGCATATGTTAACATTATAAATTTATAATATAAGGTACTTATAAAGTAAATGTATTTATAGGAAATAACCCTTACACCTGACAAGAGATAATTTCAGTCCGCGCAGTTGTATAAACCACATACTGCCAACCAAACTGTGAACGGAGGCGTTGGGGCGATATAAAGTGTAAGCTTCAGGCAAGATAAAACGTACATACGCAGAGAACGATATCCAGTTCAGTGCTCCATCCACTTGCCGCCGTAAACGGAAACGTAATGCAACTAGTCAGAATTCATAACATTTTCGGGAATCCGAAGGATGCGGTAGGTTGTACCTTTGTCTGCTGATCGTTAATCCAAACGTCAATATCGCCACTAATGGTACAGCCAAGCAAAGATGGTACCGCAATAAGTAGAATCTCTGCAACGTTCTACCAAACATGGTTTTCATAAACCGGTAGAACAGTCAGGAGAGACTGGGAACCAGAGAAGAATACATTAAGAACATATAATATGTAGCTTTATTATTATATCACGGAACAGATGATAAGTATATACAAACTTATAGTTCAAATGATTTAATTAGTAAACATTTTTCAGTAATATGCTTTTGATGCATATTTCCCAGTAACTTTTGATGCAGACTCTCTCACTCTCTCTCTCTCTCACTCACTCTCAATCACACAAGGGCACGCGCGCAAGCACACACACACACGCGCGCGCGCGCGCGTGAGCGACTTAGCGTATCTGCACTCCCCTGCGTGCGCGCGTGCACACACAAACCTTCAGTGTATTGGAATTATACAGAGGTGTCTAACCGCTACATCTCTTTGTAACAAAAAGGTCAAGATAAATTTTTAAGTAAATGAAATTATGTAGGGCTAACTTATAGAAAGTGACAGTGAAAAGAGCATAATTATTCCCTCAAACTGAGAATAGGAGCAAAATATCGCATTTAGGGCACGGGCGTGATCCTGAGGTAGATGTGCACCGTTGTACAGTGTTTACACTTCACACCTCAAGCGGGACTAAAATGGAGCAAATACAAAGTGCCTCAGTATTAGAGGCAACCCCTACGGATACAACCTCGAGACGCGGGGGTGCAGCTTGACTACGTTTGACCTAACCCTCCCCTACGACCTAAATAAGTAATAAATACGGATTTAGCGCTAATTAGTTTTAAATTTCTGCTCTAGACTGTTTTTACCGCAACCAGGACATACTCGCCACATTTGCTTTTGCTAACTTTTAGCGAAGACAATGAGCCAACACCTCCAAACAAGCAAAGTAAGATACGACAAGTTTCGACGCGCCACACAATACAACCATGTTCACACTCTTTAAAGTAATCAGGAACTATCCCGCAACAACAAAACTACGCCTGTACTTGAACGTTAAAACAATCCCGCGGATCAATGATCCCATGGAGCAGGGGAGATAATCCAGGAATGGCGTAACGTCTGACCAAGAGACGAATCTGGATGTTAAAACAATCCCGCGAATCAATGATCCCATGAAGCAGAGGGGATAATCCAGGAATAGCTTAACGTCTGAGCAGAGAAGGAATCTGCAAAGTGTTACTTTGGTGGAAGCCAACAAATTGTATGAATTGGGGAACTACGTCCCCATTTGTACGAGTTACCAGGGTTTTTAACTCCCTCCCCTCCCAGTTGTACTATATAATACTTTTACCTAATCGAATGTCGGGATAACATGACAGTAAACTAAATAGGTTTTTAATACAAGTATTTTCCAGGATATTTACGTTCAAGAGTAAAATTAGTCAACGAAAAAATCGATCACCATTGATAAAAACTAAGTTGATAAGTAAAAGCTTTATAAAAGGCGTCGGGACCGGTTGTGGCGTGCGGATGCGTGCGTCGGCGTTGTAGACCACGAGTAACGGAAGGGTCTCTGCCTACACGAGACAACCCACAAGGTAATGAACGGTCTTGCAGAGTATCGATCACTCCGCGAACTGGGTCACCGGGAATGTGATACGTAGTAATCGCCGGTAGAGTTTAGTGTGCGAGACAGAGGGACCGCTGCCAAAGAGGTACGGCCGCTTCCAGCACCATGGCAATCCATTTGTTACCAGTTTATACTCTTCCTGGTAGACAAACGCACGCAAAAGCACGAGTACACGAATTATTTAGAATAGCAAAGCTTATTGCAGATCCATTCCAATAAGAACATCTTTTAAATCTTCTAACAAAATCACTATACATATATATATATATATATATATATATATATATATATATATATATATATATATACATTATATATATTTAAAACAACATAGGTTATTCAAATACAAGAATATTTATTAATTTATATCCAAAGCGTTTCGTTGGTAAACAGTACCAACATCATCAGGAATGAAAATTGCAATAATTATTGTAATTTTCATTCCTGATGATGTTGGTACTGTTTACCAACGAAAAGCTTTGGATATAAATTAATAAATATTCTTGTATTTGAATAACCTATGTTGTTTTAAATTATTAAACAAGAAAACGTATTATATATATATATATATATATATATATATATATATATATATATATATACAATATACATATATTTATATATATACACACACACATAAAGATGTTTAGACAGAAATATCTAAATACGATTTAATAAAAACCGTACAATGTCGGAACTAGGGAAGACTAGATAAAATTTAAAAAAATAATTAAACTAAAAAGTTGATTACATTAAAAACACCTAACAAGGTTCTGTTCGTTTAGTACAGAATTAACGATTAACTTTGAAATTAACATTAGGTTAATATAGAAGTAACGAATAACGTTAGAATCAACCTTAAGTTAATGCTTTGTCGACCAGAATGTTTCCTATCTGTTATTGTAGCACCGCTTTACGAAAACCTGGATGAGGCATCGCCCAGCGAGATGATAGCGTTTACTAGACACCAACGTTCGAAGCGAAGCTTATAATAAGCCTCGGTCTGTTCTCATGACGTCACTAAAAGCGTCGCACTATAGAGCTCGGTTAAATAATTAAACCACTACCACAGTCGTATTCAATTCCCTAGTAAGTCATAATAACCGACGAACCCTCGTTAAAACCAACTACATTACTTGCTACACTTTCATATACGTGGGCTGTAATGGCCGGCGTGCGTCTATGTTTTAATACGACTGTACCATTGTTGTGACTAGTAGGGTACAGTCATGGCCAAAGATTTCTGTGCCACGTCTGTTATATATCCAATGTTCAAATACATGACACGATTAAATAAGTGACGATATTATAAAATCCTACAACGGGTCAAAATACTATTAAAAGAAGTCAATAGTTTTTAAACAAAAAACGTGTCAAAAGCGCCTAAAGACGTTTCTACTACAAAAACTGAAATAAAAATGTATCGTTTAAAATAATAATGTAATAAATCCATTACATAATTGAATAAAAGATTCGTATTTTCATTAAGTGATAAATAACATCTAAAAATAACGTTCCAACTTAAATCATATAAAATCCAGAGAGCAGCATAGGCGACAAGCTATAATAATAACATAGATTTATCAAATATAAGATATTTCTAAATCTATAGGAAAAAGAATATAAACATTATTTAAACATAAGCTCCAAATTAAATCAAAGCAAATACTTAACAACTGTTAGCGTTAACAGAATGCATTATAAGCATGGATTTCGTTATTCTTCAGGATAATCCGATTCGAAAATCTACCACAAAATGTTGTATTGATTAATGCTTTTCCAATTTCAAAAACAGTCAGACGGTTTACGGAAATACACTTGTCTTCGGGTTACACAAGTTTAATATTTACAATTAAGAAAAAGTAGATGGAACTAGTGAGAGTGCGGGGCTAACTCATCCAATATGGGGGCGACTAGAAGACGCCTTTGCGGGGTTAAGGAGAGGGACTGATTCTACCCATGAAGAGCAGTGAAGAGGCGTAAACAAAAGATTTTTTTGGTATTGTCAGTAACACAAAGAAGCACTTGCATTGTGAGGATAATCAGCGCAGTCTCCTTCCTTCAACACTTCGGGGTTTACGCAATTCTGTCTTAGGCCATTCCGTATTTTAGCATAGGTTACTCAGTCTTAAGACAGTCCCAACCTGCTGGACTGCGCCCCAAGGTTGAAAAGGCCCCTCCCCTTTACCAGTCTAAAACTAACACCGGCACCCTACCTGGAATAGTATTAGCGAAGCGTTATGTCAGTATCAGTGATTTTAGGACGATAATTCGGCCCATAAAATACTTTTGGGTTTTGTTTTTTCCAACCAGATCCGACGTGACGTTTTTAATATATGTCACGTGACCGCCTTTCTCCAATCGAATGTATTTTTCGTTGTTGACTTATTTTGCAAGTCATGTTTTTCTACATGCGTGAGTATGTTCTACATTATTTGAGGTGCATAACAACCGACAAACTTTAAAACCAAATCCCATAAATATTGATACAAACACTAACCATTTCACGTCATTTTATGCTTACAGTTTTATACTAACAATACCACGCCACGGTCAGTCTGCTCATGGAACAGGTTCATGGAATCGAAGATCAACTCCAGCAAGACGTACATCGAGCAACAAAGGTGCACTACCTACTCCAAGCAAAAGCGGTATCTAAAACACTGTTAATTTTAGGAGGACAGACATTCTCTATTGTAAGGTATGATTATCAAAGAAGTGTATTACCGTATGGGCCAAAATAAACAGTACTAAAGCTGGATCAGCTGTAGTTGCCTTCTCGATCAGCTGTGCCGACTTTTGATTGCTGCCGCGTATTCGTATTGGCGTATTTCATTTAAGGTTAGTTTGAACTGACAACGTGTTAACTAGGACAGAGAAAACTATGTAAATAAAATAAAATCTTACTACAGTTTACTGTTTATTTTGGCGCATACGGAAAGTGTAACTTTAAGGTAAAATCACTATCGTTGCAGGGAAACGTCAACGTAAAACAGAACGAAGCCTACTCTACTGAACTTAGAACTTCGAATACATCCCCTGCGACGAATCATTCTATTGCTCGTAATGAGCCAAGGTGAAACTGCCAAGTCAAAACGTTATCACACCAAATAACTTTACGCGAAAAGAAATTACATTAAAAAAATGTGACTTCCGTTGCGAGCGTAATACTTGTCTCTCCAAAGCCTTCCAAATCTAATAAGATCTTTGCCAAACGGAAAAGAAATTCGATTTGCTCGTAATGCAGCGTTCTATAGGAAATATTTACAGAAGAATTTTATTCTAAATATTACAAGCCTGTTACACTCGGCAGCGCCCTCCGTTACAGAAAATCTAATTAAACGTCATGCACAAATTGCCTCTCCAGTTTATTAATAAGGATTTACTTTGGTAAATAAATCCAACTACGGTGAGAAATCAAAAGTAATTTACAGAAAACGCAGCCAAGTTCAAAGAGCTCGATAATAAAATAGATCCTTGAAAATGAAATACAGAGAAACAGGATCGGTCGCCATGGCAACGTAGTCTTCATGGCTCAGCAAAGAAACGCTCTATCCTTTTTTTGTTCCTTGTTCAAATAAATTGTATTGGATAGAGCATTGTCTCCAATATGTGCACAATATGGATACCGACATAAAGTCCTTTGCTTTAGAATGTTTGCGTAACGATGAAGTCAACAACAGGTTGACGAAAGTAATATCATAGGCTAAAATAATATTTTATCTACGTGTAAGGCAGAAACTATTACTCCCGTATTTATAGCCTAAACTTTATATTAACTGAAAGTAGAAACAAGGAATATAAACAAAAGTTTTACAGTCAATTCCTACTTAGGTCAACAGCGTTGAAACAGCTGCTCAACTACATAACCTATAACATAAAACCAGCTGTTTCATAAACTCTTATGTTATCATTTATTTTACGCCAAATGGGACGAAATATATATATTGCATACCTTGCCCCTTTTGTGGAACTTTTTTTTAATATAAAGCTAAAATTAATTCATTTAATTTAATTAATTAATTAATATTGGGAAACTGTATTCACACGAAGTTTCATCTACTACACGTTTAAAAAATGTATTGTAACTTGAGTGGATGAATAAGTGTGTGTGTGTGTGTGTGTGTGTGTGTGTGTGTGTGTGTGTGTGTGTGTGTGTGTGTGTGTGTGAGTGTGTGTGTGTGTGTGTGTGTGTGTGTGTGTGTGTGTGTGTGTGTGTGTGTGTGTGTGTGTGTGTGTGTGTGTGTGTGTGTGTGTGTGTCTGTGTGTGTGTGTGTGTGTGTGTGTGTGTGTGTGTGTGTGTATGTGTGTGTGTGTATGCGTGTGTGTGTGTGTGTGTGTGTGTGTGTGTGTGTGTGTGTGTGTGTGTGTGTGTGTGTGAGTGTGTGTGTGTGTGTGAGTGTGTGTGTGTGTGTGTGTGTGTATGTGTGTGTGTGTGTGTGTGTGTGTGTGTGTGTGTGTGTGTGTGTGTGTGTGTGTGTGTGTGTGTGTGTGTGTGTGTGTGGTGTGTGTGTGTGTGTGTGTGTGTCTGTGTGTGTGTGTGTGTGTGTGTGTATGTGTGTGTGTGTGTGTGTGTGTGTGTGTGTGTGTGAGTGTGTGTGTGTGTGGTGTGTGTGTGTGGCTGTGTATGTGTGTGTATGTGAGTGTGTGTTTGTGTGTGTGTGTGTGTGTGTGTGTGTGTGTGTGTGTGTGTGTGAGTGTGTGTGTGGATAAAGGCGAACTAATAGAAGGAATTCAAAAACGTATAAGCCACCTCTTCGACCCTCGTGTCGTATTTTCACCTCATGTTTTTTCACAGATTATTTCGCAAAATTATATTTTCAGCAGAATCACTGTTGACAATAACGGAGAGTGTAAGATTATGCTGGAGGTAAACAAACACTGAGAGCGGCGGCTCGGTTTTACATTTTACACAAAGCTCAACAACATTTATTATTTCTAAAAGCTTATATTAAACAAATGTATTTAAATGGATAGGTTGAATAAGCATAAGAGGGAAAGGGAGGGGAAGAGGACGAGGAGATCAGAGGGCTAAAGAGAGAGAGAGACAACTAAGTCACAGCAAAGTAATTTTAGAGTTTTTATTCTAAAAACTGAACATGTTTCATATTCGAAAGTGTTTCTATATTTTCTTACGATTGAAAGACAGTTATAAAACCTACAACTAATAATTCTGTATAATTTCTCAAGATAAACGTTGTGTATAGGTGAGTACAGCATTTTGCCTTTCCTAAACTTACAATGTTTTCCTTTGTTGACGCGTTTTAGAACGACACCATTTTCAAAACGTTAATGGTAATCTCAAGGCTTAGATCTGAGTACATATAGACTATTGTTTACTAATAACTGTTGAGCTCTATTTAGGTTTTAAATTGGTGTCATTCCGAAACGCGTCACCATAAAAAAATATTGCAATGTTAGGAAAGGGAGAAAAATGTATTGAAGCATATACAAATATTGCTAACAGAAGTGAGGAATATATTAAGAACATATTAAGATTTTAAAATGTTTCGTAGGCCTACACACGAACTCTTAAAACATAAAAGACATTTGATTTAAAACACACTCGCCGCATTACGAAGTGAAATGGTGACATTATTAATTCACTACACCTCTCCGCCGAAGGCCCTTGTTCCCTCCTGCACAGCCGACGAAATCCCATTCAGCAATATCTACCATCTGAGAAAAGCTCTCCTGTTCTACTACTACTAAACAAGTCTCCATAAACGCATGTAAATACGACGGCGTTCGAACAAGTCCAGGCTAGATGCAAATCGATACGTAATCTGTACGGATTTAAATGCAACAGGGTACAATCGATTCGCAACACGGCGCGAACACATCTACAACCCAATTTGCTAAACTGAGATAAACGTCATAGAAGATTAAATCTAAAACAGCACTGCAGTTGTTAAACAATCTATGTGGTTATATTCATCTGGAATGACGTTTTATACAGTACTAGGTATTTTAGTAAGGTAAAGGCATCACAATTATTGGGGTCTACAGTCACGCTGACGTCCGACACTGAAGACTTTAAAAGAGAAGGCGGTACGTATAAAAATATCATCTATTCACGTACAGTTTGCTTTCTTAACCAATTACTCGCGACTGAACTTAAAGCCATGCAGCAAGCGCCATGAGTAGCATCAAACATATAAATGTTTTTAGCGAGAGTAGTAGCAGAAGAAAGCTGTACCAGCATGGTAGATTAACAGTCATTTCTAATGTTAAAAATATATTATTTTATTATTGTCAATTAGTTTTGTCAGAAACAAATTTAATTCCTTCGAATAGGAAAAATTCTAATCGTTGGCAAGAGGGAATTCTAAAAAAAAGGTATAGAAATACACATGCGCACATAAAATTTTAATTACGATTTTATTTGACTAAAAATTAGTAGGCCTATAAAAAATTGATATACGATTTTATTTGACTAAAAATTAGTAGGCATATAAAAATTAATATACGAATTTATTTGACTAAAAATTAGTGGGCCTATAAAAAATTAATATACGATTTTATTTGACTAAAAATTAGTAGGCATATAAAAAATTAATATACGATTTTATTTGACTAACAATTAGTAGGCATATACAAAATTAATATACGATTTTATTTGACTAACAATTAGTAGGCATATACAAAATTAATATACGATTTTATTTGACTAACAATTAGTAGGCATATACAAAATTAATATACGATTTTATTTGACTAACAATTAGTAGGCATATACAAAATTAATATACGATTTTATTTGACTAACAATTAGTAGGCATATACAAAATTAATATACGATTTTATTTGACTAACAATTAGTAGGCATATACAAAATTAATATACGATTTTATTTGACTAACAATTAGTAGGCATATACAAAATTAATATACGATTTTATTTGACTAACAATTAGTAGGCATATACAAAATTAATATACGATTTTATTTGACTAACAATTAGTAGGCATATACAAAATTAATATACGATTTTATTTGACTAACAATTAGTAGGCATATACAAAATTAATATACGATTTTATTTGACTAACAATTAGTAGGCATATACAAAATTAATATACGATTTTATTTGACTAACAATTAGTAGGCATATACAAAATTAATATACGATTTTATTTGACTAACAATTAGTAGGCATATACAAAATTAATATACGATTTTATTTGACTAACAATTAGTAGGCATATACAAAATTAATATACGATTTTATTTGACTAACAATTAGTAGGCATATACAAAATTAATATACGATTTTATTTGACTAACAATTAGTAGGCCTATAAAAAATTAATATACGATTTTATTTGACTAAAAATTAGTAGGCATATACAAAATTAATATACGATTTCATTTGACTAACAATTAGTAGGCATATACAAAATTAATATACGATTTTATTTGACTAACAATTAGTAGGCATATACAAAATTAATATACGATTTTATTTGACTAACAATTAGTAGGCATATACAAAATTAATATACGATTTTATTTGACTAACAATTAGTAGGCATATACAAAATTAATATACGATTTTATTTGACTAACAATTAGTAGGCATATACAAAATTAATATACGATTTTATTTGACTAACAATTAGTAGGCATATACAAAATTAATATACGATTTTATTTGACTAACAATTAGTAGGCATATACAAAATTAATATACGATTTTATTTGACTAACAATTAGTAGGCATATACAAAATAATATACGATTTTATTTGACTAACAATTAGTAGGCCTATACAAAATTAATATACGATTTTATTTGACTAACAATTAGTAGGCATATACAAAATTAATATACGATTTTATTTGACTAGCAATTAGTCGGCCTATAAACAATTAATATACCCATTTTATTTGACTAACAATTGGTAGGCCTATAAAACATTTTTATACGATTTAGTATATTACTCGTGGATGCTACCATTTACATTCATGGTTTGGCATCATTTAGAGCCATTGAGCTTTGTGAATAGGAAACCTGATAAAATTAAATTTAAATATTATTAATATAAATTAAATTATAAAATTCGAAAATCTCTTTCTCCTCTCTGCCTCTTGGATAACAGGCATATTTAAGTTGTGCCTAGAAAAGAAGACAAAGGGCGCATACAGCACTCGTGGAGGATCCTTGACAATATCCCAACTAGGCAAGACTTACAGTTAACGCCTGATAATACAATGCAATTACTTTAATATAAATAACAGGTAAAATATTAAAATAAAATTTTGCATTTAGATTTATTGTCACAAATATGATTCATGTTTTGACATAAATAAAAAACACTTATTTACAATATATTTAATTTGGAAAAATTACAAGGAAAACATAAACCAAGGATACGAAAACGCGGAAAACTCAAACGTAAACAGAGGAAAATTAATAAATTGAAAACCAGAGTGAAAAGACCTAAAATATGTAGGTAAGCAGATAAGAGGGTAGTAAAAGGGCAAAAGGAATTTGTTAGGTTGGAAGCGCCACACAGGAACCAGGCTACATGGTTGAAACGTGTGTACTGCCTTTATGCCGATAACGATACACTGCAAGGTTTGATTGTATGCTGGCAACAATATGATTATGTCGAAGAAAACTGATATATTTCCTACGATGGACGGAATGGTAAATTTCATACCACGGATAAAATAATAAATTTCATATTAGAGACAAAATGGTGAATTTTATAAGAATGGCAAACTGGTATATTCCCTACGAGATACAAATTGGTACTAAATTTCGTACGACGGATGAAATGGTAAATTTCATATGAGAGACAAAATGGTGAATTTCCTATGATGGACAAAATAATAAATTTCATATTAGAGACAAAATGGTGAATTTTATAAGAGTGGGAAACTGGTATATTCCCTATGAGATACAAATTGGTACTAAATTTCATACGACGGATAAAATGATAATAAATTTCATGTGGGACGAAATGGTAAACTTCATACGACGTGAAAATGGTAAATTTCCTATAAGGGAAAAAATGGTGAATTTCAAGAGTAGCAACATTGTGAATTTCGTTCTAGGGAAAAAAATGTTTCGTGGTTTTATATTAATTAATGTTATTTATGACTGTGTTACTGTTAGATAATTTTGAAATTGCATAAGTGGGTGTTACCTTTTATGCATTTACTTTTGGACAAATTAAAAACTATTTGACGTTAAAATTTCTTGTATAATTGGTCGCTGTGGAACGCTATTTAATATAACTAGACGTACAAAATAAGAGGCTTGGTAACGTCCGTAATAAAGCGCGACTTTAGTCGCTTGTGGGGTTGGGTACGATTTCGTCACTCGGGAGGTTAATTAAGGGCAGATTGCTAAGTCGCGGCTAACTGTGGGCGCCCAAAGGGGAGCAAACCTATGCGACGCGCCGCGCCGCCCAGAGTTCCACCGATGTAGCCACGTAGCGCGGAAGGTTACAAGTCGACCTCCAACAAGGTCACCACAATTAGGCGCCACAAACAAAATAACTGATAATTTCTTGCTTTAATTACTTTTAGGCTGATCACGGGGAGGAATGGATATCTTATAGGAAGACCAGTATTAAGGTCATTCTATCACGAAGTAGGACATTATTAAACCTATTTAGTGGCGTGCGCCATTTCCCAAAATGGAGGACAAGCATTCATTCCCAGTATTGGGTAACAGATTTCCCGAAATAAACGAATTGATACGAAGATTTCCGAAAG
The DNA here is from genome assembly GCA_036971475.1 of Prosapia bicincta. Lineage (NCBI taxonomy): Eukaryota > Metazoa > Arthropoda > Insecta > Hemiptera > Cercopidae > Prosapia > Prosapia bicincta. The sequence goes on from JBAIZL010000002.1 coordinate 199,967,662, forward strand.
TCAAACACAGCGCACATTAATGGAGTCAGCTGTTTTTTGTGTTCACTTAGAGGTTATGTTAAAATAATTTTCAAATGAAATTTCCTATATCTTTGGCTTATATACTGATTAAATATATAAAGACCGACTTGATATAAACACACACATACACACGCGCGCGCGCGCACCCACACACACACACACACATTATATATATATATATATATATATATATATATATATATATATATATATATATATATATATAGTGTGTAATTCTATATAACTAGTAAGTTACACACGCAAAATATTTAAGTTGATATTTTAATGTTTAACATTATTACCTAATTATTTAAAATAGTTATCTATACTTACTTGAAAATTACAATTATTAAATAGATATGACAATAATGAATTACATATTTTTGAAGTAGCATAAAGTAGCATGTGATACTTTTGAGAAGTTGACTCTCAATGATGTTAAAAAAAATGTTTAACGGTAAATCTTTACAATATCTAAACAATTCTGATTAACTACACTGTACATTCACGTGTACTACTGCCGACCACTCTCACGAGATGCATATTTTCTCATCGTCCTATTATAATCATTCTGACTACAATGCATGCTCTCTCTACAGCGTTGCCAAATCTCTCTCTATATTTCCTGCTTTTCTAGTTTTTGCCACGGCGCACGAGCCTTTATTCAGATATTATTATGTTTGGGCTAACGCTTATCGGTCGAATCGGTATAACTGTCAAGAGAAAACCGTCCGTAAACCATGAAGTCAGGCCATCTTCTATTCAAGTACGTCCACATCCAAATATTATAGAACACGACAACATTAAATGTATATAGGGTTAGAGTATACAGTAGACTCTCGGAAATCCGAAACCTGTTTTTCCAAGCTTCAGTTAAATTCGAGCCTTTTTCTATCTGAGACTATTTTATCAATTTGAAAAGAAATTTGTCGGGCGTCCAAGAAATGTTTATAGCCATAAAGAAAATGAATCGGGCGTTCAAGAAATAGGCTACTTACATCATTAAGGCATGCAAAGGAAAAGAGCCAGGCTTCCATGAAATGTTTATAGCCAAAAAGAAAATGAATCGGGCGTTCAAGAAATAGGCTACTTACATCATTAAGGCATGCAAAGGAAAAGAGCCAGGCTTCCATGAAATGTTTATAGCCAAAAAGAAAATGAATCGGGCGTTCAAGAAATAGGCTACTTACATCATTACGGCATGCAAAGGAAAAGAGCCAGGCTTCCATGAAATGTTTATAGCCAAAAAGAAAATGAATCGGGCGTTCAAGAAATAGGCTACTTACATCATTAAGGCATGCAAAGGAAAAGAGCCAGGCTTCCATGAAATGTTTATAGCCAAAAAGAAAATGAATCGGGCGTTCAAGAAATAGGCTACTTACATCATTACGGCATGCAAAGGAAAAGAGCCAGGCTTCCATGAAATGTTTATAGCCAAAAAGAAAATGAATCGGGCGTTCAAGAAATAGGCTACTTACATCATTAAGGCATGCTAAGGAAAAGAGCCAGGCTTCCATGAAATGTTTATAGCCAAAAAGAAAATGAATCGGGCGTTCAAGAAATAGGCTACTTACATCATTACGGCATGCAAAGGAAAAGAGCCAGGCTTCCATGAAATGTTTATAGCCAAAAAGAAAATGAATCGGGCGTTCAAGAAATAGGCTACTTACATCATTACGGCATGCAAAGGAAAAGAGCCAGGCTTCCATGAAATGTTTATAGCCAAAAAGAAAATGAATCGGGCGTTCAAGAAATAGGCTACTTACATCAATACGGCATGCAAAGGAAAAGAGCCAGGCTTCCATGAAATGTTTATAGCCAAAAAGAAAATGAATCGGGCGTTCAAGAAATAGGCTACTTACATCATTAAGGCATGCAAAGGAAAAGAGCCAGGCTTCCATGAAATGTTTATAGCCAAAAAGAAAATGAATCGGGCGTTCAAGAAATAGGCTACTTACATCATTAAGGCATGCAAAGGAAAAGAGCCAGGCTTCCATGAAATGTTTATAGCCAAAAAGAAAATGAATCGGGCGTTCAAGAAATAGGCTACTTACATCATTAAGGCATGCAAAGGAAAAGAGCCAGGCTTCCATGAAATGTTTATAGCCAAAAAGAAAATGAATCGGGCGTTCAAGAAATAGGCTACTTACATCATTAAGGCATGCAAAGGAAAAGAGCCAGGCTTCCATGAAATGTTTATAGCCAAAAAGAAAATGAATCGGGCGTTCAAGAAATAGGCTACTTACATCATTAAGGCATGCAAAGGAAATAGCCAGGCTTTCATGAAATGTTTATAGCCAAAAAGAAAATGAATCGGGCGTTCAAGAAATAGGCTACTTACATCATTAAGGCATGCAAAGGAAAAGAGCCAGGCTTCCATGAAATGTTTATAGCCAAAAAGAAAATGAATCGGGCGTTCAAGAAATAGGCTACTTACATCATTAAGGCATGCAAAGGAAAAGAGCCAGGCTTCCATGAAATGTTTATAGCCAAAAAGAAAATGAATCGGGCGTTCAAGAAATAGGCTACTTACATCATTAAGACATGCAAAGGAAAAGAGCCAGGCTTCCATGAAATGTTTATAGCCAAAAAGAAAATGAATCGGGCGTTCAAGAAATAGGCTACTTACATCAATACGGCATGCAAAGGAAAAGAGCCAGGCTTCCATGAAATGTTTATAGCCAAAAAGAAAATGAATCGGGCGTTCAAGAAATAGGCTACTTACATCATTACGGCATGCAAAGGAAAAGAGTCAGGCTTCCATGAAATGTTTATATCAATACGGCATGCAAAGGAAAAGAGCCAGGCTTCCATGAAATGTTTATAGCCAAAAAGAAAATGAATCGGGCGTTCAAGAAATAGGCTACTTACATCATTACGGCATGCAAAGGAAAAGAGCCAGGCTTCCATGAAATGTTTATAGCCAAAAAGAAAATGAATCGGGCGTTCAAGAAATAGGCTACTTACATCATTACGGCATGCAAAGGAAAAGAGCCAGGCTTCCATGAAATGTTTATAGCCAAAAAGAAAATGAATCGGGCGTTCAAGAAATAGGCTACTTACATCATTACGGCATGCAAAGGAAAAGAGCCAGGCTTCCATGAAATGTTTATAGCCAAAAAGAAAATGAATCGGGCGTTCAAGAAATAGGCTACTTACATCATTAAGGCATGCAAAGGAAAAGAGCCAGGCTTCCATGAAATGTTTATAGCCAAAAAGAAAATGAATCGGGCGTTCAAGAAATAGGCTACTTACATCAATACGGCATGCAAAGGAAAAGAGCCAGGCTTCCATGAAATGTTTATAGCCAAAAAGAAAATGAATCGGGCGTTCAAGAAATAGGCTACTTACATCATTACGGCATGCAAAGGAAAAGAGTCAGGCTTCCATGAAATGTTTATATCAATACGGCATGCAAATGAATGAGCCAGGCTTCCATGAAATATTTATATCAATACCTCATGCAAATGAATGAGCCAGGCTTCCATGAAATGTTTATATCAATACGGCATGCAAATGAATGAGCCAGGCTTCCATGAAATATTTATATCAATACCTCATGCAAATGAATGAGCCAGGCTTCCATGAAATATTTATATCAATACCTCATGCAAATGAATGAGCCAGGCTTCCAATAAATGTTTATATCAATACCTCATGCAAATGAATGAGCCAGGCTTCCATGAAATATTTATATCAATACCTCATGCAAATGAATGAGCCAGGCTTCCATGAAATATTTATATCAATACCTCATGCAAATGAATGAGCCAGGCTTCCATGAAATGTTTATATCAATACCTCATGCAAATGAATGAGCCAGGCTTCCATGAAATGTTTATATCAATACCTCATGCAAATGAATGAGCCAGGCTTCCATGAAATATTTATATCAATACCTCATGCAAATGAATGAGCCAGGCTTCCATGCAATGTTTATATTAATACCTCATGCAAATGATTGAACCAGGCTTCCATGAAATATTTATATATATACCTCATGCAAATGAATGAGCCAGGCTTCCATGAAATATTTATATCAATACCTCATGCAAATGAATGACCCAGGCTTCCATGAAATGTTTATATCAATACCTCATGCAAATGAATGAGCCAGGCTTCCATGAAATGTTTATATCAATACCTCATGCAAATGAATGAGCCAGGCTTCCATGAAATGTTTATATCAATACCTCATGCAAATGAATGAGCCAGGCTTCCATGAAATATTTATATCAATACCTCATGCAAATGAATGACCCAGGCTTCCATGAAATATTTATATCAATACCTCATGCAAATGAATGAGCCAGGCTTCCATGAAATATTTATATCAATACCTCATGCATATGAATGAGCCAGGCTTCCATGAAATATTTATATCAATACCTCATGCAAATGAATGAGCCAGGCTTCCATGAAATGTTTATATCAATACCTCATGCAAATGAATGAGCCAGGCTTCCATGAAATGTTTATATCAATACCTCATGCAAATGAATGAGCCAGGCTTCCATGAAATATTTATATCAATACCTCATGCAAATGAATGAGCCAGGCTTCCATGAAATATTTATATCAATACCTCATGCAAATGAATGAGCCAGGCTTCCATGAAATGTTTATATCAATACCTCATGCAAATGAATGAGCCAGGCTTCCATGAAATGTTTATATCAATACCTCATGCAAATGAATGAGCCAGGCTTCCATGAAATGTTTATATTAATACCTCATGCAAATGAATGAGCCAGGCTTCCATGAAATGTTTATATCAATACCTCATGCAAATGAATGAGCCAGGCTTCCATGAAATGTTTATATCAATACCTCATGCAAATGAATGAGCCAGGCTTCCATGAAATGTTTATATCAATACCTCATGCAAATGAATGACCCAGGCTTCCATGAAATATTTATATCAATACCTCATGCAAATGAATGACCCAGGCTTCCATGAAATATTTATATCAATACCTCATGCAAATGAATGACCCAGGCTTCCATGAAATATTTATATCAATACCTCATGCAAATGAATGACCCAGGCTTCCATGAGATATTTATATCAATACCTCATGCAAATGAATGAGCCAGGCTTCCATGAAATGTTTATATCAATACCTCATGCAAATGAATGAGCCAGGCTTCCATGAAATGTTTATATCAATACCTCATGCAAATGAATGAGCCAGGCTTCCATGAAATATTTATATCAATACCTCATGCAAATGAATGACCCAGGCTTCCATGAAATATTTATATCAATACCTCATGCAAATGAATGAGCCAGGCTTCCATGAAATGTTTATATCAATACCTCATGCAAATGAATGAGCCAGGCTTCCATGAAATGTTTATATCAATACCTCATGCAAATGAATGAGCCAGGCTTCCATGAAATATTTATATCAATACCTCATGCAAATGAATGACCCAGGCTTCCATGAAATATTTATATCAATACCTCATGCAAATGAATGACCCAGGCTTCCATGAAATATTTATATCAATACCTCATGCAAATGAATGAGCCAGGCTTCCATGAAATGTTTATATCAATACCTCATGCAAATGAATGAGCCAGGCTTCCATGAAATGTTTATATCAATACCTCATGCAAATGAATGAGCCAGGCTTCCATGAAATGTTTATATCAATACCTCATGCAAATGAATGACCCAGGCTTCCATGAAATATTTATATCAATACCTCATGCAAATGAATGACCCAGGCTTCCATGAAATATTTATATCAATACCTCATGCAAATGAATGACCCAGGCTTCCATGAAATATTTATATCAATACCTCATGCAAATGAATGACCCAGGCTTCCATGAAATATTTATATCAATACCTCATGCAAATGAATGACCCAGGCTTCCATGAAATATTTATATCAATACCTCATGCAAATGAATGACCCAGGCTTCCATGAAATATTTATATCAATACCTCATGCAAATGAATGAGCCAGGCTTCCATGAAATGTTTATATCAATACCTCATGCAAATGAATGAGCCAGGCTTCCATGAAATGTTTATATCAATACCTCATGCAAATGAATGAGCCAGGCTTCCATGAAATGTTTATATCAATACCTCATGCAAATGAATGACCCAGGCTTCCATGAAATATTTATATCAATACCTCATGCAAATGAATGACCCAGGCTTCCATGAAATATTTATATCAATACCTCATGCAAATGAATGACCCAGGCTTCCATGAAATATTTATATCAATACCTCATGCAAATGAATGACCCAGGCTTCCATGAAATATTTATATCAATACCTCATGCAAATGAATGACCCAGGCTGCCATGAAATATTTATATCAATACCTCATGCAAATGAATGACCCAGGCTTCCATGAAATATTTATATCAATACGGTATTTTTCTTCGTCCCCATACTGTTGTATCATTCAGTTCACTAGTGTTCTATAGATTGGTGTATTACCCAACTTCATCAGTTGTGTTTGCATGCCCTTATCAGTTATGTTTGGATGTCTGACAGAACGTCAGTGGGATGTAAATAGCTTTCATTATTTACGCTGTAAGTTTCGACAATCGACAAATATCCTTAGAAAGCACAAATGTCTAGTTTGTGCGGAACAATCAATTAATGACAACACTCAAGATTATCTTGACTTTTCTTTATTCCCGCTATTATTAAATCCGGATCGGGCTGTCACCACTTTGATCTGGATATGAAGGGTTTTACTGTATTAGGGTTCATTAGAAGTCCTATTATTCCTAACGCACAGTAACTTATTTTCATGAATCCGAGTTCAATTCGAATTATAGAGACTCTACTGTATATATATATATATATATATATATATATATATATATATATATATATATATATACACATATATATCATAATTGAAGGGTGTTAATTTAATATACAATCGATTGTGTGAATACTTCCCCCATGAGTGAAATAGTAACTTAGATCCCAAATAATCCTAAACTCAAGTATCGAGCTAAATCCAAATTTGCGTAGGAATGTATATGAACTTCTGTTGAAAACACTTCATTTTCTTTATAACGTTTATAGAAGATATAACACATGGTCAGGATCTTTCAGAAATATTTATGAAATTACAAGTTCCAATATAAAAAAAGTATTTGTAAATTGAAAACGTGTAATACAAAAAATACAGTGTTTTACACTATTCCTATAAAAGCCAACAAGTCTTAAATAGGTTCGCATTTTTCAGACACGAGTGTAGTTCCCTGGATGGGTCTATACTTTCCTACATTTAGATTAATTTAATTTTTCAAATACCTCGAAACTATAAATATAATCCAAGAGTTATGAATTTCAATTCGAGCACCGGTGTAGTTCCCTGCCTGAATCTATACTTTCTTACAAGACTATTGTACTTACTATATATTATATTGTATAATAGGTTTCTAGTTTTCAGATTTTTCAGAAGCTATGAGTGTTTTCTAATTCGCCTTTCTTACAAACGTTTGATGAAGACAGCCTTAGATTTAAATTGTCCAACATTACCTAAGTGACGTTATTGTAGAAGCAAAAGTTTAAGTTGCCCGTAATAAATCCTGAGCTCCAGTTGCGGGCTGAGTTTTATAGCATATATTCATTCTCTTGGCTTTATGGGTACTCTTATGTGTTAAAATACAACTAAGGATGACAAAGATTATCAACAATACTTGAACACTTTTTTAAACATGATTTTTAAAAAGGTTTTTGTTTTTTAAAAAAGCTAGACTATTCATGACGATTATATTTTAATGTAGGCCTTTATTTAATTGAGTAGTTGTAGTTGCTGGGCTGGAATTTAGTTTAGCAGAAATAACTGCACCTTAAATTAAAAGAGTGAAAACTTAGGTAAGAGTGTTTAAAATTCATTCACACTTGACTAATTAACTAAGGTTATGTTGAAGCTAGGGATATAATGTATAGTAATATTAATTATACATCTGGAAACATATTTGCTCAGAAGTATTCAATGTAAAAAAATCGGGGTTTTTCAACACAGTGGTGAGCTGGCCTACCCGAACATGTTTACGTGCACTGTAGACTGAGCCAAAACCGGGCGCGGTGTAGGCAATTTGACATCAGATTTAAGCGTCTAACTTTACAACCCAGAACTGGGAACAGAAGTGAGCGAAAGAAAAGCATTTACTTTACTAGATGTAAATCGAACCCATGCCAAAGAGGACGACTAACCACTTGTAATAGGACAGTGAGTTTAAAGCCGACGGCCTTTTGAACAGGGAGAGGCCCAATAGGGATTATTTTAGAGTTTAATCACTAATGAAACCTTTCACCGCTTAATTATACTAGTAATACCACAGATTTACTGCAACAAAGGTTTAATACCCCGAAACCTTTTACAAGCCGTAGCATTCGCTAAATAGAGAGGCATCTATGTAGAGGTAAATGTAAATTAAAAGCAGGCTTACTGATGGCAAAAGACCAATCCACTCACCTGAAACAGACGAGAAAATAACATTAGCTTTGTCTCGTAACGGCTTTCAAAAAATTAATGTTATAAAATGTAAAAACTTTATTTAATCCAATAAATACTCGTAATAGGTGGACATTTATCTAAAAATGACTTTTCCTGAGTCCGAATATATAAAATCAAGCGCAGGACGCGCCTTCAGGACGAGTTATGAACGAGGTAATTTTTATAACGATTAATAAACACCATAGACTTAAACTGGTACCTAACACTTTTAACTACCGTTTAGTACCGTCATAGTTGAGTATTAAATAACCTCTCTGCTAGTAAGTTTTGGAATACAACTGACATTCTTTTCACATAACGTACCCGCTAACTTGGCTCGTTATGTTAGACCAATAGCAGCCGTCGTTTCAAACACGGAAATACAAAAGTAAAATTTGTGATTTGCTTTTAGAATTACAGAGTTTATTGTTTACACTTTAGGAGCAGCTGATTTCAAAAGTTCCGCTGGGTGGAAACATTACCCTTGATGAGTGCACAAGGAACTCAATTAGAAAAATGGAAAGTCAGTAGACATTTTTCAACAATATTGTAAAACATTTAATTCAAACTGAATAAAAACGAACAAATGCATTGGAAAGAAACAGTGCTCCTGATGGGAAAACACAGAACTAAATCACCACAACGGAAATACAGGTGATCTTTATCGACAACATTGTTAGCCACTTGATAACAGCTGAATTAAAACGCACAAATGCATTAGAAAGAAACAGTGCTCCTGATGGGAAAACACAGAACTAAATCACCACAACGGAAATACAGGTGATCTTTATCGACAACATTGTTAGCCACTTGATAACAGCTGAATTCAAACGCACAAATGCATTAGAAAGAAATAGTGCTCCTGATGGGCAAACACAGAACTAAATCACCACAACGGAAATACAGGTGATCTTTTTCGACAACATTGTTAGCCACTTGATAACAGCTGAATTCAAACGCACAAATGCAATGGAAAGAAACAGTGCTCCTGATGGGCAAACACAGAACTAAATCACCACAACGGAAATACAGGTGATCTTTTTCGACAACATTGTTAGCCACTTGATAACAGCTGAATTCAAACGCACAAATGCAATGGAAAGAAACAGTGCTCCTGATGGGCAAACACAGAACTAAATCACCACAACGGAAATACAGGTGATCTTTTTCGACAACATTGTTAGCCACTTGATAACAGCTGAATTCAAACGCACAAATGCAATGGAAAGAAACAGTGCTCCTGATGGGCAAACACAGAACTAAATCACCACAACGGAAATACAGGTGATCTTTTTCGACAACATTGTTAGCCACTTGATAACAGCTGAATTCAAACGCACAAATACAATGGAAAGAAACAGTGCTCCTGATAGGCAAACACAGAACTAAATCACCACAATGGAAATACAGGTGATCTTTATCGACAACATTGTTAGCCACTTGATAACAGCCGAATTCAAACGCACAAATGCAATGGAAAGAAACAGTGCTCCTGATAGGCAAACACAAAACTAAATCACCACATCGGAAATACAGGTGATCTTTATCGACAACATTGTTAGACACTTGATAACAGCTGAATTAAGACGCACAAATGCATTAGAAAGAAACAATGCTCCTGATGGGCAAACACAGAACTAAATCAACAAAACGGAAATATAGCTGATCTTTATCGACAACATTGTTACCCACTTGATAACACCTGAATTAAAACGTAGAACTGCAATGGAAAGAAACAGTGCGCCTGATGGGCAAACACAGAACAAAATCAACACATCGGAAATACAGGTGATCTTTATCGACAACATTGTTAGCCACTTGATAACAGCTGAATTAAAACGCACAAATGCATTAGAAAGAAACAGTGCTCCTGAAGGGCAAACACAAAACTAAATCACCACAACGGAAATACAGGTGATCTTTTTCGAAAACATTGTTAGCCACTTGATAACAGCACAATTCAAACGCACAAATGCAATGAAGAGAAACAGTGCTCCTGATGGGCAAACATGAAACTAAATCACCACAACGGAAATACAGGTGATCTTTTTCGAAAACATTGTTAGCCACTTGATAGCAGCTGAATTCAAACGCACAAATGCAATGAAGAGAAACAGTGCTCCTGATGGGCAAACATGAAACTAAATCACCGCAACGGAAATACAGGTGATCTTTTTCGAAAACATTGTTAGCCACTTGATAACAGCTGAATTCAAACGCACAAATGCAATCGAAAGAAACAGTGCTCCTGATGGGCAAACACAGAACTAAATCACCACAACGGAAATACAGGTGATCTTTTTCGACAACATTGTTAGCCACTTGATAACAGCTGAATTCAAACGCACAAATGCAATGGAAAGAAACAGTGCTCCTGATGGGCAAACACAGAACTAAATCACCACAACGGAAATACAGGTGATCTTTTTCGACAACATTGTTAGCCACTTGATAACAGCTGAATTCAAACGCACAAATGCAATGGAAAGAAACAGTGCTCCTGATGGGCAAACACAGAACTAAATCACCACAACGGAAATACAGGTGATCTTTTTCGACAACATTGTTAGCCACTTGATAACAGCTGAATTCAAACGCACAAATGCAATGGAAAGAAACAGTGCTCCTGATAGGCAAACACAGAACTAAATCACCACAACGGAAATACAGGTGATCTTTATCGACAACATTGTTAGCCACTTGATAACAGCCGAATTCAAACGCACAAATGCAATGGAAAGAAACAGTGCTCCTGATAGGCAAACACAAAACTAAATCACCACATCGGAAATACAGGTGATCTTTATCGACAACATTGTTAGACACTTGATAACAGCTGAATTAAGACGCACAAATGCATTAGAAAGAAACAATGCTCCTGATGGGCAAACACAGAACTAAATCAACAAAACGGAAATATAGGTGATCTTTATAGACAACATTGTTACCCACTTGATAACACCTGAATTAAAACGTAGAACTGCAATGGAAAGAAACAGTGCGCCTGAAGGGCAAACACAGAACAAAATCAACACATCGGAAATACAGGTGATCTTTTTCGAAAACATTGTTAGCCACTTGATAACAGCACAATTCAAACGCACAAATGCAATAAAGAGAAACAGTGCTCCTGATGGGCAAACATGAAACTAAATCACCGCAACGGAAATACAGGTGATCTTTTTCGAAAACATTGTTAGCCACTTGATAGCAGCTGAATTCAAACGCACAAATGCGATCGAAAGAAACAGTGCTCCTGATGGGCAAACATGAAACTAAATCACCACAACGGAAATACAGGTGATCTTTTTCGAAAACATTGTTAGCCACTTGATAACAGCTGAATTCAAACGCACAAATGCGATCGAAAGAAACAGTGCTCCTGATGGGCAAACATGAAACTAAATCACCGCAACGGAAATACAGGTGATCTTTTTCGAAAACATTGTTAGCCACTTGATAGCAGCTGAATTCAAACGCACAAATGCGATCGAAAGAAACAGTGCTCCTGATGGGCAAACATGAAACTAAATCACCGCAACGGAAATACAGGTGATCTTTTTCGAAAACATTGTTAGCCACTTGATAGCAGCTGAATTCAAACGCACAAATGCGATCGAAAGAAACAGTGCTCCTGATGGGCAAACATGAAACAAAATCAACACATCGGAAATACAGGTGATCTTTTTCGAAAACATTGTTAGCCACTTGATAACAGCTGAATTAAAATGCACAAATGCATTAAAAAGAAACAGTGCTCCTGAAGGGCAAACACAAAACTAAATCACCACAACGGAAATACAGGTGATCTTTTTCGAAAACATTGTTAGCCACTTGATAACAGCACAATTCAAACGCACAAATGCAATAAAGAGAAACAGTGCTCCTGATGGGCAAACATGAAACTAAATCACCGCAACGGAAATACAGGTGATCTTTTTCGAAAACATTGTTAGCCACTTGATAGCAGCTGAATTCAAACGCACAAATGCGATCGAAAGAAACAGTGCTCCTGATGGGCAAACATGAAACTAAATCACCACAACGGAAATACAGGTGATCTTTTTCGAAAACATTGTTAGCCACTTGATAGCAGCTGAATTCAAACGCACAAATGCAATCGAAAGAAACAGTGCTCCTGATAGGCAAACACAAAACTAAATTATAGCAACGTGAAATCAGTTGATCCATTTCCCATGCTCTAAATTTGACTTTAAAAAACCATCATTGTCGTTGGTGTCCAATGTTATCTACAATAACTACTTCCCACGCAAAGTGATGAAAAAGTCTATAACAATATGTTATAACGTTCTCTCCTTCAGAAAAAGTAATTGCAACTATCAAACCTTGGACGTTGTGAGAGAATTTAAATAAAGTGTAGGAAATAATAAAAAAATATTGATAAATGTGTAAACAATAGGTGAGTCACCCTAATTCATAAATAATTAATTACAAATATAGAGATATGAGGGCGTCGAGTGTGGTTTTACGTAACTTGCAAGTTTGCAGTTAGTGTTGCAAACTCAATGCAATGAATAATTAGTTCAGAAACTGTACATACGATATAACAAAGATAAACGAAACAAAAACATGACATTATTAAAACCTTCTGAAAAAATAATGTATTGATACATAGCTATAGGTTTTGCATTGCCTTTTAAAGTTACGCCACACATTTACATTAAATTTTGTATTTAGATTATTTTAACCTACCGTCATTAGTGTTTTACGTTTCTAGATAGTTCCTAAAAAGTAACTGAAATAATTTATTTCCTTGTTGACCTACGTAGGAATTGATTAAATGTTTTCTTATTACTTGTTTTATTAAATAGATAAAACCTCTTAACCACAAAAAATTGTCATAACTTAAGTAGTTTCATGAGAATTCAATTTAATATATTATAAAACTATAATATAAAATTTATTATAGAATTGTGCGATCTAATTATCCATTTGGCTTAATATAAGTGATACATATGATTTCATGGAACAGCTGATTTTATAGGTTATGGGTAGAACAGCTGGCATAAACTGATTCCAGAAGGCTAAGCAATGTAAGGCATATACTGCCTTTTGATTGGTCTGTAGCTCCTCTCACTCCACCAACAACAACTGTCAAATTTAGAAAAAAATATAGAGGCCTCAGAGATGTAAACCTCAAAATAAATTACATGTGCCTCGAATAAATGAAATGTTTATATTATTATAGTTAAAAAATTGGAGCTTTAAATTCACGCCAAAATATTATAATATGTACATGTACATAAACATCAAATGTTTATGATTTCAACTATATCACTTGGTAGAAATATTAATACATTTAGCTGACAGAGTAGGTTTTATAAATTACTTTGGTAATTAAGATCTTCAAAACAAATAAGTACTTACCAAATTGAACTAAGTAATTAAACGATAACTGCCATACCTATAATAGGTACTTATGACCTATTTTAACATAATGTGAAACATGTTATGTTTTACATTAACAAATACAAAAATTAAAACTTTCTCTAAAACAATAAAACTTGAGTCCACCCCATTACAAAAAAAAAATAAATAAAACACACACACACACACACACATATATATATTTTAAACAAAATAGGCTATGCAAATACAAGAATATTTATTAATTTATATTCAAAGCTTTTCGTTGGCAAACAGTACCAACATCATCAGGAATGAAAATTATAATAATAGATATATATATTGTAATTTTCATTCCTGATGATGTTGGTACTGTTTGCCAACGAAAAGCTTTGAATATAAATTAATAAATATTCTTGTATTTGAATAACCTATGTTGTTTTAAATTATTAAACAAGAAAACGTATTATATATATATATATATATATATATATATATATATATATATATATATATATATATCACATTCACTTATGTACTTAAACAGAATCTTACTTGGTATAAATCTACTTGGTATACTTGTTTAAATACATAAGTGAAAGTGATAAGTGTATACAAGAAAACAGTGTTGCATAATCTACAAATATATATATATATATATATATATATATATATATATATATATATATATATATATATATATATATAAAAAACCTCCAGATTTATTAAAGATAAAAACTAGGTGGTTTTGTATTTTCATTCCGCCCAAAACCTGGAGTGCCAGATTTCACAATGTTTCAACGATTCACAATGTTGAAAGTTGTTGGTGGAATGGTAGGAGCTAAAAAGACCAATCAAAAAGCAGTATTTGCCTTACAATGCTTCGCTTTCCGGGATTAGTTAATATGAGAACAGATGTTCTGTTTTATAGGTTATGTTACTTTATTTATATTAATTGTAATTATTTAAAAGTAGCTAAAATAAAATGTTTTTGTGTTGATCTAAGAAGGAATTTACTAATGTTTTTAATACTTTTTTTAGTTATATCCCTACACGCCCATTTCAAATGTCATACAATATTTCTAACGGCAAATATACAATGAAATACTTTAAATAATTTATAAACACAATCGTGGATGTTATCGTATTCCACTCACGCGGCCATTTATCTCTACAGAAGAAACTCAGACAAAACTTCAGATAGGCGTATTTTATAGTACGAGCTGACTTGCATAGTTAATTTGCCGAGGCTTTCAACAATAAATTATAAAATCAACAACGGGAACATCTGGTGGACGCGATACAGTAATGCTAAGATAGAACAACGCCGGAGATGAATTCTTCAATTATACACTCTTTACACTGTGTACACACGAGTACATTCGAATGCAGACTCAATTTGATGACCTGAAAAATTATGTTGTTGGAAGTTACAACTACTTCCAATTCCTTTAAATATTGTGATAAACCCTTATAAGCCACAACTAATGACAGTTAAGAATTACAGTATAAAATACAACAGGACAGTTAAACAATATACATACACCTCAACTAAAAGAAGCTAATGAATAGGTAACATAAACAAAAAAAGTCAGTTCCTACTTGGCTTAACAAATAAAAATTTTATTTTAGTTACCTTTTTAATTAAATATTTAAAATTAATATTAGCAAAGTAACAGAACCTATGCGTTAAAACAGCTGTTCTACCACATAACCTATAATATTAGATCAACTGTTTTATGAAATCATAAGTTATCACTTAATTGAAGCCAAATGAAATGAAAAAACTGTATTGCATATCTTGCTCCTTTTATGACATGTTTTTCACCCATATAAAACTAAAATTAATTCATGAATTATTATTTGGAAAAACTGTATTAACATCAAGTGTCATCCTCTACAAGTGTAAATTAATGTAACGTGAATGGATGAATAAAAATTATATTATTAACAATTGAAAGTTTGGAGAAGATATATATATATATGCATTACTACAATTTGCATTATTGTAATTTTCATTCCTGATGATGTTGGTACTGTTTACCAACGAAAAGCTTTGAATATAAAAAAATAATATTCTTCTATTTGAATAATCTATGTTGTTTTAAATTATTAAACAAGAAAACATTATATATATATATATATATATATATATATATATATATATATATATATATATAGAGAGAGAGAGAGAGAGAGAGAGAGAGAGAGAGAGTGGGGGGTTAATAAAAACTACTAGAAGGAATTGCAAACCAGTAATATAGCAAAAACATAACACTGGTAATAACCTCAGTACCCAATTACAAATGTTATTGTAAAGGAACTGAGCTAATTCAATTCAGTTTAATTTTTTTTCAAACTAATATGCCACCTTTATCTTAATAAAATAATAACTCAACAAGATAGCATTAGTTATTCACCATTTTTTTTTTTTTTTTTTTTTTTTTTTTTTTTGTAAGAAGAATTAGAAAGTGCAGATGAAGTTAGGTGATGGTCTCTTAATGCTGGAAATATTGCGTCGTGCGGGCAGATCTACTTGTTAAAGTGAAGAAAGCTATAATATATCGCTACTTGCCTTGACAATAACTACATTGCATACCTTACCCCTTTTGGAAAAGTTTTTCTCCCACATGAAACTAAAATCAATTCATGACTAGAGCACGCCCGACACGATTTTTCAGTGATGGTTTCCATTGGACCTGATTACCTTTTAGTTAGATAATTTACGTTTTTCGCAAACCCTCATTGTCAGCATTATGAAGAGACACAAGGCAAATCTATTGGTGAGATCTGTGCGTTTTAAAGGACGTAGCAGCAAACATGGTGCATCAGCAGGACCAACAAACCTCTATTTCTATGTAGATGGATGTTTTTAAATTTAATGCTACAGACTGTGACGTAATTGAAACAAAGTCGAGGCAGGCTGAGAACAGGAAGCAAATCTGCCACTTGTAACACAACATCTAATCTGACATTTATATTAGTCGAGCGACGCAACGTCGTGATAGAATGAACGTAATTCCAAACATCCGATAGCCCACTGACAAGCAAGGTCTAAATTTGTAAACGTACCTTGAGCAATGTTTGGCCGCGTTTACATAGCACATACCCAACATGAAGTGGATGTAATGCCTCCTCATCATTTACTCATTCTAATATAACAAAAACCTTTCCACTAAAACACTTTCATTCGACGTATTATTATAAGTATAAATGTTTTAGTAGCTCAAGGTGAAGGCGGAATCAAATAATAGGAAGTAGCTTGACCCATAGATTCCCGGCTTTAGTGTATTTTTATTACTAAAAACAATCACGACTTCATTCTACAATACATGTTTAAAACCAAAATTTCTATCGTGTACTTTTTTGATGAGAAAAGCAGAATCTCCTCACGAGTCAGATCGCGAAGTACGCCCCAGGGTGGCCTATTATCACGTATAATTTGTATACAAGAATGTTTCCCCTTCATTTAAATGTTATGTTTAATTATTTTCAAATGAAATATTCCATACTCCATATAAACTATTCAAATACGCTAATATTTCTATTAAAAGTATTAATATACTAATCTTTATTTCTGTCAGAAATACGTCTATTTTTTTGGTACAGTTTTCTGCCATTATTAACGTTTCAATATTCTCAGTTAACGCGTTTCGGAGTAACTCCATTTTCAAAACTTCAATCGTACTTCTAACAATACCAATTCATTCAACATGAGGTTTTAATCTAGAATATTCTTGTAGATTTTATTTTTCTTTATAAATAATTTTTTAATTTCCATTTTCAACCAATCTTTTTCCACTTTTTCAATCACATATCTAGCAGCAAAACTATTTGCTCTATTCTTGATATTTGCATATGAAGGAATCACGCTATTTATTATACAATGTTTGTTGAACCATATATTGGCTATCGTCTTGTGTAATTTCCTAATATTAAACTCCAATCTTTTAACTATCATCGTCCTGCTGACTAACTTGAAATTATTAATACACTCATCTTCATTTCTGTTTGGAATATTTCTATATGTTTGAGTACAGTAGTACTCTTGAAGTTTTGAAAATGGAGTTAATCCGAAACGCGTAAACAGAGGAGAATATTGAAACGTTAAGAATGACAGAAAGCTTTGAAAACGTTTTTCTACTAATTCGGAAATTAGACAATATGATAAATTTAAAAAGTTAAACAAATGTTTATAGATATTAGCACCACAGAACAGTTAAACGATACGAGTAAGAGATAACACTAAGTGGAGAAATGTATAGATCTTTGCTTAACGCGTCCCTGTTGCTACACTTGTAATCAGATCGAAAAGTGGTTGTAACAACCAAAACATTTTACGTGTCACCTTTCTATAACAAACTTCAACTGTTTTGATTGATAGCCAACAGCACTGATGCAGGCATTACGTGTTCCTTCTTGTTGATCCGTTTCGGAGAATCTCCATCATCAGAACTTTCTGTGCACTACACAGCGCTCTCGCTACAAAAGAAACACGATAATGAACAACGAACGAAAGATTTGCCCAATACTGAACGGATTCAATATAAACAACTTTACACCACCTGTTCCAGAACGCCTCTATACTTAGTTATGTATACAACAACTGATGATAAATACACCGATATAGTGTATATAATGGTAACGACTTCATTTTGATGAAATAAATAAATATCAGAATCTAAATTCGGCGCAAACGTCTTCTTAACGGCTTTACAAATAGGAAATGGCGCTAATGCGACGACGCGAGTGTAAGAATAGGCCAAGGTCATTATTAACAGCAATTTGATAGATAATTTAAAATATTGCTTCATTATTTTGTTTGGAGGTGCTAACAATCGACTGTTTTAACTAAGAATTGTTACAGAGTTTTCCTGTTTCAATAGAATAAATACTATATTAAAAAAAAAAAAAATGTTAAACATCCCCAATAAATACACTGTCATTAAGGTTTTACCCATATTAGTAAACCTATAGAGGATTATTTCGGAAGGGTTGCAAGGTGTGTAAAGAATAATGGAGAGAAAAATTCGAATGGAAATTTCACCCACATGACCTCTCCTGAACAGTTATTTTACTAAAAAATAATTAAAATATTAATTTCATTTTAAAAATTAAGGGGGGTTTTAACGTCTTAAACTCCCTCCTCTGTTGATAACACCCGCTATACTAACAATAACTTTTTCTTAAAAATGGATGATTTAGAATGGGCTTTATTACTTTTTTTTATTTTACTTATATGTCGTTTAATATGTTTTTGTTTTCAGTTTCTCCTACAATGCTCAGACTCCTAGCTGAAAGAAATAACAAAGTTTTGTTCGTCTGATTTTTCCGTTTTTATTAATGACGTAGGATCTGTAGTTACAAGGTTGTGCCTGTTTGTGGGAATCAATAATTACATTTATCCCATAATTAGTGACTGGAGTAAGAGAAAACATAATAATTATCTTCTTTTATTGCATAACTATGTTTATAAAGAAGGCCGGTCGGCGGTTTCGGCATGAGGCTGATATTTCTTGAAGAAAATATAAGGCTAAACTGTCTAGCATGAAATTTATTATTTAATCATTAAACCTACGATTATGGGATATCGACTCCATTCTTCCCTGACTAAGTTAATCTATTCAAGCATCATATTAATTTTTTTAGTCACTGAATTCAACGATTCTGGTCTCAAATTCATTCTTCGGTCACAAAACTCAACGATTCCAATAAAAAATTCTTTCTTCAGGCACTAAATTTAGCAATTCCAATACGAAATTCATTCTTCAGCACTAAATCTGACGATTAAAATATAAAATTCTTTCTTCAGGCACTAAATTCAACGATTCCAATATGAAATTCATTATTCAGTCCCTAAATCCGACGATTCTCATATGACATTCCTCCAGTCACTAAATCCAACGATTCCAATATGAAATCCCTCCAGTAACTAAACCCCACGACTCCAATATCAAATTAATTCTACAACCGCTAAATCCGACGATTCCAATACGAAATCTTTAAGATTGGGCACTAAATACAAAGATTCCAATATAAAATTCATTATTCAGTCAATGAGTATTTCCATTACGGTATACCATTTGTTTTTTAACATAAACGTTTTCTCACAAATGTGTAAACAATTATATTTGTATATAAAAACTTGTATTTTTGCTTGCATAACGCCGTTATGGTTATAAATCCACTCCAGCTTGATCGACCTTCCCTTCATGAGAATGTTGGCTACTTGTGTTGATAGTTTTGTGACCACATAGGAGACACGATATCGAGAAATTAGTCAAGATCGATGTCGATACGCAAGGGTGACTGCGCTCTTCCGCTTCACGGCGCCACCTGCTACCAAAGGCCTCCCTAACCGAGTTTACTCTTAACGCATAATAACTTAAGCATACGTCATCAGTTAGCTACTTAAGTTTTTACTTTGTATTATATAAAACAACATAAACAAATTATGAACAGATAATAATATTGTTCATATACAGAATTTGTTTTAATAAAGAAACTAATTATTTACCTCTACAAACCTACACTTATCCGGTTTTATATAAACATGGTTTTTAAAGTGAAAAACTTTATTTCACCCTTTTTCTCACTACAACAGCACTTATCATTTTTATCACGTCGCCGGTTGTAGTTTTCGAGTTCGGGAAATATCGAGAAGGGTCGGGTTTACTTCGGAATTACTGCATGTTTTAGACGGAAAGAGTGTCTATTTACAACGAAAATACATATCGCGTCCTTCATAAATACTAAATTTTTGTATTAACTGATAAATATATAATAATAAATAATCAACTTAATGTACAAACAGAGAATAATATAACAAGTAAAACATTTCAGAGTATATTAAAAATTTCATTTGAAATGATTTAAACATAATATCTAAATAACCTCTAAGAGAATACGAAACCAGTTGAAAAAGTTAAATAACTCTTGTAAGCATTTCCTTTAAAAAATCTGATAGAAAATGTTTTTGTGACCCAAACTAAATGCTTTTTCACGTCATAAAAATAACAGACAAGCCCAAAACATTTTCAACACAAAAATAACCAGTTTAAACATTTTACAGAAATATAAAAGTAGTACAAAATTTATGCTTTCAACGTAAAACTAGCTAAAACTGTGAGACTAAGCATGCAATCAAATACTGAAAACCTTCTCTTGTGTCAATGAGCCCATATATCAGGATGCACTACGCGTATAATTTCGATTGTAAATAATAAAGCGATCCCAGCCATTAGGAAAGCAGGGCGGGGCGGGGTGGATTAGTAAATAGCAACGTTTTCTTTTCTTTGCTGTTGCCATTATTATTTTCCAGCATTCTTACACCTCCACAACATTCTGTTTTCATTTCTTATGTCAATTCTGAAAATTAGGCGGAGAATTGGAATTTTTAGTGAGCACCGTTACAAAATAGCCTGCAGCATGAATCGTTGCTAACCTCGATAATCAGGTTGTAGGTCGGGGTACTCCCATCACGTGACCACTCGATATATGCTCTATTATATTAGCCTTACGGCAAACCTCTGATTACTTCAAGAAAGATCCTTCCCAATGTGATCTATGACCCCCCACCAACTAATGAGTCTATTCAATAATCCTACCCCTATCCCCCTTTCCTGTCCTGGACCTTCTCTTTCAAGCCTTTACAATTTGATCTATGACCCCCCCCCCCCTACTGAGTCTATTCCATAATCCAACCCCTATTCCCCTTTCCTGTCCTGGACCTTCTCTTCCAAGCCTTCCCATTGTGATCTATGACCCCCACTACTCAGTCTATTCCAAAATCCTAGCCCTATTCGCCTTCCTTATCCTGGACATTGTCTTTCAAGCCTTCCCAGTGTGCTCTATGACCCCCACTACTGAGTCTATTAAATAATACTACCCCTATTCTCCTTTCCTGGACCTTCTCTTTCAAGCCTTCACAATGTGATCTATGACCCCCTACCTACTGAGTCTATTCCATAATCCTACCCCTATTCCTCTTCCCTGCCTTGGACCTTCCCTTTCAAGCCTTCGCAATGTGATCTATGACCCCCCCCCCTACCGAGTCTATTCCATAATCCAACCCCTATTCCCGTTCCCTGTCCAGGACCTTGTCTTTCAAGCCTTCACAGTATGATCTATGACCCCCACTAATGAGTCTATTCCAAAATCCTACCCCTATTCACCTGCCTTATCCTGGACCTTGGCTTCTAAGCCTTCCCATTGTGATCTATGACCCCCACTACCGAGTCTATTCCATAATCCTACCCCTATTCCCGTTCCCTATCCTGAACTTTTTTCCCATAAAGGACAATCATGATATTTTAATGCATCCACAAAGAAACTCCTAACGTAATTCGGCAGTGCAGTGTTTATTGAACCCTTGGGGGGGGGGGGAGTTATCTCGATGATCAGTAAACTATCGAAATATATCTCAAAGTACCGTCATCTCAGAATAATTATAAGTAAGTGTTACAGCCTCCAACAAATCAATGTTGTAAACAATTTAATGTAATTTAATAGTAAACACTACATTGTTTGCAACAATAAATAAACAGCTTTCCTGATAGTTGAAGGTAATCAAACACTGTATATGCAAATAGTCAGGTCTTACTGTACCATTCTCAATTGAGTTTACCACAACCTATTTTCGCGAGATGAATTTTTTAAGGTTAGAAATATTTAGAAAATATAAAAACAAGCAACCGCTAACTCGTCTGTCTAAATATATCATAGCTTGGAATAGACATTAATGAACTCCGCTAAAAGAAGAAACCATCTCGTCCTGCCCATTAATTTTTCAGAGGTTAATTGTAAACTTTCCTTGTTTCAAACTGTTATTAAAGAATGGAATAAAACTGACATAGACGGGACATTAATTACGCGTTTTTCTGTTTTACATAATTTGTTTGCGTCTTTTCTTGTAGCGTAAATTTAAATCCCCGCAAAGTGGTTCTTTAACTTGCGTATTTTAATTTACGAAATTTGATTTATGACTCCCAAGAATACTCCAGCCCCAAGCATGTATCTTCTCCTATAAGCATAGGCTTATAACTGCAAAAAAAAATCTAAGTAGGCGTACGATCGATTATTAAATTTAAAAAAGGGTAAGCTCTTGAAAGCCCTTGTACTACAGTCCCCAAATAATTTCTTGTGTACAAATATAAACACCTACAAAATAAACGGCCATAACTCTCTACAAACAACCGCATTACTGTGTCCCCTGCGCTACTATAGACTCCATGTAATCGTACTGCGAGGCTGTTCATCACATCTACAACTTCCGGATTATTGGAGGTAATTGCTTGCATTTATATGTTCACGGACATAACGGACTTTATAGACACTACCAGAACACATGTTGTGTATGCATTCACTAAAACATGGTAGACATTTGTATTTAGTTATACGATTTACTAGAACAGAATTATATAACTTGGGAGAAATTATTTAAAACTGTATGACATGACCAAAGATGTGGTAAAAAGGGTATCTACTCTAATATATAAAACGAAAAAAAACGTAAAGTCAAAATAAAAATTAAATGAAATTTTCAAAAAGAAAAGATAAAAATGTTTTTTATAACTTTTTATGCTCTTAGATATGTGAAATTTAAATCTTTCCTTCGCGTCGTTGCTCTGAGACCATGCCGAGTGCCGAAACGTACGTAATTTTCGTAGGCCTACTGTATACCAGTTGCATGACGTAGAATTTATTTATTCTGTACATAGGTGTGGGCAGGTAATAAAATATGACTGTTATCGCTCACCGAGGGCAGAAAAGAATGGCGAACATAGGAAGGGTTGTAATAAAAATATAAATCCCCTTGAAGAAGATATGGGGGGGGGGTCATGACACAGAGTGCAGTGTTGTGAACGAAGGAGATACAAACTTATCAAGGGCGTAAAGGCTCTACCCTGATTTCCCTGAGAAAGACAAGGAAGGCCAGATGGGATTACGGGGGACAAAGGAGGGAATAATGATCCTCTGGTACTGGGAAGGAGTGAAGGTCTACTTCAGGTAAACACCATTACAATGCATTGTCCCTATATTGCCCTATTTCCAGTAACATTGAATCATTATGAACTTTCCATAAATATCTCTAATCCTCTCTACCGTCCCATAACTTTCTTTATACAATGGAGTGTAGCGGTTAGACGTTTCTTAATAGGCTAAACCTAAATGCGACCCCTATAGGCTAACCTAGACGCGTCCCCTATAGGCTAAACATAAATGCAATCCCTATAGGCTGAACCTAAATACGACCCCTATAGGCTAAACCTAAATGCAATCCCTATAGGCTAACCTAGACGCGTCCCCTATAGGCTAAACATAAATGCAATCCCTATAGGCTGAACCTAAATACGACCCCTATAGGCTAAACCTAAATGCGACCCCTATAGGCTAACCTAGACGCGTCCCCTATAGGCTAAACATAAATGCAATCCCTATAGGCTGAACCTAAATACGACCCCTATAGGCTAAACCTAAATGCAATCCCTATAGGCTAAACCTAAATCCGACCGCTATAGGCTAAACCTAATTAGACCTCTATAGGCTAAACTTAAATGCGTCCCCTATAGGCTAAACCTAAATAAGACCCCTATAGGCTAAACCTAAATGCGACACCTATAGGCCAAATCTAAATGCAACCCTTTATGCTAAACCTAGACGCGTCCCCTATAGGCTAAACCAAAATGCGACCCCTATAGGATAAACCTAGACACGCCCCCTATAGACTAAACCTAAATGCAATCCCTATAGGCTAAACCTTAATGCAACCCCTATAAGCTAAACCTAAATGCGACAGCTATAGACTAAACCTAAATCCGATCCCTATGGGCTAAACTTGAATGCGACCTCTGTAGGCTAAACCTAAATGCGACCCTTATAGGCTAAACCTAGAGGCGTCCCGATTAGGCTAAACCTAAATGTAACCCACACAGTTTAATGTGACTCCTATAAGTTAGAGTCGAAAATGTAATTTTAGATTTGCCAAGAAATAACAATCTATAAGTGAAGGGGTGAAAGCAGAGCATCGAGGCCTGTGATTAAAGGGAATTTCTGCCCATCAACAGGAAATTGGATTTGCAACAAATTATTCACTTGGGAAATTCACATTCACTTTTCCTAAAATTGATTTTTTACAACGCCGACGCTCAAAGCTCATTCTCTCGGCATATTAAAAACTCGATAATTTTAAGGATTTTAACAAACCAAACAGAGCGTACCTTGTTTTTATATACGAGTAGCTTTCTCCGCCCAAGGTCAGATTTAGCAAGTAGATCTGCCCACACGACGCTATATTTCCAGTTCCAAGGCACCAACACCTAACCCCATCTGTACTTTCTAATTCTTCTTACAAGAAGAAAACTTGAAAATAACTTACGCTATCTTGTAGAGTTATTTAATTTATTAACTTAAAGTTGGCAAATTAGTTTTAAAAAATCCAACTGCATTGAATTAGCTCAGTTCCTTTACAATAACATTTGTAATTTGGTACTGAGGTTATTACCAGTGTTATGTTTTTGCTATATTATTGGTTTGCAATTCCTTCTAGTAGTTTTTACTCCCCCCCCACTATCTCTCTCTCTCTCTCTCTCTCTCTCTCTCTCTATATATATATATATATATATATATATATATATATAATATGTTTTCTTGTTTAATAATTTAAAACCGTTCGTTGGTAAACAGTACCAACATCATCACGAATGAAAATTACAATAATGCAAATTGTATAATGCATATATATATATATATATATATATATCTTCTCCAAACTTTAAATTGTTAATAAAATACATTTTATTCATCCATTCACGTTACATTAATTTAAACTTGTAGAGGATGACACTTGATGTTAATACAGTTTTTCCAAATAATAATTCATGAATTAATTTTAGTTTTATATGAGTGAAAAACATGTCATAAAAGGAGCAAGATATGCAATACAGTTCTTTCATTTCATTTGGCTTCAATTAAGTGATAACTTATGATTTAATAAAACAGCTGATTTTATGTTATAGGTTAGGAGGTAGAACAGCTGTTTTAACGCATGGGTTGTGTTGCTTTATTTATATTAATTGTAATTATTTAATAAAAAGTAACTAAAATAAACTTTTTCTGTGTTAAACTAACTAGACATGAACGTAAAACATTTTTTCCCATTATTATTTTAAAAGTGAACGTGGAACAGTTTGTGGTGAGCAACCTTATCTTCATCGAGCCTCTGGAACTAAATCACTTTCTTACTTGGGAAGGTATTTAATAAACCAACCCGCAAAAGCTATACAATGTGCTTGTTATTACGTGAACTGTGCATGCGTGCGTCCCATGATGCCACAGTGACTGTTTTTGGGTTTGGTGTTAGCACTGACTTGTAAGGTGGAACCTTGCGTCACTGCTGTGTAGCGGTAAGTACAAGCTTGTGACTCACACCGGCGACACACACGCAATATGAAGGCTCTTAATTGCCACAGGTTACGTTAGATACGTAATCACAGATGTTCAATCCTAATGAGGAATGTTGCGTGACGTAAAATCTTTGCCATTTATTTAATTCAGAAAGTGTATTAGCTAATTTAGAAGTCCCAATCATATGAAGGCATCTGCTCCCATCATGCCACGTTATATGATTTGTAGTTTCCTTAGATAAATAATATTTTTCTTAAAGGCGAATCAAGCATAGAGGATTAAACTCCCCAAATATGTTCTCCCATCCCTCAAGGTGGTTGCACATGATAACATTCCGTATAACGATCAGAGATGTCACTATAGTCCACAAATATGTTCTCCCATCCCTCAAGGTGGTTGCACATGATAACATTCCGTATAACGATCAGAGATGTCACTATAGTCCACAAATATGTTCTCCCATCCCTCAAGGTGGTTGCACATGATAACATTCCGTATAACGATCAGAGATGTCACTATAGTCCACAAATATGTTCTCCCATACCTCAAGGTGGTTGGACATGAGTAACATTCCGTATAACGATCAGAAATGTCACTATAGTCCAAAAATATGTTCTCCTATCCCTCTAGGTGGTTGCACATGAGTAACATTCCGTATAACAATCAGAGATGTAACTATAGTCCACAAATATGTTCTCCTATCCCTCTAGGTGGTTGCACATGAGTAACATTCCGTATAACAATCAGAGATGTAACTATAGTCCACAAATATGTTCTCCCATACCTCAAGGTGGTTGCACATGAGTAACATTCCGTATAACAATCAGAGATGTAACTATAGTCCACAAATATGTTCTCCCATACCTCAAGGTGGTTGCACATGAGTAACATTCCGTATAACAATCAGAGATGTAACTATAGTCCACAAATATGTTCTCCTATCCCTCTAGGTGGTTGCACATGAGTAACATTCCGTATAACAATCAGAGATGTAACTATAGTCCACAAATATGTTCTCCCATACCTCAAGGTGGTTGCACATGAGTAACATTCCGTATAACGATCAAAAATGTCACTATAGTCCAAAAATATGTTCTCCCATACCTCAAGGTGGTTGGACATGAGTAACATTCCGTATAACGATCAGAAATGTCACTATAGTCCAAAAATATGTTCTCCTATCCCTCAAGGTGGTTGCACATGAGTAACATTCCATATAACAATCAGAGATGTAACTATAGTCCACAAATATATTCTTCTCTCCCTCAAGGTGGTTGCACATGCATTACATTCCGTATAACGATCGGAGATGTTACTATACTACTTAAATATATTCTTCTATCACTCAAGGTGGTTGCACATGAGTAACATTCCGTATAACGATCAGAAATGACACTATAGACCTCAAATATATTCTCCTATCCTTCAAGGCGGTTTCACATGAGTTACATTACGTATAACGATCAGAGATGACATTATACTCCTCAAATATGTTTTCCTATCCTTCAAGGTGGTTGCACAAGAGTTACATTCCGTATAACGATCAGAAATGTCCTATACTCCTCAAATATATTCTTCTATTCCTGGAGGTGGTTGCACATGAGTTACATTCCGTATAACGATCGGAGATGTTACTATACTCCTCAAATATATTCTTCTATCCCTCAAGGTGGTTGCACATGAGTTACATTCCGTATAACGATCGGAGATGTTACTATACTCCTCAAATATATTCTTCTCTCCCTCAAGGTGGTTGCACATGCATTACATTCCGTATAACGATCGGAGATGTTACTATACTACTCAAATATATTCTTCTATCCCTCAAGGTGGTTGCACATGAGTTACATTCCGTATAACGACCGGAGATGTTACTATACTACTCAAATATATTCTTCTCTCCCTCAAGGTGGTTGCACATGCATTACATTCCGTAACACGATCGGAGATGTTACTATACTACTCAAATATATTCTTCTATCCCTCAAGGTGGTTACACATGCGTTACATTCCGTATAACGATCGGAGATTTTACTATACTACTCAAATATATTCTTCTATCCCTCAAGGTGGTTACACATGAGTTACATTCCGTATAACGACCAGAGAGAGAGAGAGAGAGAGAGAATATCCTAAAAAAGAAAAAAAAACTCTATTTCTTTTTTATAAAATAGGAATCACGGAAAAGTTAATCTACACAAAGTATTGTTTCAATGAAAAACAAGAATTCGGAAAGAAACAAAAAACGAGTTTCAGAGTAGATGTAGAGGTTTTTTTATAAAACCACAAAAGAACCAATTGAACAAAGTCGATAATGTAGCGGCGATTTAATCAATATAGAACGCCAAAGATTAAAGGACCCCCATCGAGTTATAACAGGACCGATTCATCGCACAGTACGGCCATACATACATGCATACTGCTGTGACCATTTAACTGAAAGCAATTCCAGATAACTAATAGCAATTACTGTGTCGGAAATTACAGCCGCATTAAACAAAGGAGACCGAACCGTAAACCATGTATTGCCACCGGGCGTCAGAAAGTGTCAGTGTATTCAAGCCGAATACATTAGAACGTTGCAATACATAATTCCACTCCTGTTTTACAAACCTACTGCCATTTTATTACTCAAAATTAGAAATAGACTATTTTAAAACTATATTTATATTATTTTAAGTTGGTTTGAACACCAAAATACCGTAACATGATGTAAATAACTTCGCTCGGTTTTAATGTCGCGTCACATCTACTGACAACTCGAAATAGCCTCTCCTACAATTAAAAAGTGGATAAAATATCAACGAATAATGACGTAATGCCAAAAGTAAAAGAAATTGC
The DNA here is from genome assembly GCA_036971475.1 of Prosapia bicincta. NCBI lineage: Eukaryota > Metazoa > Arthropoda > Insecta > Hemiptera > Cercopidae > Prosapia > Prosapia bicincta. Next base: position 199,996,789 of record JBAIZL010000002.1, read on the forward strand.
GAGTAAAAGTGTTTTTATATGTGCCAATCTAAATGCTTGTTCACTTCATATAAACTAGGAAGCGTTTCCTAAAGGCCCCGAACACCAGCCTTATAAACACGTCAGGCGGAGTTGCCACAAGAAAAACGCTTTTTACAAGTTTAGGTATATTTAAACTGATAATATACTGAAATCACTACTTTGAAAACTACAACTACAACGAGCCCCCCAACACATGTATTGATATAAGAACCCGTCTAAAATGTCATTTATCATTGTATGGAAATTTGTATACAGAATTTAAAATTCAAAACAGGTACAATGCCTTTGTCAAGTCAGTCTAAACAAATGAATAAGTGTGAGACTTCTGTTACTGTAAAACACACGAGTTAAAGCTGTAACTTGTAAAGTGATAATGTCAAAGAACATGTAATAGGTTTCATTTGTGTAATAATTTAATATCAATAGCGGACTCTTTTCCAATTGCTTCTATTACTTCACTCTCTCCTTATATATATATCTTGTTCAAATTATCAATCGTTAATGAAATGCTTTTTATTTATCCACTCAAGTTTAAATACATATTTTTGAGAGACTTATAGTGGATGCCACTTGATGTTGAAACGGTTTATTCAAATATTAACTCACTAATAAATTTAATGAGTCTCATCAAATTACCTTGAACTACCGAGACCGATAGTTTCGGGGATTGACTCACCAACTTATCTTTTGTCAAAATGGTTAAATAAAGTTTTTGGAAATTTTAAATTTAATATAGAATCCAGCTCAATAAAAAATACAGGAGAGTTTATAAATAAATTGAAAAATATTGAACTGACAGAAGACGAAATATTTGTATCGTTTGACGTTTGTTCACTATTCCCAAGCATACCAGTTGCTGAAACATTAATTTTGTTAAAAGAATTTTAATTGAAAATAACATAGAAATTAATGAAGTTAACGAATATGTAAAATTAACTAAATGTTGTATGACTCAGAATTATTTTTCATTTAACGATGTATTTTACCAACAAAAAGATGGTACAGCTATGGGGAATAGTTTATCACCTTTCATAGCCGAACTTTTTATGAAAAATTTTGAAAAGGAATTAAGAAACAAACTCCCGTATTTTCCTAGAGTATGGATTAGATATGTAGATGATGTTTTCGCAATTTTTAATACCAAAGAGTTTAACGTAGAACATTTCTTATCATTAATTAACAATGAACATAAAAACATTAAATTTACTTTTGAAATAGAGCATAATAAATGTTTACCGTTTCTTGATGTATTATGTTTTAGAAATAATAATAAAATTGAATTTGATATATATAGGAAACATACAAATAATGATAGATATATCCCGGTAGATTCTAACCATTGCAAATCCCATAAATTAGCAGCTTTTAACACTATGGTTAATAGATTCATTACTATTCCATTGCATAAAAATAGATTTAAATGTGAGTTGGCCAGAATTAAAGAGATCGCCAAATTCAATGGATATGATCCTAAAATAATAGATAATATATTGAGGAAACAAAAATTAAAAAAGTTTAGAAACGATTCTACTACCTTAACACAAAAAGAAAATGTTAAAAATAAATTCATTAGCCTACCATTTGATATGGATTTAACAAAAGGTCTAGATAAAGTTTTTAAACAGGTAAATTTAAAAGTATCTTACAAAAGCTTAAATAGCTTAAAAAATGTATTAGGTAACCCTAAAGATAAAATTAAGATGATACATATATCTGGGATTTATAAAATAAATTATAATTCATGTAGTAAAATTTATATTGGCCAAACGAAAAGGAAAATATTAACCAGATTTAATGAACATATTAACCATATAAAATTTCAAAGACCTGAAAAATCTAGTGTTGCAGAACATATTCTAAACACTAAACACACTTTAGAATTAAATGATCTAAAATTATTGAAAAATGTTAATTCAAAAGGTCTTTTGAATAGTTTTGAAAGTTTGTACATTCACAAATATGACGAAAATAATTTATTAAATTGTGATAAAGGGCCTATCCCTAAATCTCAGTTATATTCATTAATTAGGAGATAGTTTTAACTTTGTTAATAAATAATATTTTTGTTTTTTAGTAAAATTGAAATGGTTGTAACTGTAACTTTTCACCACGAGAGTTGGAAGACCGGACCAAATTGTAGAGGGGGAATTTACTGCAACGTGATTGGTCGTACTAGTTTTTTTAAATAAGGGGCGTGGCGAAGTAGTTGCCGGTTTAAGCCTATATATTTGTTGTATTATGTTGTTTAAAGTTAGTTGTATTTTTTAAATACCTCTGAAGATGATTGCTGGGCAATCGAAATGTACATAAGGTTTAAATAAAATGTTATTTGTGGTTTAGAGGTTTTATTTATTTAAAAAAAAAAAAAAAAGCAAAATACTTTTAACGAACAATTTAAGACCGAAAGCGTAGAGCTGAAATGAAAGCTCGCAAAACTTTGAAGTTATTTAATAATGTTCCGTAGGTTGCAATTATTGCCTGTTGCGGGGAAATGTCTTTTCACCAAGCTGGCAATCAATACATATATTTTTAGTTCTAAAAGGGGTATCATTAGTTAAACGAGAATAAAGCCAGCGCATCGACTAAACTGTAGGCGTCTGCGACTGAACTCATTTGCTTTGGCTGACCTTTGTCGCTGTTGACAGAAACATTTCTACCCGAAAGTAAATGAAATCAGGTTCCTTATGTAGGTAAAAGTGGAATTTATGTTCTAGGAATTTTAAAATTTTATTGTAGTATTTCTGCATAACGAACAGTTTATTTCCCGTTCCTCGCAAATTCCCAATTATAGAGGACCTATTCAATATTATACATTATAACAAACGAATGTTTAACAAAGAAACAACTTCATGACCCAGATAGAGAGAAGGTTTATGACAGTGGTAGCAACCTTGTGCACATTAGCCAGGATCCTTTTCTATTTCTCAGAGAAAGGGAATTTTTATATTTTAGTTATCTATATACACTCCATGTTTAAGGCTTCTACAGTAATGTAGTATATGAAGTCAGTGGTACCAACCATGCGCGTATGAGCAAGAATCCTTCCCTATTTCCCAGAGAAAAGAAATTTGTACATTTTATTTATGTATGGACACTTCCTCTTTAAGGCTTCTAAAGAACTGTAGTATGTAAAGTCAGTGGTATCAACCTTGCGCCTATAGCCAAGAGTTCATGTCCTAATTTATTAAAGGTCGCCGTGCCTAATTATTATTATTTACTTCCACTGCCACCTTGAGCTACTAGTTTCACACTAAAATACTTGACCATACATAGATATGCCACACTTGGCTATAGTAATGTTTACTTTATTTATTTTAAGGACACCCGTTTCGGTAGACGTGTCCCATTGTCAACTCAGACCGTACCTCACCTTTCTCAAAGGTCATTTCACCACGCTACATGTAGCACGTAAAAGCACTAACGCATCAAACACTGCAGAACACCTCATATCCACAAACCTACAACTCCTACACATACTAAACAACAAAATAATCAGAGCCACATAACCGAACAGTGTGAAGTACACAAACATTTCAAACTGCGCCCTACACACCCACATCCCTCATCACAACAACATATGAGTAAGAGTATTACTGATGATGCTTTAGCATTTCTTTAAACGAATTATTTAAACTTATAACTGTGGGAATTTGTAGTTTGGAATATTATGTGTAGCAGCCTCTATCAGAACACAGATCTTACCACCTGTCCAAATGTAATAATACCTTACAATAGACCCGTTACAATATATTTTGTCATTGGTTCATTCATTGCACGTCAGTTATACACTTTGCATCATGACTAAGCATGGAGATAAATAATAAGTAAACATAAGTAGATATTAATATTTATTTTATGTCCTTGTGTTTCCCATAGTGACGAACGAAATAGTAAAAGCTTGTGTGGGATATTAAAAAAAAAAGGTACATAACAATAAACGAGTTTGCCAATGTAGTTAAAGGATTTAAAACTAACGGGGGAAATGGTTTTAAAACAAAAGCTCACATAATCTCGTGCGATACGCAAATCTATAGCGAGCAATTAATCAACCGTTAACGGCTAACTTTCAGTGTTGCAATTTGTTTGTTTTGTTTTCAAAAACGTTTTACTTGTTTAATTTTCTTCGCGTTAATTTCCGTGCAATTTCCTTTTCATTGTTTCTAATTTTCAGCGCACAGCGTCGCTTTGTTTTGGTTCCGTTCTAGGACAGGCGGCCAAGATTATGGAGGTCATGGCTGCATGTTTATCTCCCTCTCTAGCGCGCGTCATTACAGATTCAAGGTCATTCGAAATAAACTCTGATAAGTAATCGTCGATTGTAATTCCAACAAGTGGGCATCGTCATGTATGCAAATTGTCGTGTCTATTTATGCAAACACAATTTATTTCTGTTATTGTGTTGAGTGAAGAGTTTCATTGAGGCATAACTAATTTATGTTTATTAATTTTAAAATAGATTTTTACAGCCAACAGTTAAAATTATTTTAAGTGATTTTATTTACACGCATTGCTTAAAGCTTCATTCACAAAAGTTAAAACTGCAGCACCAGGTTCTAGTTTCCGACGTAAATAATCTGATCGGTGTTCAGTGGGAAGCGACATCTAGTGATGGTAAATAGTCTAAAAGCGGAGACCTGCAATAAAGGTGCTCCTTCATCCGTGAACCAGTTAACTTACAACGGAACCTGGAGATTGTTGAGCAGTTCACGGATGTCCAATAACCTAAGGACCACGATAGGACAAACTTACACAGACCTCCCACATAACAAAATAACCAGATAACTTACAACGGAACCTGGAGTTCGCTGAACTGTTCACGGATGTCCAAGAACCTAAGGACCACGATAGGACAAACTTACACAGACCTCCCACATAACAAAATAACCAGATAACTTACAACGGAACCTGGAGATTGTTGAGCAGTTCACGGATGTCCAATAACCTAAGGACCACGATAGGACAAACTTACACAGACCTCCCACAAATCAAAATAACCAGATAACTTACAACGGAACCTGGAGATTGTTGAGCAGTTCACGGATGTCCAATAACCTAAGGACCACGATAGGACAAACTTACACAGACCTCCCACATAACAAAATAACCAGATAACTTACAACGGAACCTGGAGATTGTTGAGCAGTTCACGGATGTCCAATAACCTAAGGACCACGATAGGACAAACTTACACAGACCTCCCACATAACAAAATAACCAGATAACTTACAACGGAACCGGGAGATTGTTGAGCAGTTCACGGATGTCCAATAACCTAAGGACCACGATAGGACAAACTTACACAGACCTCCCACATAACAAAATAACCAGATAACTTACAACGGAACCTGGAGATTGTTGAGCAGTTCACGGATGTCCAATAACCTAAGGACCACGATAGGACAAACTCACACAGACCTCCCACATAACAAAATAACCAGATAACTTACAACAAAACCTGGAGTTCGCTGAACTGTTCACGGATGTCCAAGAACCTAAGGACCACGATAGGACAAACTTACACAGACCTCCCACATAACAAAATAACCAGTTAACTTACAACGGAACCTGGAGATTGTTGAGCAGTTCACGGATGTCCAATAACCTAAGGACCACGATAGGACAAACTTACACCGACCTCCCACATAACAAAATAACCAGATAACTTACAACGGAACCTGGAGATTGTTGAGCAGTTCACGGATGTCCAATAACCTAAGGACCACGATAGGACAAACTTACACAGACCACCCACATAACAAAATAACCAGATAACTTACAACGGAACCTGGAGTTCGCTGAACTGTTCACGGATGTCCAAGAACCTAAGGACCACGATAGGACAAACTTACACAGACCTCCCACATAACAAAATAACCAGATAACTTACAACGGAACCTGGAGATTGTTGAGCAGTTCACGGATGTCCAATAACCTAAGGACCACGATAGGACAAACTTACACAGACCTCCCACATAACAAAATAACCAGATAACTTACAACGGAACCTGGAGATTGTTGAGCAGTTCACGGATGTCCCAGAACCTAAGGACCACGATAGGACAAACTTACACAGACCTCCCACATAACAAAATAACCAGATAACTTACAACGGAACCTGGAGATTGTTGAGCAGTTCACGGATGTCCAATAACCTAAGGACCACGATAGGACAAACTTACACAGACCTCCCACATAACAAAATAACCAGATAACTTACAACGGAACCTGGAGTTCGCTGAACTGTTCACGGATGTCCCAGAACCTAAGGACCACGATAGGACAAACTTACACAGACCTCCCACATAACAAAATAACCAGTTAACATACAACGGAATCTGGAGTTTGTTGAGCTGTTCAAGGATGTCCCAGAACCTAACGACCACGGCAGGACAAACTTACACAGACCTCCCACATAACAAAATAACCAGTTAACTTACAACGGAATCTGGAGTTTGTTGTGCTGTTCAAGGATGTCCCAGAACCTAACGACCACGGCAGGACAAACTTACACAGACCTCCCACATAACAAAATAACCAGTTAACTTACAACGGAATTTGGAGTTTGTTGAGCTGTTCAAGGATGTCCCAGAACCTAAGGACCACGATAGGACAAACTTACACAGACCTCCCACATAACAAAATAACCAGATAACTTACAACGGAACCTGGAGTTCTCTGAACTGTTCACGGATGTCCCAGAACCTAAGGACCACGATAGGACAAACTTACACAGACCTCCCACATAACAAAATAACCAGATAACTTACAACGGAACCTGGAGTTCGCTGAACTGTTCACGGATGTCCCAGAACCTAAGGACCACGATAGGACAAACTTACACAGACCTCCCACATAACAAAATAACCAGTTAACTTACAACTGAACCTGGAGTTCGCTGAACTGTTCACGGATGTCCCAGAACCTAAGGACCACGATAGGACAAACTTACACAGACCTCCCACATAACAAAATAACCAGATAACTTACACCGGAACCTGGAGTTCGCAAAACTGTTCACGGATGTCCCAGAACCTAAGGACCACGATAGGACAAACTTACACAGACCTCCCACATAACAAAATAACCAGATAACTTACAACGGAACCTGGAGTTCGCTGAACTGTTCACGGATGTCCCAGAACCTAAGGACCACGATAGGACAAACTTACACAGACCTCCCACATAACAAAATAACCAGATAACTTACAACGGAACCTGGAGATTGTTGAGCAGTTCACGGATGTCCAATAACCTAAGAACCACGATAGGTCAAACTTACACAGACCTCCCACATAACAAAATAACCAGTTAACTTACAACGGAACCTGGAGTTTGTTGAGCTGTTCATGGATGTCCCAGAACCTAAGGACCACGATAGGACAACCTTATACAGACCTCCCACATAACAAAAAACCAGTTAACTTACAACGGAATCTGGAGTTTGTTGAGCTGTTCACGGATGTCCCAGAACCTAAGGACCACGATAGGACAAACATACACAGACCTCCCACATAACAAAATAACCAGATAACTTACAACGGAACCTGGAGTTTGTTGAGCTGTTCAAGGATGTCCCAGAACCTAAGGACCACGATAGGACAAACTTACACAGACCTCCCACATAACAAAATAACCAGTTAACTTATAACGGAACCTGGAGTTTCTTGAGCTGTTCATGGATGTCCCAGAACCTAAGGACCACGATAGGACAACCTTATACAGACCTCCCACATAACAAAATAACCAGTTAACTTACAACGGAATCTGGAGTTTGTTGAGCTGTTCACGGATGTCCCAGAACCTAAGGACCACGATAGGACAAACTTACACAGACCTCCCACATAACAAAATAACCAGTTAACTTACAACTGAACCTGGAGTTCGCTGAACTGTTCACGGATGTCCCAGAACCTAAGGACCACGATAGGACAAACGTACACAGACCTCCCACATAACAAAATAACCAGATAACTTACAACGGAACCTGGAGTTCGCAAAACTGTTCACGGATGTCCCAGAACCTAAGGACCACGATAGGACAAACTTACACAGACCTCCCACATAACAAAATAACCAGATAACTTACAACGGAACCTGGAGTTCGCTGAACTGTTCACGGATGTCCCAGAACCTAAGGACCACGATAGGACAAACTTACACAGACCTCCCACATAACAAAATAACCAGATAACTTACAACGGAACCTGGAGTTCGCTGAACTGTTGAAGGATGTCCCAGAACGTAAGGACCACGATAGGACAAACTTACACAGACCTCCCACATAACAAAATAACCAGATAACTTACAACGGAACCTGGAGATTGTTGAGCAGTTCACGGATGTCCAATAACCTAAGAACCACGATAGGTCAAACTTACACAGACCTCCCACATAACAAAATAACCAGTTAACTTACAACGGAACCTGGAGTTTGTTGAGCTGTTCAAGGATGTCCCAGAACCTAACGACCACGGCAGGACAAACTTACACAGACCTCCCACATAACAAAATAACCAGATAACTTACAACGGAACCTGGAGTTTGTTGAGCTGTTCAAGGATGTCCCAGAACCTAAGGACCACGATAGGACAAACTTACACAGACCTCCCACATAACAAAATAACCAGTTAACTTACAACGGAACCTGGAGTTTGTTGAGCTGTTCATGGATGTCCCAGAACCTAAGGACCACGATAGGACAACCTTATACAGACCTCCCACATAACAAAATAACCAGTTAACTTACAACGGAATCTGGAGTTTGTTGAGCTGTTCAAGGATGTCCCAGAACCTAACGACCACGGCAGGACAAACTTACACAGACCTACCACATAACAAAATAACCAGATAACTTACAACGGAACCTGGAGTTTGTTGAGCTGTTCAAGGATGTCCCAGAACCTAAGGACCACGATAGGACAAACTTACACAGACCTCCCACATAACAAAATAACCAGTTAACTTACAACGGAATCTGGAGTTTGTTGAGCTGTTCAAGGATGACCCAGAACCTAACGACCACGGCAGGACAAACTTACACAGACCTCCCACATAACAAAATAACCAGTTAACTTACAACGGAATCTGGAGTTTGTTGAGCTGTTCAAGGATGTCCCAGAACCTAACGACCACGGCAGGACAAACTTACACAGACCTCCCACATAACAAAATAACCAGTTAACATACAACGGAATCTGGAGTTTGTTGAGCTGTTCAAGGATGTCCCAGAACCTAACGACCACGGCAGGACAAACTTACACAGACCTACCACATAACAAAATAACCAGATAACTTACAACGGAATCTGGAGTTTGTTGAGCTGTTCAAGGATGACCCAAAACCTAACGACCACGGCAGGACAAACTTACACAGACCTCCCACATAACAAAATAACCAGATAACTTACAACGGAACCTGGAGTTCGCTGAACTGTTCACGGATGTCCAATAACCTAAGGACCACGATAGGACAAACTTACACAGACCTCCCACATAACAAAATAACCAGTTAACTTACAACGGAATCTGGAGTTTGTTGAGCTGTTCAAGGATGTCCCAGAACCTAACGACCACGGCAGGACAAACTTACACAGACCTCCCACATAACAAAATAACCAGATAACTTACAACGGAACCTGGAGTTTGTTGAGCTGTTCAAGGATGTCCCAGAACCTAACGACCACGGCAGGATAGCCTTGAGTAGACCTTGAACAGAACAAAATAACCAGATACCTTACAACGGAACCTGGAGTTTGTTGAGCTGTTCAATGATGTCCCAGAACCTAACGACCACGGCAGGATAGCCTTGAGTAGACCTTGAACAGAACAAAATAACCAGATACCTTACAACGGAACCTGGAGTTTGTTGAGCTGTTCAAGGATGTCCCAGAACCTAACGACCACGGCAGGATAGCCTTGAGTAGACCTTGAACAGAACAAAATAACCAGATACCTTACAACGGAACCTGGAGTTTGTTGAGCTGTTCAATGATGTCCCAGAACCTAACGACCACGGCAGGATAGCCTTGAGTAGACCTTGAACAGAACAAAATAACCAGATACCTTACAACGGAACCTGGAGTTTGTTGAGCTGTTCAAGGATGTCCCAGAACCTAACGACCACGGCAGGATAGCCTTGAGTAGACCTTGAACAGAACAAAATAACCAGATACCTTACAACGGAACCTGGAGTTTGTTGAGCTGTTCAATGATGTCCCAGAACCTAACGACCACGGCAGGATAGCCTTGAGTAGACCTTGAACAGAACAAAATAACCAGATACCTTACAACGGAACCTGGAGTTTGTTGAGCTGTTCAAGGATGTCCCAGAACCTAACGACCACGGCAGGATAGCCTTGAGTAGACCTTGAACAGAACAAAATAACCAGATACCTTACAACGGAACCTGGAGTTTGTTGAGCTGTTCAATGATGTCCCAGAACCTAACGACCACGGCAGGATAGCCTTGAGTAGACCTTGAACAGAACAAAATAACCAGATACCTTACAACGGAACCTGGAGTTTGTTGAGCTGTTCAAGGATGTCCCAGAACCTAACGACCACGGCAGGATAGCCTTGAGTAGACCTTGAACAGAACAAAATAACCAGATACCTTACAACGGAACCTGGAGTTTGTTGAGCTGTTCAATGATGTCCCAGAACCTAACGACCACGGCAGGATAGCCTTGAGTAGACCTTGAACAGAACAAAATAACCAGATACCTTACAACGGAACCTGGAGTTTGTTGAGCTGTTCAATGATGTCCCAGAACCTAACGACCACGGCAGGATAGCCTTGAGTAGACCTTGAACAGAACAAAATAACCAGTTAACTTACAACGGAATCTGGAGTTTGTTGAGCTGTTCAAGGATGTCCCAGAACCTAACGACCACGGCAGGATAGCCTTGAGTAGACCTTGAACAGAACAAGAAAGTAGGAGTAGGAGTAGGAGGAGTAAGTGGCTGAAAACAACGTTAAAGTCCTGACAGATTGAGACATTCAGGAGTTAGCAGACCTCCAAAGAGACGGGCTGCGCAGGAGGAGTAAGTGGCTGAAAACAACGTTAAAGTCCTGACAGATTGAGACATTCAGGAGTTAGCAGACCTCCAAAGAGACGGGCTGCGCAGGAGGAGTAAGTGGCTGAAAACAACGTTAAAGTCCTGACAGATTGAGACATTCAGGAGTTAGCAGACCTCCAAAGAGACGGGCTGCGCAGGAAGAGTAAGGAGGAGTAAGTGGCTGAAAACAACGTTAAAGTCCTGACAGATTGAGACATTCAGGAGTTAGCAGACCTCCAAAGAGACGGGCTGCGCAGGAAGAGTAAGGAGGAGCAAGTGGCTGAAACCTCTGTGCCACTGAAGGGGGGACGAGTAAAAACGTTATAAGGCCGCTAAACGTTTCGTTATCATAGTATAAGTGATGAGCATTTACTGTTTGAGTAGGAGCTGATTACTCCAACCTGACGACGTATACTGTCACTACCAGAGAGAATGCTACTCGCGGTTGTGGTTTGAAGGTTTAAAACATTCCCGGCCATCTAATATTAACCTTTACTCCACTACAGTCCAATAAATTCAGTTTTTGTCGAGCTGCTGATTTCCAAGGACTTGGTTGCGTCAGCATATTCTTAAGAATTAGCGTTCAGTTCAAGTTCGTTAGCCCCAGGGCAATGTGTACGTTCATGGCACTAACGCCCATGGCCTGGATAGAAGCAACACCACTATGTTAGCCTCGGTCTGTCATAAACCTCTCATAACGTCAAATCCGTCGCAAACAAATTGCATAACGAATTAGTTAAAGTTATAATTTATAAGGAAACCTGTTTTAAAATTATATAGAAAATTGGCCATATTATACTGACTGGCTACACTAAATATGATTTCAGTGGTTTAGTGAACAGAGCACTTGACTGGTATCCTAAAGGTCCTGGGTTCGATTCCCAGTGGCGTCAAGAATTTGTGTAGTCTAAGTAGGCTACCTAAGGTAAAACTGGAAGGTTGGAGCGCGCAGTGCTGGACTCATTACCTTCCTTGAAACTCGTACGGCCCAAGATAGGCAGTACGGCCAATCTTCTAGGCCTGCACTGCGTGTTTCTTCTAAGCAATTATAATTGTATAAAAAATGTTACTATTAGTATTAAGATCTTTTACTTTGCGAAATAGGAAATACCTAATTATGCACAACTTGCGCTAATCCAAGCATTGCGTTTTTATCAAAACGCTGGTTTGAGAAGCCGGACATTTTCTAAGCCATTTTAATGGTATAAACACAGGTCACAATACTATTAGTATTAAGATATTTTATTTGTCGAAATAAGTAAACTTGATTATGGACAACTTGTGCTAATCCAAGCATTGCGTTTTTATCAAAACGCTGGTTTGAGAAGCCGGACATTTTCTAAGCCATTTTAATGGTATAAACACAGGTCACAATACTATTAGTATTAAGATATTTTATTTGTCGAAATAAGTAAACTTGATTATGGACAACTTGTGCTAATCCAAGCATTGCGTTTTTATCAAAACGCTGGTTTCAGAAGCCGGACATTTTCTAAGCCATTTTAATGGTATAAACACAGGTCACAATACTATTAGTATTAAGATATTTTATTTGTCGAAATAAGTAAACTTGATTATGGACAACTTGTGCTAATCCAAGCATTGCGTTTTTATCAAAACGCTGGTTTGAGAAGCCGGACATTTTCTAAGCCATTTTAATGGTATAAACACAGGTCACAATACTATTAGTATTAAGATATTTTATTTGTCGAAATAAGTAAACTTGATTATGGACAACTTGTGCTAATCCAAGCATTGCGTTTTTATCAAAGGGCTCGTTTCGGAAGTTTTACATCTTCTAAGACCGGATCTTTGATGTCAGAACCTATATAATAAATAGCATTAGAATAAATATAAGCAATATAAAAATTTAATTCCTGATACAAACTGAAGGTTAGTGTATAAAACTATTACGGAATAACCTCGGAGTGTTAACACGACTCGACCGGGCCCCTGCCTATGTTCCGTCCTCGATCCGAAATCCTCCTAGATCAACCACAACTCCTCTTAACACGCAATCCTCTTAACTTAGGGCCTCAGGTTAGATCCTGACATAAATCACCTTTGTTTCAGCCTTAAGAAACCTACCTCAAGCCTTGCGTTTCTAGTTTAACATACTCTACTGTATGCTACCTGTTGTGTTCTAACTACATCAAAGTCTAGTCTTACTAGAAGCTTCTCTTGTCAGCATTAAGACAGCTTCATGTCGCCGCCTACCCTAAGATCTCTCTCTCTCTCTCTCTCTCTCTCCTCTTAGTTCCTCTAAGGTAGTATTTAAGTCAATGACCGTCCTGTTTTTTGTACTAAATTAGGTTTTTTTGAAGTTGCTTCTTGAATGTAAATCAATTTACTTAAATCCTGCTATTACTCTACACTCTTCCTATATATATATATATATATATATATATATATATATATATATATATATATATATATATATATCTCGTTAATAAAATTTCATTTTAGTTCAAATACATTTTTTTAAACTTATAGTGGAGGGCACTTGCTGTTAATACAGTTTTCAAGAAATCTATAGTAATAAATAAAAATGTACTGGTGTCTGTCTGTGTGTGTGTTCCTCAATCATCTAAAAATTGTTTTAAATATTGAGCTGAAATTTTACATAGAGATTCATAGGGTCCCTGGTTAACAAACAGGTATATTTTTATGTAGAAATTCCGTCAGAGCGCCGCCCCACAGGCCTTGAAAACCCCCTTAACACTCAATTTTCTATACTCCATTTAATAACTAATTTGACCTAATCAGCTGATAATCACCTGTAACAGTCACTTTTAAACACATTTAATCAGCTGATGGCGATTCTTTGTTGTTATTCATCATTCTAGGTTAGTTTAGTTTACAAATATAATGTTACGAGCAGAAGTGTTTTCCCTCCCTTGGTTTTCAAGACAATAATCAGTAAGTTTATAGTTTGCTATATTTATTGGGACCTAATCTATACTATCATAAAAAAATCTAATGGTGTCTGTCTGTGTGTGTATTACTCATTCACGTAAAGCCTACTGGACCCATTGAGTTGGAATTTGGTATTTATTTCCCGTTCTCACGTGTTCGATTTGAGTGAAGAAACTGTACCGCCGACGAAGGAAGTCATCAGAGATACGAAACAATTATTAAAACTCTCAAGCCTCAAAAATTTACAATTTTACTAAACGTGGTGCTAATAGTGTTGGTAAGAGTGCACATTGCCCACTCCTTATACAATGCATATAAAATGAATCAAAAACTTGTCCTAAAGCTATATTGATAGTTATTGTTTGTTATTGCAACGGAAAGTTAATTTTGTATACCTATGTAGTATCCAGTCAGGAAAGATTTGGTTGTAATTTTATACGTTAAAACCAAATGTACACATGTAAGGCTAGAATAGAAATTCCGCGGAAGTAAACGTCTAATTAGGTAATGTTGAATAAAATTACTAACAAATCTATCCTGACTGGATACTTTATAGGTAGGCCTATATTTAAATATACGTATACGTAGTACGGCATGTTTATAGGCGGACGTAGTACTTCTTACTATTCCGCACTGAATTTTTTACCCAACTTTAATTTAATAAAAATGGTATTTATGTCCATGAGCGAAAGTTTCCATTATTATTTGTTTATTTTATTATTATTTTTGGATCCCTGATGACTTTTTGCGTTGCTCGGTATAATGTTTTCACCTAAAATCGAACACGTGGAAACGGGAAGTAAATACCAGATATTTTACATGAACATTTTAGGGTCCCTGCTTTTCTCATAGTCCTATTTCTATTTAGAAATTCCGTCAGGGCACCGCCCCATTGGCCTTGCAAACTCCCTTAACGGTAGGTTTATATATAAACTACAGTTTTATATATTTATTGCGATTTAATTTCAGTAAACAGAATTCAATCCAAATACAAATTCAAATTAAATCAATACAAATATTCGTCAACCCCGTTGGACGACTAAGGACCAACGGGTACTCTGCTAGTAATTCAATAATTAAATTTAATTAATTCATTTTAGTAATTAATTTTTCTTTCTATTTTCCCACTTAATAATGTGATTCTATCATATGTATATACATAGTTATATTATTGTAATTATATAATAAAAAGTAACTAAGAAATTTCTTTTATTAAAACCTAAAGAAGAAATGACGTGAACTAATTTTCATATTACTTGTTTAGATTTAAAGGAACGTTGTAAAATACTTTATTTCAACATACATTATTAAACTTTATATCTATAAACACACACGTGCGCGCGCAGGGCCAGGCGCAAGCACGTACACAAACCCACACGTCTATACATGTAGAAAGCAAAATACATTTCGTCTCGACCATCCAATGATCGCGCTTATGCCCTTATGCCTACCTGGAGTCACAAACCCCCTCCATCTCTGAAGGACTCACTGGCACCAACGTGTAGCGTCGGAAGCGAAAGAGGTGTCGAAACACAGTATCCACATATATATTCGACTTTTCCCTTTAATAGATTAAAAATGTGTTTCTAAAACCCGAAAAAGACAACAATCGATACCTGTCAGTCACAACTTGTCTTTAGTACCCTGTCCAGGTATATTTAAACGAATAATGTACTGAAATCACCACTTTGGAAACTATCGGCAAACCTTAAAACATATGCATCGATATTAAAATCCGTCTAGAATGTCGTTTATCATTGTATAGAAATTTGTAAACGAAATTAGAAATTCAAAGCAGGTGCAATGCCTCTGACAAGTCTGTCTAAAGAGTGAATGTGGAACTTCTGTTACTGTTGAAACACACGAATGCAACCTGTAACTTGTAAACCGAAGACAGAGAACCATTGACATTGAATTGCTGTTATAATACTAAGATACAAATTTATAAATTTTGATAAAAACATTACAAAACATCAACAGCGAGAGAGAAGAATGTAATTCGATGTAATTTTCCATCTTTAAAGGTGACAATATTTTTAGTGAATAATTTAAAACCTAAAACAGAGGTAAGAAATAGCCCCCTCCTATCTTTTCTTTCACTCCACTCTACCGAAGCAATTATTACACATTACTATACTCTTATGTCACAACATCCGCATTACACACATGTTTATAGCATGTGCAAAAATAAAAATATGTCACTAAAACAAATCTCAGTCAGCCAGTCCCAAATCTCATAAATAAACGTTGTACCCCAGCATAAAAACAGTATTCCGTTCCACCCTATAAAACGTCCTGCCTTGCAGAAACCCCTCCTCACATTTAGCCCTAACCAAAAGCCCTGATCCCAAACTCCTACCTGCAGCCAGTGTCGCGTGACAGACACTGTAAACCTAGGGGCCTCCAAACCCCCTCCTTCTCTGACTGACTGAGAAGAAAGCTCATGAAACTAGAGGGTGAAAGGGCTTATTGCAAGCAAAGCATTTAGATATTTTTAAAAACATGAAAATGTAGGAAAACAAATACCTTTAACTTGGTCAAACTTTACTGACATATGTGCTAGCGTGAACAAAATTGTTAAAATGTTTTTTCTCAATTCTTTAAAGATGTTAAAAATAATATCATTTTAGTTCAACGAAAGTAATTGGGAAATCAATTTTTCTGTTGTTTTGTTGCTCAAGTCTGAAGTCAGTTACTTAATAATCTCGCCAAGAACGGATTACTAATTTGTTACGAAAGATTAAATATAAATCCCATGTCAGCCACCTTTATATTAATTTTGTCTTGAATATAATATTAGTAGTAAAAGTTATAAAATATTTAATTAAATATTATCAATAATATTATAAAATAATAATAATTATTATTAGTACGATTATGACTAAAATATTTTTTATGTTGTAGGCCAAACGCTTTACGGGTAGTTTACGAATGTTGTTTCAGTAAATAACTTCTATATTACTGAAATTAATTCGTATAAATAGTGTTTCAGTTGAGCGTAGAGAGAAAACGGTCGGCGGAAGCTAAACGATTTCACACGTGGACGACTCCAGTTCTCGCTTCACGTGGACGCGTTAACGGGTCGGTCATTCGCTTTGACTAAACCACTCCTTTTAAAATTCCCAACATGATTGCCAATGGTGTAAACAAAACAATCCCGAAGTAAAATAACCCCAATAAAATATGAAATTCCCCTTTTTCCAACGAATGCAAAGTTTTTGTTAAACTTTTTATTGCAAATAAAATTAGTAGATTTTTTACAATATTTCTAAGGATTTAATTAAAAATACATTCAAGAAGTTAAAGAAATTAAATGAAATACAAAGTTTAAAAACAATTATGATCTCGAAGGCTGTTGATATTTTCAGAGCGAGCAAAACTTGTTCTCTGTAAAACTAAAACAAGTTTTATCAGCTCTTAATTAAATCCGAAACGAGAAATATTCCCGTCCATAACAAAAATTAAATGTTTACTAAAACTGAAGGGACTTGGGGTACTTTAACTAGAACGCTTTTCCACCTGTTGGAAATGTTAAAACTTTATCCGTGAAGTATAATGAAATATTAATTGCAATTACTTTACGAACACTAATTACCATAATAGCGAGATTAAATGAAAGAAATGAATGTATGTTCGCTAGTGCCAATACTCTCGTGACATCAGCCCCTCTAGAGTCGTAACCAGTACTTGAGCAACTACACAGCACAGGTTGCCCGTTTCCCATAACCCTTCCCCAATATGTCTTTGCCTTCCGCTATTACGTTTTGACTTATACACCTTCTTCAGTGAGTTTTCTTTTTTCAATCGCCATTTGTATTTATTTGTCACACTGTATTCCCTTTCTACCTCTATCTGTTTTTATTTCCTCGGAGATATTTGTATTTCAATAGTTCTTTATATTTCAACATTATATTTCTTCATTCAGTGTCTTTTTCACATTCATTTGTGTCTTTTGTTTTAACTTTATACTGTATCTGCAGCTTCTTCTCTAATTTTTTCCCGTTGCATTTGTTCTGTTGCGATTATTGTATTTACCACACGTATTTCTGAGTTGTACAATATGTTACTTTCTTCTAATGTTTTAAGCATTTATTGTTTGTGAATGTTTGTAATGCCATCGTTCCACATAACTGAGTGTGATTTTCGCATTATTGTTACCCTATTTTCACCTTATTTATTACGTCCGTTTCATTTGATCCTATAAAGTTCATACAATAAAAATATTGAAAAAGAACCCCAATACCACAAAAAAAATCAAAAATAACAAATAAAACAAGTTACTTAAGATTAAACCCTTATGTACATTTCGATGACCATGACATACTGTTAAGAATTGTAGTTTAGTCATTCCTAAGAAAGATATTTATAAATTTCAAATTTCTAATCATGTTATACCTAGGTTATATTGCCTTCCAAAAATCCAAAAGGAAGGGAGAGCAATGAGACCTATAGTTTCTGGGATGGATTCCCTAACCTACCTTTTATCAAAATGGATAGCCTATAAATTTACTTCTTTAAAAGAAAAACGTGGTATGTTTCCTATTAAAAACAACATAGAATTTGTCAACAAGGTTAAGAATATAAAACTTAGTAGTACTGATATTATGGTATCTTTTGATGTAAGTTCGTTGTTTCCTAGCATTCCTGTTAAAGAAACTATATTGTTTGTTGAAGATTTTTTAAAAGAAAACAACATCGAACCTATTAAAATAAACGAATATGTCAAATTAACTGAAATATGTATGTACCAAAATTTCTTTAAATTTAATAATGAATTTTACAAACAATGTGATAGAACTGCTATGGGTAACAGTTTGTCTCCTTTCATTGCTGAGCTTTTTATGAGCAGATTTGAAGAAAACTTAAAGAATAGTATTACTTATTTTCCTAGAATTTGGTTAAGATATGTTGACGATGTTTTTGCGATCTTTGATAGCAGTAAATGTGATGTTGATGTTTTTGTAAACCAACTTAATAGTATACATAGTTCCATTAAGTTTACTTATGAATTAGAAACTAATAATCGTTTACCATTTTTAGATATTCTGTGTATTAAAAATCATGAAAAAATTGAATTTGATATTTACAGGAAACCTACTAACAATAACAGATATATTTTAAATAGTTCCAACCATTGTTATACACATAAAATAGCAGCATTTAACAGTTTGGTTAACAGAGCTATCAATGTACCACTTAGTCCTAGACGATTTTATAAGGAAATTAATTATATCAAAGGAGTGACTAGATATAACGATTTTGACAACAAAATTATAGATAATATTGTTAGAAAACAAAGATTAAAATATGTTTTGAACACAACTACCACTCTTCAAAAAGAAGTTAAAAAATGTAATTTTATTAGTTTACCTTTCGATAATATTTTAACAAAAGGGTTAGACTCTATTTTTAAAAAGATAAATGTTAAGATAGCCTATAAAACTCAAAATAAACTCAAGCATTTATTATGTAACCAGAAAGATAAAATTCCAATGTTGGAAAAATCAGGTATTTATAAGATAATTTGTAGTACTTGTAACGAGATGTATATAGGTCAAACAAAAAGAAAAATTGTAACTAGATATATAGAACATCTTGCCTATATTAAATATGACAGACCTGAAAAATCAAGTGTAGCAGAACATGTCCTTAGTAATCAGCATGATTTAGATAAAAATGTTATTTTAGCTAAATGTATAAACTCAAAAAAGTTACTTAATAGTTATGAAAGTGTTTTTATAGTCAAATCAAATTGTAAATTAATGAATGCAGATAAAGGACCTATTCCTTACTCACCATTATATACTTTACTTAAATACCTTTCTTCAAATTACGATGTTTTAATCTAATTACTTTTAGTTTATTAATTGTTATTGCTGTAGTTTTTATTACATATGTATTATTATAATGTAATTTTTGACATAACCTATTGGCTTCCTGATGGCCGATCGTTATTTGTCGGTCGAGGGCGGAGAGGGGGCAGAGCTTACCTCACGCCTATATATAGCGACCGCGGAGAACGATTGGTATCATTCTAGTTTGTAACTTCTTGTGTGCTAGATTCTGTTTTGTAACAAGACCCTCTGATGATGATGACGACATGGTCATCGAAATGTACATAAGGGTTTAATCTTAAGTAACTTGTTTTATTTGTTATTTTTGATCATTTTTGTGGTATTGGGGTTCTTTTTCAATATTTTTATTGTAATATATTGTACCACTGTGCTCTTGATATTGTGTACTATAAAGTTTATTGCATACTAGTTTGTTTGATTTATGAAGGCATTGACAACTTCTAGACCTGCGGTATTTCTACGACCTAGCACTGTGTCTTATTTTAGTAAATCTCCAATTCCCATTTTCCACGTTCTATTACCAGTTTTTTTTTGTCGCAAAGTTTTCACTGTCTTTGTTCTCTGTTAAAATTATTTTATCATATGGGTCTGGTTTTGGGCAATTGTTACCCCTCCTTTTGTATTTCGAGTTACAATTCTCAAGAGCCTCGTCTATCTACATTATGAATACGTTTGGCGATACAGCGCCTTGTCGAAGATCCTTATTCACTTCAAATTGAATAGTAGAAGTTTTGCCCTACTATCTTCGAAACTCTTTTCTAATACAGTGACGGCATTTACGTAGATGCTATTTACTCCGCTTTCTCCATTGTTGTCCTACAGTGATTTTATTGCTATTATATAGATGCAATCCACTCAGTTACTTCCACCGTTGTTGTCCTTTAGTGATTTTATTGCTATTATATAGATGCAATGCACTCCGCTCCTTCCACTGTTGTTGTCCTACAGTGATTTTATTGCTATTATATAGATGCAATCCACTCCGTTACTTCCACCGTTGTTGTCCTTTAGTGATTTTATTGCTATTATATAGATGCAATGCACTCCGCTCCTTCCACTGTTGTTGTCCTACAGTGATTTTATTGCTATTATATAGATGCAATCCACTCCGTTACTTCCACCGTTGTTGTCCTTTAGTGATTTTATTGCTATTATATAGATGCAATGCACTCCGCTCCTTCCACTGTTGTTGTCCTACGGTGATTTTATTGCTATTATATAGATGCAATGCACTCCGCTCCTTCCACTGTTGTTGTCCTACAGTGATTTTATTGCTATTATATAGATGCAATGCACTCCGCTCCTTCCACTGTTGTTGTCCTTTAGTGATTTTATTGCTATTATATAGATGCAATGCACTCCGCTCCTTCCACTGTTGTTGTCCTACAGTGATTTTATTGCTATTATATAAATGCAATCCACTCCGTTACTTCCACCGTTGTTGTCCTTTAGTGATTTTATTGCTATTATATAGATGCAATGCACTCCGCTCCTTACACTGTTGTTGTCCTACAGTGATTTTATTGCTATTATATAGATGCAATCCACTCCGTTACTTCCACCGTTGTTGTCCTTTAGTGATTTTATTGCTATTATATAAATGCAATGCACTCCGTTACTTCCACCGTTGTTGTCCTTTAGTGATTTTATTGCTATTATATAGATGCAATGCACTCCGCTCCTTCCACTGTTGTTGTCCTACAGTGATTTTATTGCTATTATATAGATGCAATGCACTCCGCTCCTTCCACTGTTGTTGTCCTACAGTGATTTTATTGCTATTATATAGATGCAATGCACTCCGCTCCTTCCACTGTTGTTGTCCTTTAGTGATTTTATTGCTATTATATAGATGCAATGCACTCCGCTCCTTCCACTGTTGTTGTCCTACAGTGATTTTATTGCTATTATATAAATGCAATCCACTCCGTTACTTCCACCGTTGTTGTCCTTTAGTGATTTTATTGCTATTATATAGATGCAATGCACTCCGCTCCTTCCACTGTTGTTGTCGTACAGTGATTTTATTGCTATTATATAGATGCAATCCATTCCGTTACTTCCACCGTTGTTGTCCTTTAGTGATTTTATTGCTATTATATAGATGCAATGCACTCCGCTCCTTCCACTGTTGTTGTCCTACAGTGATTTTATTGCTATTATATAGATGCAATCCACTCCGTTACTTCCACCGTTCTTGTCCTTTAGTGATTTTATTACTATTATATAGATGCAATGCACTCCGCTCCTTCCACTGTTGTTGTCCTACAGTGATTTTATTGCTATTATATAGATGCAATGCACTCCGCTCCTTCCACTGTTGTTGTCCATTAGTGATTTTATTGCTATTATATAGATGCAATGCACTCCGCTCCTTCCACTGTTGTTGTCCTACAGTGATTTTATTGCTATTATATAGATGCAATGCACTCCGCTCCTTCCACTGTTGTTGTCCTACAGTGATTTTATTGCTATTATATAGATGCAATCCATTCCGTTACTTCCACCGTTGTTGTCCTTTAGTGATTTTGTTGCTATTATATAGATGCAATCCACTCCGTTACTTCCACCGTTGTTGTCCTTTAGTGATTTTATTGCTATTATATAGATGTACCACTGTTGTTGTCCTACAGTGATTTTATTGCTATTATATAGATGCAATGCACTCCGCTCCTTCCACTGTTGTTGTCCTTTAGTGATTTTATTGCTATTATATAGATGCAATGCACTCCGCTCCTTCCACTGTTGTTGTCCTACAGTGATTTTATTGCTATTATATAGATGCAATCCACTCCGTTACTTCCACCGTTGTTGTCCTTTAGTGGTTTTATTGCTATTATATAGATGCAATGCACTCCGCTCCTTCCACTGTTGTTGTCCTACAGTGATTTTATTGCTATTATATAGATGCAATCCACTCCGTTACTTCCACCGTTGTTGTCCTTTAGTGATTTTATTGCTATTATATAGATGCAATGCACTCCGCTCCTTCCACTGTTGTCGTCCTTTAGTGATTTTATTGCTATTATATAGATGCAATGCACTCCGCTCCTTCCACTGTTGTTGTCCTACAGTGATTTTATTGCTATTATATAGATGCAATCCACTCCGTTACTTCCACCGTTGTTGTCCTTTAGTGATTTTATTGCTATTCTATAGATGCAATCCATTCCGTTACTTCCACCGTTGTTGTCCTACAGTGATTTTATTGCTATTATATAGATGCAATCCACTCCGTTACTTCCACCGTTGTTGTCCTACAGTGATTTTATTGCTATTATATAGATGCAATCCACTCCGTTACTTCCACCGTTCTTGTCCTTTAGTGATTTTATTGCTATTATATAGATGCAATGCACTCCGCTCCTTCCACTGTTGTTGTCCTACAGTGATTTTATTGCTATTATATAAATGCAATCCACTCCGTTACTTCCACCGTTGTTGTCCTTTAGTGATTTTATTGCTATTATATAGATGCAATGCACTCCGCTCCTTCCACTGTTGTTGTCCTACAGTGATTTTATTGCTATTATATAGATGCAATCCACTCCGTTACTTCCACCGTTGTTGTCCTTTAGTGATTTTATTGCTATTATATAGATGCAATGCACTCCGCTCCTTCCACTGTTGTCGTCCTTTAGTGATTTTATTGCTATTATATAGATGCAATGCACTCCGCTCCTTCCACTGTTGTTGTCCTACAGTGATTTTATTGCTATTATATAGATGCAATCCACTCCGTTACTTCCACCGTTGTTGTCCTTTAGTGATTTTATTGCTATTCTATAGATGCAATCCATTCCGTTACTTCCACCGTTGTTGTCCTACAGTGATTTTATTGCTATTATATAGATGCAATCCACTCCGTTACTTCCACCGTTGTTGTCCTACAGTGATTTTATTGCTATTATATAGATGCAATCCACTCCGTTACTTCCACCGTTCTTGTCCTTTAGTGATTTTATTGCTATTATATAGATGCAATGCACTCCGCTCCTTCCACCGTTGTTATCCTTTAGTGATTTTATTGCTATTATATAGATGCAATCCACTCCGCTCCTTCCACTGTTGTTGTCCTTTAGTGATTTTGTTGCTATTATATAGATGCAATGCACTCCGCTCCTTCCACTGTTGTTGTCCTACAGTGATTTTATTGCTATTATATAGATGCAATCCACTCCGTTACTTCCACCGTTGTTGTCCTTTAGTGATTTTGTTGCTATTATATAGATGAAATGCACTCCGCTCCTTCCACTGTTGTTGTCCTACAGTGATTTTAATGCTATTATATAGATGCAATGCACTCCGTTCTTTCCACCGTTGGCTACAGAGTATTGACTGGGACACTTCCATAAGCCTTAATAAGGTATTGAGTTATCCCACGTCTTGTGGAACTGTTCGCGTTACAAGGTTGCGTATATAACACAGAACAACATAAATAATAAGCTTGGCATACATACTGTAACCACGCAAACAGGAACGACGCACATCTATCTAGTCTCGTACCAGCCTTCCGAGTGTAATCTTAAACCTTGTTGCATTGTTTTTAGTGCCTTTCTCTTCTATTCTATTTAGTAAAGAATGAATTGATGTATTTCAGCAACAAACCTCATTGAATTCTATAGTTTCATCATCCAAACAAACACTTGAAATACAAAACAATAATTATTCCATTTATTTATGTTTAGTCACTTCCATTCACGACCACTGGGAGCCCGTGAAAACAATATTCTCCAAAACCAAATTATTACTTTCAACACAGAGTTCAGTACCTTTTCACCCATTATCCCATTGCGAAAATCTTAATATTAAAATCAAAATGAAAACAAAACAAAAATATTTTTAAAGGTTGTTCAAAAGATCAACATGTATTTCTACTTTTTTTAAAATTCTATTCTAGGCAGCTGAGTTGTCTAGTGAGTTGAGGCAATTGACTATCATAAAGGTCGTGGGTTCGATCCTCCAAAGGACCAAAGAATTTCTGTGTGCCCTTTTCAGTCTGTAAAAGTGACTCTCTAGGTTATATAGGCGGCTAAACGGTAGTTCCGACCAAATTATCTTCCTAAAATAATATAAGCTCTACCCCATGTATGTCCTAGATCCTGTAAGTAGTATAAAAAAAATCATTATTATTACTTAAGATCTGTTATTTGTAGAAATAAGTAAACCTAATAAAAAAACTTGAGCTAATCTAGGCATTGTATTTTTACCAAAGCACTCGTTTTGGAAGAAACACATCTTCTAGGGTAGGTCTATTTCAGGCACGTGATGCCAAGACTTTATCTATATCCTCGAGCTAATGTTTTTATTCTTTTAAATTCTTTAGGTCCAGTTAACCCTTTCGTATATTTTTAAGCGCTTTCCTGCCCATTATGATGGGTGATAAATAGTTACGGGCAATAATAATGACTTCATACTAAGTTTCTTTACAAATGCCTTCATGCATTTTATGAGTTTTTATGCATTTTATCATGTGTTTAAAAAAACCCCTTATTTAGAGATAGTAAAAAAAACAAAATTGAAAGAAAGCAAGAGGCCAATAATAGAAGTGAATCGGATGGGGGTACGGAGCCTACAAGCTGCAGGCGTATGGAGAAGCCGTGGTTCAACCGATAAGTCCTTTACCCTTCGTGGGTGGGAAGAAGAACCCCCTATCCTGGGGTATGAAACTTCCGTTGACAACGTGGAAGTGAATCGAATGGGGATACGGTACCTACACGCTGCAGGCGTATGGAGAAGTCGTGGTTCAACCGATAAATCCTTTATCCTTTGTGGGTGGGAAGAAGAATCCCCATTCCTGTGGTATAAAACTTCCGTTGACAACGTGGAAGTGAATCGAATGGGGATACGGTACCTACACGCTGCAGGCGTATGGAGAAGTCGTGGTTCAACCGATAAATCCTTTATCCTTTGTGGGTGGGAAGAAGAACCCCCAATCCTGAGGTATAAAACCGCCGCTGGCATCATGGAAGTGAATCGGATGGGGGTACGGAGCTTACACGCTGCAGCCGTATGGAGAAGCCGTGGTTCAACCGATAAGTCCTTTACCCTTCGTCGGTGCGAAGAAGAACCCATAAAACCTCCGTTCACAACGTGAAAGTGGAGGGAACGTGAAGTGTTCCGGGAACTGTTATCTGATAACGCTCTGTAGACAGACGCAAGTATTTATGGCGTTCTCTTTATTTTAACGATTGGTTAGAAATGTACGTGATTAAATGCAAAACAATATAGCCATTAAAATAGCGCGATGCAAATAAAGTTAATACCAGTTTAGCGGTTTAAGTATTTATATTCATTGAACGTTCGTCAATAGTCAATGGTGCGTAATTCCATTCTTACAAAATTACCAACTACTACATTAAACCATTACACGTTATATAAATCTATTGTAATATATCTGTAATTACAGTACAATAATTACTCTAATTAATAAATAGATGTGTTTAAAATTGAATCATCTCTAATTGCTTTAATTTTAACTTCATTAAAAATGTTTCAATATTGAAATAAATTAAACTTGTTGACGGGGATATTTTAAAATTGTTTACACCTCTGGTAACCTGACAGAATATGGTAAAATTCTGAAGCGGAATGAAATACGTAAACAATTATATATTTGAGTACATGTTTCTGCATTTTCTAACATTGCAATATTTCCCTCTGTTGACGTGTTTCGGAATAACTCCATTTACAAAACTTATGTACGATTTAAAGGTTTAGAAAAGAAAGATCGAGTCATATGAAAGGCTAAGAAAAGCTGAGAAGAAATAAGGAGATAGGCCAATATTAAGAAGGGCATAGGTAACCCACACAAAGAGCCCGTCGTTCTGTCCCTGCCTCCAATAGGCTTTGTTAGGACTTCTTTTCTGTTGGGCGCGTTGCTGAACTTAAAAGGAATCCTGCAGCAGAACTAAACATGATTTTTTCTAACATGATTTTAATATATTGTTCAAAACATGAACAGGCATTTAAGGCAGTTAAGCTTGAAGATTACTGCCACATTGGTAAGTATTAATGCGGTGTTTGTTTTTAAAAAAAAATGTTAAACATATTAACTAAAAAAATATATAATTTTAGTTAATTTTTAATAAATATTAACAATTATTAAAAATAAAGTAACAATACCTAAGCGTAAAAACAGTTGTTCTACCTCATAACCTATGACATAAAATCAGCTGTTTTATGAAATCAATAGCGTATGAATCAATACCCGGCGCATGGTGCTGCGCCCGAAATCATAATTTTTGCAATAGAAAAGCAAATCAAACATCTAAATAATTATATTTCATTTACTGCAATGCTAGAAGATAAACAATGTTTTTTTTTCATTTAATTAGGCGTATAAACATACAAATTTTAGGTGTCCCAACACGTGAGAACGCAACATATAATTGTCTGTGGTAAAAGCTTGAATGTTCCAATTGTAATCCAGCAATGGTTAATGATTGTCCTTGTGCCTTGTATGGTTATTGCGAATGCTAGTCAAAAAGGAAATTGCGGTTGATCAATGCTCAACCATCCTGGGAATATGTTAATAAATCTCTCCAAATTTCATGAACTTCTGTTCAGCGGTTTAGGCGTCCATAAGATACATACATACTCACATACAAACAACAGTTTTTGAACCATCCTAAGGGTCTGGGGTGGAGCCCTGTGGATGGATCTGAACCAAACTTCACACGAACGATCCTGGAAATATGTCAATAAATCTCTCCAAATTTCATGAGCTTCTGTTCAGCTATTTAGACGTCCATAAGATACATATATACATCGGTTTCTGAACCATGCTAAGCCTCTAGGGTGGAGCCCTGTGGGTGGATCTACACCAAATTTCACAGAAACCATCCTTGGCATATGTTAAACAAACCCTCCAAATTTCATCAACGCTATGTTCAACGGCTTAGGCGTCTATTACATACATACAGACAAACATTTATTTTTATAGATATAGAATTTTATCACTTATTTTAAGCCAAATGGGCCGAGATAACTACAGCGAATACCTTGTCTCGCTGTATGTGAAACGTTTTTCTCCCATATAAAACTGAAACTGATTAATCATTCAATTTAATTAATGAATTGATATTTGAAACAACTTTGTTAACAGCAAGTGTCATCCACTACAAATTAAAAAAATAATTTATTTGACCTTGAGTGAAGTAATAATAAAAATTTGACCGAGGGAGAGTGGGCACTAATAGCAGGAGGCTGTAAAGTGTTGGATACTAATCACACAGTACTGCCTCACCATGCCAGCTAAACCATGTGTCGGGAACGAATCCATCACAGAGTGAATGCATATTGGAAGCCGGCTTGGCTTTGTAACCGCCTTTACAATGATTCACCTTTGACAAACGCGCCCCATTGCAATCACATTAAAGGGCTACCATACACGTAACCTATTCAGTATGCTCTCGTTTAGGGTTTCATGTGGATTTTTTTCTACTTTGATGTTTGTAATAAAATAAATATCTACTTTACAACCCATAGCGAACGAGTTTGTTTAGTTGATACAGAAGTACTCCCTTAGATTGCGCAACATAAAATGTCTTTCACGTTCGAAATCATGATGTTACATGTTTCCAAACAAATTTTATGCTTATTTTAAAAGGTTTTTGAAAATATACACTGAATGCAATTAAATAAACATCTAATATTTAAGCATATACAGTCTTATTAAAAAACATCAATAATACAAACTACAACTTCTGCTGTACTTCTCAAGTACGTCCGGAAAGCAGCCAAGTGTACCTATTAGAGCGCTCGGCTGTCCACGTTTTACTATACATTTACCTAATAAAAAACATTTTGTTATCATTTATTTACGTAAGCTGTATTTCTGCATTAACCAAAGCGTATATTTTCACAAAAATAAAATAAAGGAAATCAAACAAGCACCGAACTATTCGATTTCTTGGTAGAGTGCGGCCCCTATAATACCTCCCCTAAAAAATATGTACAGATTCAGTCGCCGTCAAATTAAGATACAAAATGTTTTTTTTTTTTACTTCAGTTAATAGAAAAACAAGAAGCAGTAACAGCATAATTTATATTGAAATACTGAGGTTTTTTTACCATTGACGAGGTTTCTTTCAGAGAACAATATTTCATTGGCTTAAAAAAACACAGTAGCACTTAGGATTACAAATACAAGTAGGGCCTACCGATAAGATAAGGAATGTAGTGGAGTGGTGAGCCTAAAGGATACCTCCTCTCTATACGAGTCATAAACGGTGTAACGTTTTTTTGTATCACCGCCAAACAGCTGATAAAAGTAAACGAGGCAAATTAGTTATTAGTTTCAATCGTCTCCGAGCAAAAGCAGCACGTTGTAGTCCCCCGTTTATAACCAGCTGATTGCGGCAAACCTGATTTTTCCGGACCCATTTAAAATAAAGATCGAGTTAAGTAGAGTCGATTAGCGAGGGCCGAACAGAGAGTGTCGTGAAGATACCAGGCAACTAAAGCGAGTACAAGCTGGTAACTGGGGGGGGGGGGGGATCATCATCTGATCGATCGGATGTCTCCCAAGGAAACCGGCGAACACATCTGAGGTAACCTTATTAATTTACAAGACTACCGCACAATGTAAATCTTTTAAATGTATTATATATATATATATATATATATATATATATATATATATATACATATATATATACATACATATATATATATATATATATATGTATTATATATATATGTATTATATATATATATATATATATATATATATATATACATATATATATACATACATATATATATATATATGTATTATATATATATGTATATATATATATATATATATATATATATATATATATATATATGTAAATCTTTCGAATGTATTATATATATATATATATATATATATATATATATATATATATATATATATATATATATATATACATATATATATACATACATATATATATATATGTATTATATATATATATATATATATATATATATATATATATATATATATATATATATGTATATATATATATATATATATATGTAAATCTTTCGAATGTATTATATATATATATATATATATATATATATATATATATATATATATATATATATATATATATTGTAAGTATGCACACCGTCCACGGCCCGAGAAGGGTTATTTGTCAAAATTCCTTTTAAGGAGGGGACATTGTAAATTCTATTTTGGGGAACTATAACTTAGCCATATACCGGTGTACATCAAGGGGTGTATATCAAGGGGTTTACACATTACAACAGTCTTTGGATAAGGAGGGGTGGACAGAAATACAACCAAAGAAATGACAAAATGGTCCCTAGTGTTGGGAATAGAGTAAGTTATGGCACGCGAGGGATAAGCCCATGTATGTTACGTACGTGCAATACAATATCCAATACGTCACGTCTCTCAGTCAGGGACATAAAGAAGTGTATCCTTTAGTAAGGAATACAAGAACGTGTATATGGAACTATGTAGGACTAGTTCAAGGACTGAGGCAAGTTCGCTTACCTTAAGTATTCAATGAGACAAGAGGGATTGTGGCTGAGGTAGAAATTTAATAGAGCAATGACACTTAATATAATAATTCCCATTTCATTTAGACTAACTTATATGAGGCTTCCTCCTTTAAAAACATGATTCCCGTTCCACCATTATAGTCTATTCACTGTGTAAACATCGGCGTATAACAATGTAAGAAAGAATGCATACAAAATGCCTACAAAAAATCATATTTCTAATAATATCCGTCAGATAATTCGCCTGCTCTCCGTTGGGCTACTGATTTAAGTAAAAAGTTCCAATTAACTTTAATCTCAACCGATGTACATAAAACAACAATTAAATCGGCAATGGGCAATTTAGAAAGTTGACAACAATGGTCCATTGTATTTCGATCTTTAGTGGGCTTATTGTTTTGGATTTATGCGATATTTTAACAACAGGAACGTGATGCCGTTTCGATAATAAAGCCGAAATTAAGTACTGCAGGTTCGAGTTTGCGTCAGCCTTTCTGGCAGCTAATAGGCAGAACGACTGTTACACTTGCGTGAGGCTAATCTTGCAAAACCATTGCAACGTCTTAGACTTATCCTCTTCCTGTGCCGATCGTTAAATACTCTAACATGACGTCATACTGAAACTGGCTCTCGCTCTTTAACTGTTGTAGGGTTCACCTCGACAATGCTAGATGAGATTCTAGCGAAACGTCGGAACTGCGATTTGTGCTCTTCAGAATGAACGGATGTACTCCAGATAATATTCAAATACAATAAATATTTATTAACATAATTCTTTTATTTGAATAATTTCAGTTGTTTTTCATTACTATACAAGAATAAAACAAATATATAGGCCCCTATATACCTGCCCTAAAGTACAAAAATGTACGGATTTAGTCGCGCCCCTATATAGATGCCCTAAAGTACAAAATGTACGGATTTAGTCGCGCCCCTATATAGATGCCCTAAAGTACAAAATGTACGGATTTAGTCGCGCCCCTATATAGATGCCCTAAAGTACAAAATGTACGGATTTAGTCGCGCCCCTATATAGATGCCCTAAAGTACAAAATGTACGGATTTAGTCGCAACCAAAACTAAAATCCAAATATCAGAACGTTTTTATATTTCGTTTAAAAAAAAACAAAAAACAGTAATTTTTAACAATACCGTCTTTTTTTGTGAGATGAGTTATTTTGCATGTTTAATAATTAGGATATTCTTGCAGGCCTATCTCAAAATCAAGTCATAGTTTCATCTATTTATCATATTTTAATACTTTTGCATGTCAATAAACCAAATGCAAAATATTTTTGACCTGCTCAATTAAAATTGGAAAACAATTAACACTTTTTTTTATGTTCAGTTCCCTGAAATTAAATTTTTCTAAACCTTCTATTAATAGAGAACTTCACTTTAGCAATCACAACTCCAAATTTATTATTAACTAAGCAAATGTCAGCGCCACCTGAGCCATTGCTTAAGGTTAACCAAAAGCCATATCCATAGAATAATACCAATTCCAGTCGGTAGCTTCGCCCAGCTATGCAAACTTGCGCTTACTAAACTAGGACGTAACGTCTAGATGCTTCCCCCCCCCCTCTTGACCAACAAGTCTCAAGTTTATTGTATAAACAGAAATGTACGCTTCCCCTAAACACTTAGTTTGTAAAGCGGATGAGATGCAGAAGTTAATGTAATTAGCTGGGTAAAGCAGGAACCCGAAGCTAAAAACTTTCCCGATTCAACGCTTTTATGTAAAGTGAACTTGTAAATATTGAAAACTAGATAGAACCAAGTGTGCCAAGGAGTTTTATTTTGCAGAAACTGCAAGTCGCGTAGAAGACGATATGAGTTGCAAGACTTAAAGGTCTCGAGTTGTAACAACAAATGAAAAACTAATACTACATTTGTATGTTTGGTTTTTAAAAATTGATATATCGTATGCACCAGACTATACAGTAATGAAACTTAATAAGCTGTAGTTGCCTTCTCGATCAGCCTGAGGCAGTTGCCGCGTATTCGTGTTGACGTATTACATTTGAGGCTAGTTTTTGCTGACTTGGTGCTAACTACTGCAGACAAAACTGTAAATGAAATCAAATAAAATCTTACAACTGTTTTAGTACAGTTTATTTTGGCGCATACTGTATTTAAGCCATGGTATAATAACTTTTAAGGAGAAATTGAATATTTAAAAGATTAATTTCAAGATATTGTTCTTTTTTACGAATCACAAAAACAGAATTTAAAAGTCGATCTTTAAAATTGGGCAATCATTGTTCATACTAGAAATATGAAACACTAACATTTGATTCTTAGAAAAATAATTTCACCACACGTTTCGGCAAACATGTTACCTTTATCAGTGGCCCTCAAGGACTAGTGGACGAGTTGATATCTCTTAGCCGCATTATTTCCTATAACGTCAAATCCCTTTCCAAGAGCCCAACTCTCCTTAAGTTAAGCCAATCGAGAGTGGGAAAAGGTCTGCACTTCCTGAGCCGCACCAACCGGAGGGAGGTACGGAAAACCGGCCCGTTTGGAAGTTGTGGAAGAGCAGGTGCAACACTTCTAATGTCGGACTGGGCGGGACCTTTAGCTCTTATATTCTGGTACCACGTCTATTCAGCAGAATGGAACAGGTCCAGACTACAGTCACCAGCATACACTCATATTTTCACGTACATTTAGTCAAGATATCCTTTGCTTTTAGGCGAGCTTATTGCTATGGGAGGTGCGTTTTTCAACCCATCTTCAAGCGTACATACAGTATTGGTTCATGGATAGCTTTAACTTGTTTTATTTGCACTACCTAAATGTAATATAATTGCTTTTATTGCAGAAGGGCGAAGGTCACAGTTGGCCAATATTTAAAATGCAGATTTTATTTTGAATAAAACATATATAAGAGTCGTCTTTTAGGTTTGACACTACCGCAACGCGCCAAGTCGTGTCACATTATTCTTTACATTTCGCTGCAATGTTTAGAAAAACTCAAAATTTAGCAACAAAAAGTTTACATTGTAACAGTCACGTTACGAATACTAAAAGTAAATAGCCTCAGATTAGTATTCAAATATTCGTTTGCTTTTCGGCTGTGTATTCATGGTTCAGTCTTGGCGGGCATCTGAGCAGTTGATAGAAAAACTATACTAGCCTTGGTAAAAACATTGCCCTGGTTGAGCAGCTTCAGCCACATTTGCAACAATAAATTACCTGCAAGAATGGGAATTTCTGCTTTCTCGGTGAATGTTATTTATGGCGTTGAACACAGGGACGGTCATCAAAGCTATGATTCACTGGACATGTAAAGCCCAATGTTTTCAGGACGGTTATGAAGGTACCAACATATCGAAAATTAAAATAGTATTTAGAATTTTACTTGGGTTCTGATTCATTATACTGTATTCAAAAACCTTAAACACCACACGCAAAACTCTTTTTTCAAAATTCATTTGAATTCGGTTCTTAAAAAATATCTGACGCGCCTAAGAAGGTTTTCATTTAAAAAACTGGATTAAAAATACATAACTTGCTATTACTTATATTGCATCTTTTGTTGCATAAAAGTATTTAGTAATAACCTTTTCCCTTAACGATGTTCAATAACCTATGTAACATAACCTATAACACAAAATCAGCTGTTACATGAAATCATATGTTTCATTTAATTCGCTTTGAGGTGCCTCATAGCGTAATCTGACGCGAAATTGTATGTTTATGGCAATATAAGATTTTGTAGGCGTCGCTATATACAAGTTTTTACTTCAGAGATAATTGAAAGTAGGCCTACTTTTAGGCACAGACTCGGGTGTTCAGTTCTTCAGTTGAGTTGTGCATTTAGTCGTGCGTTGGACTGCTATATGACGCATAGTTTTATGCTTGTTTCTTCCGCGATTATCTTGCGGCCTTCTTCACCGCCAGCGTTTGTTTCCATTCAACGCAACCTGCGATAACGGTGACGAAAGTATGCAACACGCCCAACAAACTAGGCACTCACTCGCGTTGTAAATGTTTACGTGCTTGGGTCTCGATGTAGGCCTATAACGCACAGCATCGGATGCACACTGGAGGCTTGCTAATAACAGTGTTTTGACCGCTCGTCATGACGTCATTTGGTCGTGATAAGAATCATTAAAAACTTATTGGCATTATCGACACATTGTCTGCTGTCCCAACGTTATCACTAGAGGGATAAATTCCTCACTTAGTGGTTTCAAGACGATCGACCAAAAGTATTTTCGCTGCAAATGAAGGATTGTGAACAATGAATATAAGGCTCCCTAGTATGGAATGGAGGGGCAGAGGGACAGCGCGTGCACACACATACGCGCACGCGCACGCTGCACACACACGCACGCACGCGCGCGCGCATATATATTTATATGGTTATATCTGGTTTAATAACACTTTAATCAACAAGAATTTGTATTTTATTTTTCTTTACACATTGAATCTAAGTTGAACTTTATTTATGTCAGTTTTTGTGAAACATATTTACAATGAACTTATTACTAATTTTATTATTGTAAGAAAGGAACGTGCTATGTAACGTAGTGTAACTATTGTTGTAAATATACTCGTACTTCGTAGCCAGGAACATGTTCGCTCATATCTTTAAAGTCTTTCGGATTGCAAGCGACTAAAAGGTTCCTTACGCGTACGATGTAAATGAACAGTTCATTTGTTTCATAGGAAACACCGGAAGATGTATACGGAAAGCTAGATGTATTCGGACAACAGCTGGGAAAATAAGACGTCAAGAAATGGAACTGATTCAAGTTTCTTTAGGACAGACGTAGAATAATAGCCTGTTGAACGCTTTTTTCACAAGAAAAGCTTCAAACGCTCGTAACACTTGCCTCACAGGTAAGGCAAAGAAACTAGTTTCAAGCAAAATAGCACTGAATTTATCAGACTTTTATTTGTGTTAATATAAGTGTGTGAATTAAAAAAACGTTATTTTAATAAAGATTTCATGGAAATATTTCCAAATAAAGTTGATAAATCCGTTACTTATTTCTTGTCGGAAAGAATGGTATTTGTGATTATAACTGTGTTTGGGGCGTCGTTTGCAACCGACGAGAGCACAGCTGCTGTCGGGAGAGCATCCGGAGTAGCCGGAAGTAGAGGAAAAACGCGCAAAGATCCAGAACCAGACGGAAACGATAACAGCGACTCTGAACTGTCTTCCACGTGAGATGCAACTGACGAGAGAAACTTTGAACCGATTCCACTGTCTGACGATATCGATGACAAAGAGTCAGAACAAATTTCATGGTCAGAACTAATAGCTGGAAGACTCTTTAAACAGATGGCTTCCGAAGTGGACACTGTTGACGACAAAGAGCCTGGACGGATTTCGTGGTGAGAACTAATAGCTGGAAGACTCTTTAAACGGATGGCTTCCGAAGTGGACACTGTTGACGACAAAGAGCCTGGACGGATTTCGTGGTGAGAACTAATAGCTGGAAGGCTCTCTAAACGGATGGCTTCCGAAGTGGACACTGTTGACGACAAAGAACCTGGACGGATTACTTCGGCGCTAGATATGGAAACGCTAGAAGAGTTTCTGGCAGTCTGTGAAGAACTGTTGGCGACGTTTGGTGGTATTTGGAGCAGTGGTTTTGAAACAATATTTTCTGAGTTTGGGGCATTTGCTGCCCCAATTTGCGCATGAACTGACTTATCTATTCTCGGCGCGTCGTTATCTTCCCGCGAAGGTTCTTCTGAAACTGACGAAGAGGATTCTGTCTTGACAATATATCCTCCAGGTGTCGACAGATTCCCTGAACAGACACGCATCCCTTCCAAGGAAAGCTAGTTCTTATGGTCCTACGTCGTGAATTTATAGCAAATATGGTTGATTTAATTACATCGCTGAACTATAATCTGACATGGATAGTGATTTAATAATGATAATGACTTGTTTTAAACATTATTGTGTGTGTATTACATTTCCATGACATAATTTATTTGCATTTCCTATTGTTTTAAACGTTACCATGGTTACCAATGTAATACTATCTATACATTGTTAGATGGATACAATGCTTCCTCTATACTTTATACTTTGGTGTATTTTTGGTTGCTAATTCTATTGGCCATGACTAATTCCAGCACAGTATATTTAATAAGTATATTTCCATGCATTGGTAGCACAGTATATTTAATAAAATATAACTACAAAGTATTCATTTAGCATGGGTTTGGTTAAAAAAAAAAAGAATCAGTATACTAACCGATTTTGAAAATGAAGACGTACGTGGTTAGTAACTTCGATCTTGTGGTGTAAAGACGTGCATGGTTAGCAACCTCGATCTTGTGGTGTGAAAACGTATGTGGTTTGTAACCTCGATTTTGTGGTGTAAAGACGTACGTGGTTAGCAACCTCGATCTTGTAGTGTAAAGACGTACGTGGTTAGCAACCTCGATCTTGTGGTGAAAGACGTACGTGGTTAGCAACCTCGATCTTGTGGTGTGTAGACGTACGTGGTTAGCAACCTCGATCTTGTGGTGTAAAGACGTACGTGGTTAGCAACCTCGATCTTGTGGTGTAGACGTACGTGGTTAGCAACCTCGATCTTATGGGGTGAAGACGTACGTGGTTAGCAACCTCGATCTTGTAGTGTAGACGTACGTGGTTAGCAACCTCGATCTTATGGGGTGAAGACGTACGTGGTTAGCAACCTCGATCTTGTGATGTGAAAGCGTATGTGGTTTGTAACCTCGATTTTGTGGTGTAAAGACGTACGTGGTTAGCAACCTCGATCTTGTAGTGTAGACGTACGTGGTAAGCAACCTCGATCTTATGGGGTGAAGACGTACGTGGTTAGCAACCTCGATCTTATGGGGTGAAGACGTACGTGGTTAGCAACCTCGATCTTGTGGTGTAGACGTACGTGGTTAGCAACCTCGATCTTATGGGGTGAAGACGTACGTGGTTAGTAACCTCGATCTTGTGGTGTAAAGACGTACGTGGTTACCAATCTCGATCTTGAGGTGTGTAGACGTACTTGGTTAGCAACCTCGATCTTGTGGTGTAGACGTACGTGGTTAGCAACCTCGATCTTATGGGGTGAAGACGTACGTGGTTAGTAACCTCGATCTTGTGGTGTAAAGACGTACGTGGTTACCAATCTCGATCTTGAGGTGTGTAGACGTACTTGGTTAGCAACCTCGATCTTGTGGTGTAGACGTACGTGGTTAGCAACCTCGATCTTATGGGGTGAAGACGTACGTGGTTAGTAACCTCGATCTTGTGGTGTAAAGACGTACGTGGTTACCAACCTCGATCTTGAGGTGTGTAGACGTACTTGGTTAGCAACCTCGATCTTGTGGTGTAAAGAAGTACGAGGTTAGCATAGGCCAGAAAATGTATTTTTGATTATTTTGCTAAACACACTTCTCCTAATCAGATATTTTGTAGCTGTATTGTGTTCCAGCTATCTTGCAATCTAATACGAGTGCAACATTGTGGTCAGTCTTAAAAAAACCGTAAAACAGAAATAATAGTTCATAATTTAAAATACGCAAACATAATCTTAACACACGAAACTGTAAAATGTGATTTTTTTCAATGAAATAGACAACTGTATCATAATTCATTACAATAGGTGACAACGCACCATATACAAAGCACCATGTGTTAGTGTTAAAGCTACTATGTATCCGTCAGGACTTTAGAAAATTCTTTTAAAGTATGAAGAGACTTATGCAAGACCAATGAAAACGGAGGTATTCACATTAGCAATCGGTTAGTTTTCCTAACCTAACCCGACTATAGCTAACTTGTAATATAGTAAGTATAACATAGTACTTTGTTTTCATGAAGAGAGAGGACGTATGTTGCTAAAGTTACGTGTCGAGGTTAGGTTTGTGTGATGACTCATCAAACAATTCCTGATTCATTACATTTAATACCTTGCTTCTTGTTTGGTTATATTTTTAAGTATCACGCGTATCAGTGCTAGCCAGTCTTTCTTGTCTACTTTTTAATGTACAACGCACGGGAAATCCGTTAGTTACGGGGGATGTTTTATTTGAGCTTAAACACATTCCGCCACCACAAGCTTTCACCGCGCACGCAGAAAGTACTAAAACTCGGTACTAACAAACAAAGTAATCCTCTTTCGGGCCACTTACTTCCCCGCTGATCGCGTTTATAACTTCTGCTCTTACAACCCTAATGCTGATGTTTAAGTACGCCCCGAGGGACGTCTAAAATGTCCATCACATCACCAATAACTCGTATTTATAAAAATAAGGGTTGTCCTCTACCATGACCTCAGATCTTGTTCCTGTGTAGCCAGTGGCTAAGATGTAAAGTAAATTTACAGGAAAATACAACTGTATTATTATTTCTTGAAAGATGTCGGTATAGGGAGTGAAATATATTAAGTAATACAAGGGACAAACACCATACTCATAACTATAGGGAGTGAAATATAGTAAGTAATACAAGGGACAAATACCACTCATAACTATAGGGAGTGAAATATAGTAAGTAATACAAGGGACAAATACCACTCATAACTATAGGGAGTGAAATATAGTAAGTAATACAAGGGACAAACACCATCATAATTTTAAAAAATCTAATTAGAAATCAAGACGAACAAGAATAATTTAAAAATAAAAAAACCTTTAATTTACATTAAACCTATCGAAAATAATCTCAAAATCACAAAAAAACTAATAAAAACCAACTAACCGAAAGGTTAAACTCTTTCTTATATACATTTCGATGGCCAAGTCATCATTATAGAGGGTCGTATTACAATAAAATTACAAACAGCATTCACATTGATGTGAAACAAACAGCATTACAAACACATTTGATGAAATAGAGTACCCTCTGATAATTTAATAGGACCCTCTGATATTGTAATCGGACCTTAATACATTGTAATAAGATACTATTATATTGTAACAGGACCCTCTTGTATTGTAATTGGCTCATATTATATATTTCAATAAGACCCTATTATATTGTAATAGGACACTCTGATAATGAATAGGACCATAAAATATTGTAATAAGACACTATTATATTGTAATAACCTAATCGTATAATTGGACCATAAAATATTGTAATAACACTTTATTATATAGTAACAGGGCCATAATATATCGTAATAAGACCCTATTATATTGTAATAGTACCGTCTGATAATGAAATAGGACCATAAGATACTGTAATAGGTCACTATTATACTGTTATAGTGCCCTCTGATATTGTAATAGGACCATGAGTTATAGTAATACGACCCTTTTATATTGTAATAGGGCCCTCTGATAATGTAATAGGACCATACAATATTGTCTTTAGACCTTATTATATTGTAATAGGGCCTTCTGATAATGTAACAGTCCATAAAATAATGTAAGAAGACCTTATTATATAGTGATAGGGCCCTCTGATAATGTAACAGTCCATAAAATAATGTAAGAAGACCTTATTATATAGTGATAGGGCCCTCTGATAATGTAACAGTCCATAACATATTGTAAGAAGACCTTATTATATAGTGATAGGGCCCTCTGATAATGTAACAGTCCATAAAATAATGTAAGAAGACCTTATTATATAGTGATAGGGCCCTCTGATAATGTAACAGTCCATAAAATAATGTAAGAAGACCTTATTATATAGTGATAGGGCCCTCTGATAATGTAACAGTCCATAAAATAATGTAAGAAGACCTTATTATATAGTGATAGGGCCCTCTGATAATGTAACAGTCCATAAAATAATGTAAGAAGACCTTATTATATAGTGATAGGGCCCTCTGATAATGTAACAGTCCATAAAATATTGTAAGAAGACCTTATTATATAGTGATAGGGCCCTCTGATAATGTAACAGTCCATAAAATATTGTAAGAAGACCTTATTATATTGTAATAGGGCCTTCTGATAATGTAACAGGTAAATAAAATATTGTAAGAAGATCCTTTGGTCGTGTAATTGGACCATACAATATTGTAATAAGACCTTATTATATAGTGATAGGGCCCTCTGATAATGTAACAGTCCATAAAATAATGTAAGAAGACCTTATTATATAGTGATAGGGCCCTCTGATAATGTAACAGTCCATAAAATAATGTAAGAAGACCTTATTATATAGTGATAGGGCCCTCTGATAATGTAACAGTCCATAACATATTGTAAGAAGACCTTATTATATAGTGATAGGGCCCTCTGATAATGTAACAGTCCATAAAATAATGTAAGAAGACCTTATTATATAGTGATAGGGCCCTCTGATAATGTAACAGTCCATAAAATAATGTAAGAAGACCTTATTATATAGTGATAGGGCCCTCTGATAATGTAACAGTCCATAAAATAATGTAAGAAGACCTTATTATATAGTGATAGGGCCCTCTGATAATGTAACAGTCCATAAAATAATGTAAGAAGACCTTATTATATAGTGATAGGGCCCTCTGATAATGTAACAGTCCATAAAATAATGTAAGAAGACCTTATTATATAGTGATAGGGCCCTCTGATAATGTAACAGTCCATAACATATTGTAAGAAGACCTTATTATATAGTGATAGGGCCCTCTGATAATGTAACAGTCCATAAAATAATGTAAGAAGACCTTATTATATAGTGATAGGGCCCTCTGATAATGTAACAGTCCATAAAATAATGTAAGAAGACCTTATTATATAGTGATAGGGCCCTCTGATAATGTAACAGTCCATAAAATAATGTAAGAAGACCTTATTATATAGTGATAGGGCCCTCTGATAATGTAACAGTCCATAAAATAATGTAAGAAGACCTTATTATATAGTGATAGGGCCCTCTGATAATGTTACAGTCCATAAAATAATGTAAGAAGACCTTATTATATAGTGATAGGGCCCTCTGATAATGTAACAGTCCATAAAATAATGTAAGAAGACCTTATTATATAGTGATAGGGCCCTCTGATAATGTAACAGTCCATAACATATTGTAAGAAGACCTTATTATATAGTGATAGGGCCCTCTGATAATGTAACAGTCCATAAAATAATGTAAGAAGACCTTATTATATAGTGATAGGGCCCTCTGATAATGTAACAGTTCATAAAATATAGTAAGAAGACCTTATTATATAGTGATAGGGCCCTCTGATAATGTAACAGTCCATAAAATAATGTAAGAAGACCTTATTATATAGTGATAGGGCCCTCTGATAATGTAACAGTCCATAAAATAATGTAAGAAGACCTTATTATATAGTGATAGGGCCCTCTGATAATGTAACAGTCCATAAAATATTGTAAGAAGACCTTACTATATAGTGATAGGGCCCTCTGATAATGTAACAGTGCATAAAATATTGTAAGAAGACCTTATTATATTGTAATAGGGCCTTCTGATAATGTAACAGGTAAATAAAATATTGTAAGAAGATCCTTTGGTCGTGTAATTGGACCATAAAATATTGTAATAAGACCTTATTATATAGTGATAGGGCCCTCTGATAATGTAACAGTCCATAAAATAATGTAAGAAGACCTTATTATATAGTGATAGGGCCCTCTGATAATGTAACAGTCCATAAAATAATGTAAGAAGACCTTATTATATAGTGATAGGGCCCTCTGATAATGTAACAGTCCATAACATATTGTAAGAAGACCTTATTATATAGTGATAGGGCCCTCTGATAATGTAACTGGTCCATAAAATAATGTAAGAAGACCTTATTATATAGTGATAGGGCCCTCTGATAATGTAACAGTCCATAAAATAATGTAAGAAGACCTTATTATATAGTGATAGGGCCCTCTGATAATGTAACAGTCCATAAAATAATGTAAGAAGACCTTATTATATAGTGATAGGGCCCTCTGATAATGTAATAGTCCATAAAATAATGTAAGAAGACCTTATTATATAGTGATAGGGCCCTCTGATAATGTAACAGTCCATAAAATAATGTAAGAAGACCTTATTATATAGCGATAGGGCCCTCTGATAATGTAACAGTCCATAAAATAATGTAAGAAGACCTTATTATATAGTGATAGGGCCCTCTGATAATGTAACAGTCCATAAAATATTGTAAGAAGACCTTATTATATAGTGATAAGGCCCTCTGATAATGTAACAGTCCATACAATATTGTAAGAACACCTTATTATATAGTGATAGAGCCCTCTGATAATGTAACAGGTCCATAAAATAATGTAAGAAGACCTTATTATATAGTGATAGGGCCCTCTGATAATGTAACAGTCCATAAAATATTGTAAGAAGACCTTATTATATAGTGATAGGGCCCTCTGATAATGTAACAGTCCATAAAATAATGTAAGAAGACCTTATTATATAGTGATAGGGCCCTCTGATAATGTAACAGTCCATAAAATAATGTAAGAAGACCTTATTATATAGTGATAGGGCCCTCTGATAATGTAACAGTCCATAAAATATTGTAAGAAGACCTTAATTATATAGTGATAGGGCCCTCTGATAATGTAACAGTCCATAAAATAATGTAAGAAGACCTTATTATATAGTGATAGGGCCCTCTGATAATGTAACAGGTCCATACAATATTGTAAGAAGACCTTATATAGTGATAGGGCCCTCTGATAATGTAACAGTCCATAATATAATGTAAGAAGACCTTATTATATAGTGATAGGGCCCTCTGATAATGTAACAGTCCATAAAATATTGTAAGAAGACCTTATTATATAGTGATAGGGCCCTCTGATAATGTAACAGTCCATAAAATAATGTAAGAAGACCTTATTATATAGTGATAGGGCCCTCTGATAATGTAACAGTCCATAAAATATTGTAAGAAGACCTTATTATATAGTGA
Source organism: Prosapia bicincta (assembly GCA_036971475.1). Classification (NCBI taxonomy): domain Eukaryota; kingdom Metazoa; phylum Arthropoda; class Insecta; order Hemiptera; family Cercopidae; genus Prosapia; species Prosapia bicincta. The sequence goes on from JBAIZL010000002.1 coordinate 200,039,989, forward strand.
TAGGGCCCTCTGATAATGTAACAGGTCCATACAATATTGTAAGAAGACCTTATATAGTGATAGGGCCCTCTGATAATGTAACAGTCCATAATATAATGTAAGAAGACCTTATTATATAGTGATAGGGCCCTCTGATAATGTAACAGTCCATAAAATATTGTAAGAAGACCTTATTATATAGTGATAGGGCCCTCTGATAATGTAACAGTCCATAAAATAATGTAAGAAGACCTTATTATATAGTGATAGGGCCCTCTGATAATGTAACAGTTCATAAAATATAGTAAGAAGACCTTATTATATAGTGATAGGGCCCTCTGATAATGTAACAGTCCATAAAATAATGTAAGAAGACCTTATTATATAGTGATAGGGCCCTCTGATAATGTAACAGTCCATAAAATAATGTAAGAAGACCTTATTATATAGTGATAGGGCCCTCTGATAATGTAACAGTCCATAAAATATTGTAAGAAGACCTTACTATATAGTGATAGGGCCCTCTGATAATGTAACAGTGCATAAAATATTGTAAGAAGACCTTATTATATTGTAATAGGGCCTTCTGATAATGTAACAGGTAAATAAAATATTGTAAGAAGATCCTTTGGTCGTGTAATTGGACCATAAAATATTGTAATAAGACCTTATTATATAGTGATAGGGCCCTCTGATAATGTAACAGTCCATAAAATAATGTAAGAAGACCTTATTATATAGTGATAGGGCCCTCTGATAATGTAACAGTCCATAAAATAATGTAAGAAGACCTTATTATATAGTGATAGGGCCCTCTGATAATGTAACAGTCCATAACATATTGTAAGAAGACCTTATTATATAGTGATAGGGCCCTCTGATAATGTAACTGGTCCATAAAATAATGTAAGAAGACCTTATTATATAGTGATAGGGCCCTCTGATAATGTAACAGTCCATAAAATAATGTAAGAAGACCTTATTATATAGTGATAGGGCCCTCTGATAATGTAACAGTCCATAAAATAATGTAAGAAGACCTTATTATATAGCGATAGGGCCCTCTGATAATGTAACAGTCCATAAAATAATGTAAGAAGACCTTATTATATAGTGATAGGGCCCTCTGATAATGTAACAGTCCATAAAATATTGTAAGAAGACCTTATTATATAGTGATAAGGCCCTCTGATAATGTAACAGTCCATACAATATTGTAAGAACACCTTATTATATAGTGATAGAGCCCTCTGATAATGTAACAGGTCCATAAAATAATGTAAGAAGACCTTATTATATAGTGATAGGGCCCTCTGATAATGTAACAGTCCATAAAATATTGTAAGAAGACCTTATTATATAGTGATAGGGCCCTCTGATAATGTAACAGTCCATAAAATAATGTAAGAAGACCTTATTATATAGTGATAGGGCCCTCTGATAATGTAACAGTCCATAAAATAATGTAAGAAGACCTTATTATATAGTGATAGGGCCCTCTGATAATGTAACAGTCCATAAAATATTGTAAGAAGACCTTAATTATATAGTGATAGGGCCCTCTGATAATGTAACAGTCCATAAAATAATGTAAGAAGACCTTATTATATAGTGATAGGGCCCTCTGATAATGTAACAGGTCCATACAATATTGTAAGAAGACCTTATATAGTGATAGGGCCCTCTGATAATGTAACAGTCCATAATATAATGTAAGAAGACCTTATATAGTGATAGAGCCCTCTGATAATGTAACAGGTCCATAAAATATTGTAAGAAGATCCTTTGGTCGTGTGATTGGAACATAAAATATTGTAATAAGACCTTTGTATATAGTAATAGGACCATAATATATTGTAATAATACCCTATTGTATTGTAATAGTAGCCTTTCATATTGTTATAGGATCCTCTGATGACTTGGTTATTGAAATGTACATTAAGGTTTAACTTCGTTATCTGTATGAATAAGTTACTTTTGTTTATTTCTGTGAGTTTGGGATTAATATTTACTTATTTAATTTAAAAAATAATACGGAAGGAACTTTTGCAACCACTTTGCACTTCAGACAGAGTATTTTATAAACAAATTAAAAAGGGGAAAAGTTTTGAAATGGATTTATATTCAACTTTTAAGTAGCAAAGTTTAGAAGCGTTGAATAATTAAATTAGTTTAGTAAGAATGTGAAGTTATTGTCAATGCGAAAAGGCTAAACAAAGCGGACTTGTTAAAAACTCACGTCAAAAGATTCGATTAATATTCACAAGTGTTTACAGTTAGCAAGGAGCGGAGAAATTTAAAAGTTTAGTCATACTTCCATATCTTTTTTACTTGTTTGCTTAAATTGTCTATTTATTTATACTTTTATTTTTATTAAAGTTCAATTTATGTATAAAATTCTGCATTATTGTTTTTATGCTTCGAGATTCATGTATACAGAAATAATCTCGGTGAAGGTAATTCTTATGAGACACTGAGTACTAAAACTTTCCCTGGGTATGACTGTATGATTTGCACCGGGGGAAAGTGATTTCATTCGTAACGATGAATACGTAACGATTTTCATATTTCGGCTTAACATATGATTCCATGCAACAGGTGATTTTATATTATTTGTCATGTTGTAGAACAGCTGCTTTAACGCGTAAGTTATAATACTTCATCTACTGTAGGCCTACATTAAATAAAGTTATTAAAGTTGCTTGATGTAATCATTTTGAATTCACTGATTAAACTAATTTAAAAAAATATTCAACTAAGTGAATACGTAATTGCTTACTCGCTGACGCGTTTCAAAACATTCGTTCCTTTTACGAAGCTAACCTTCTACACCGTTAGAGGGCTGTAGAGGGTTAGCTTCGTAAGAGGAACGAATGTTTTGAAACGCGTCAGCAAGTAAGCAATTACGTATTCACTTAGTTAAGCATTTTTTAAATATGTTACTAAAGATTTAGAATCATTTAAATTATATTAATTTATTATTATTTCATCAAATCTTAGTATAATTAATTCATAAAATGAGAATGAGTTTTATATATATATATATATATATATATATATATATATATATATATATATATATTAAATATGTTACATATATATATATATATATATATATATATATATATATATATATTTATGATGATGAATAGTTATTATCTGGAGTACATACGTTTGTTTTGCAGTGCATAAAATCGCAGTTCCGAAGTTTCGCTAAAATCTCATCTAGCATATGTTGAAGAACAGTTGACACTCGCACTTCAAATGTTGTTGGGTTCACCTCGTCAATGCTAGATGAGATTCTAGCGAAACGTCGGAACTGCGATTTTATGCACTGCAGAATAAACGGATGTACTCTAGCTAATAACTATTCATCATATTTTTCCATCCGTGAAGGAATGTGAGTATGTGTGTGTGTGTGTGTGAGCGCGCGCGCGCGCACGCGCTTGTGTGTGTGTGTGTGTGCGTGCTCGCTTGTGTGTGTGTGTGTGCGTTTGTACGTGCGTGCGTGTGTGTGTGTATGCGTATGTGTGTGTGTGTGTGTGTGTGTGTGAGCGCGCGAGCACGCAATGAAAGCTTTCTTAAGCGCATCTGACTTTTCTTAAAAACATATATAAATTAAATGCGTTAAACAAAATTTGTATTAAGTAAATGACCGACATCTAATAAGGGTTTTTAGTAACTACATTCAATAGATCTAATAAAACACCTATTAAGAATATTCTTAAAACAAATTCACTTCTGTAGGACTATTTTTCTCGAAATATTCTAATTTGTATTTGACGTAAAATACACCGCTTAATCCAGCCGTATTAATGTTTCCTGTCTCGCGTGATTTCCATTACACTGTGACTAATGGTCCGTATTGTTTATCAAATTTTACCACCCTTTGTTACCGGTCTCTGAACACAGCCTTTGCCGTCATTAAAGCATCGCCTCTCTCCATTGTGGAATAAATAACAAAAATACTATCGACATAAAATAAAAGGCAGGTGAAATTTAGAATTTCATATTTAGCAAATCTCTGAAAAAGCCCTTATTTGGGGAAATCCATAACGGCTTATACAGAAAAACGTTTATAAAAGATTTCCTTATGTTGAAACGTTCCCCAATAAACCAAATTTGAATGACCAGTTTAAGAAAAGTTGCTATTTTTAACTGGTGGAGTAGAAGGAATTTTGGTTAGATATACTGTCATACAAGAAGTGACCAATTAGAGTGTGTGTGTGTGTGTGTGTGTGTGTGTGTGTGTGTGTGTGTGTGTGTGTGTGTGTGTGTGTGTGTGTGTGTGTGTGTGTGTGTGTGTGTGTGTGTGTGTGTGTGTGTGTGTGTGTGTGTGTGTGTAGGCTATATATACATGCCTGAATTTTGGTAAAGCTTAATATTTTCAAATAAAATCTAAAATTTATCAACTCTATTTAATATCATAGGTTTTAAATTAGAGGAACGGTAAATGTAGACAAATAGATACAACACAAGCTTACAAGCACTAAGTTCAAGCGAGAAACTATATTACACTAGCTGATGCACCTTCTATTCTTTACTTAGAGTAGTGGTCAGTAATACTGTGTTCCGTTCTCATTGCGTCCAGAAATGCTATCCCTAAACATGACGTCATACTCCAAAGATATACTCACCTGAAACATAAAAACAATAATTAAATTAGTTAACATTACGTTTTTATTAAAACAAAATTTTTATTTTAAACAAAACATTTTTTTAAAATAAATTTTAATGATAAACTGCATAATTATTTCAAGTGTTAGATAAAACGTAGGAATTATTAATTTAAATTATTTAAAATTTTTATCGAGCATAATTACTTCAACTCATACTTATTCTATTTAAAAATAGATTTGAATGATAAAACAACATAAGTATTTCAGGAGACAAACGAAACATAATAAAGAAAAATTAAAACTAATTATAATGTTTATTGATCATAATTGATTTCAACTCTTATTTTTCTATTTAACATAACTATATCAGGAGACAAACGTAACATAGTAAACAATAATTAAAATTAATTATAATGTTTATTGATCATAATTGATTTCGACTCTTATTTTTCTATTTAACATAACTATATCAGGAGACAAACGTAACATAGTAAACAATAATTAAAACTAATTATAATGTTTATTGATCACAATTGATTTCAACTCTTATTTTTCTATTTAACATAACTGTATCAGGAGACAAACGTAACATAGTAAACAATAATTAAAATTAATTATAATGTTTATTGATTATAATTGATTTCAACTCTTATTTTTCTATTTAACATAACTATATCAGGAGACAAACGTAACATAGTAAACAATAATTAAAACTAATTATAATGTTTATTTATCATAATTGATTTCAACTCTTATTTTTCTATTTAACATAACTACATCAGGAGACAAACGTAACATAGTAAACAATAATTAAAACTAATTATAATGTTTATTGATCATAATTGATTTCAACTCTTATTTTTCTATATAACATAACTATATCAGGAGGCAAACGTAACATAGTAAACAATAATTAAAACTAATTATAATGTTTATTGATCATAATTGATTTCAACTCTTATTTTTCTATTTAACATAACTATCAGGAGAAAAACGTAACATAGTAAACAATAATTAAAACTAATTATAATGTTTATTGATCATAATTGATTTCAACTCTTATTTTTCTATATAACATAACTATATCAGGAGACAAACGTAACATAGTAAACAATAATTAAAACTAATTATAATGTTTATTGATCATAATTGATTTCAACTCTTATTTTTCTATTTAACATAACTATATCAGGAGACAAACGTAACATAGTAAACAATAATTAAAACTAATTATAATGTTTATTGATCATAATTGATTTCAACTCTTATTTTTCTATTTAACATAACTATATCAGGAGACAAACGTAACATAGAAAACAATAATTAAAACTAATTATAATGTTTATTGATCATAATTGATTTCAACTCTTATTTTTCTATTTAACATAACTATATCAGGAGACAAACGTAACATAGTAAACAATAATTAAAACATATATAATGTTTATTGATCATAATTGATTTCAACTCTTATTTTTCTATTTAACATAACTATATCAGGAGACAAACGTAACATAGTAAACAATAACTAAAACTAATTATAATGTTTATTGATCATAATTGATTTAAACTCTTATTTTTCTATTTAACATAACTATTTCAGGAGACAAACGAAACATAATAAACAATAATTAAAATTAATTATAATGTTTATTGAACATAATTTATTTCAACTCTTATTTTTTTAAAAAAAGAAATGTGAATGATAAAATAGCATAAGTATTTCAGGAGTCAAATGTGATATAAGAAATAACTATTTAAATTAATCATGTGTGTCGTATAGTTTAAGAAAACGTACATTATAGTTATCGGATACACTAAACATGTTTATTGATGTTGTCTTCGTCCAGTGTAATGTTGTATCAGAATGCACTTCATTTACAACTCTCTCAGTAACACTTGCATATTATTGATTTGTTTTAGGAAATGCAAATGCCATCACCGAGTAGCGTAACCGAGCCATCAGAGCTGTGCATTTCAACCATTTGTCTAGATCTAGATTGTCGAGGAAGGTTCCAGCCATCAACCTTTAGGAATGCACCCACTACTAATCTGTCCATTTGCATTAGTTCTAACATTAATATTTAGTGGTTTTTCAGATATATAAAAACATCTGAAAATACTACGACCCCTAATGTAAAACCCCGTTTACAAAACACAATAGAAAACCTTATAATTGGAACAGAGCCAAAACGTGACGTAAGAAATTGCATAAATCAAGATGAGATAAAAAACAGCTGCACTAGAAATCGATAAAACCGTCAGTAAACATTCTCATAAATCTAAGCTACCTTAGTACACTTGGAGTAACCACTATGGATCCGAAAGCAGGCTCCCAAAAAGAATGATGCTTGCAAAATGTACTTCAAAGCCTGTAACTGTTTGTATTTATTCGTGCGTGCGAGCGTGTTTGTATCGTTTTATGTCGATGATTTAAGTAATAAGACTAACAACCTAAATACCTTTTAAAACTACAGTTGTTTGACAATTACATTAAATTTTAAAATAATACAATTTTACTGCTTTAAATTATGATAATAATATAAAATTATTCCTTCTGTCCTATATGAACGATTTGTTTACTTCATCCTATTAGCTCATTCTCTACTGATATATATATATATATATATATATATATATATATATATATATATATTATAACGAAATTCATTAAGTTAAGAAAACTGTTGGTTAAATATTTGAACTTGTGAGATCGTAGTACACGGTCGCTATCTAGCAAGGGGTAGTCTATTGTCACATCTATTGGCCGAAATAAGTTACTGCACACACCTGCAAATCATAAATAAAAAATATTCGAAAGCGGTTCATTGTAAGTAAACTAGGACGTGCCTCGTTCATGGGAAGAGAAGCTTTACCTAGACATCCACGGACCAGGGAGATTTATGACTAGGAATCCCTGAGAATACAGAAAAACACATGCACCTGTGGGAAAGTTCAACAAATTCCCACGAAGCTAAAAAAGGAAAGTGAGGGAAGTGTCAAAATTTCATAGGCTAGCCACAGTTTGAGCGCCATAAGGGAGCCAATCAAATTTGAAGAGGGGATGAAACCCATACGGATACCAACCAAGGGAAACAGGAGGAAGTCAGTCAATTTTCAGTACTCGAAAGGGTCAAGTGGTAGGACTCGAGGAGTCATAATGCAGGACTCGAGGGAGAAGTAATGTTCAGTTAGTAAGAAATATCAAATTCAAAAAAAGGGTAACAAGTGAGATTAAAGTAAGGGAGATTAATAGAGGGAGGTTAAAGGGTAGCCAGGGAGATTATTAAATAGAAAGTGAAGTATAACGAGGGAGATTAAAGGGTAACAAGTGAGATTAAAATAAGGGAGTGATTAATAAAGTCAGTTAAGGAATAGAAGCATTTTGAGAAATTAAGAAAAGTGAAGTTGATAGGAGAATATTACTAAGTGTCAAGTGAAGTAAAACAAGGAACCACACAAGTAATAAACAATACATTTATTTTAACTTAAAGCCAACTCTTTAAACCAACAAACATTAAGAATCTTTTAAACTTTAGAAATTCCAAAAAAGTCATAGTTAATTGAAATATAAAATTTATCAAACCAAGTGCAGTAACTTATACACGCCCTTAGATAGCTAAAGCAAGTAAATTTAGAATTGTTAAAAAAAATCAATAGTAAAATAAGAGTCTTGATGCCTATCGGCAAATATTAGAGTTAGTAAAATTATATGAACTACCTGTAAATGCAATATTCATCTCAGAATAAAATAAATCTGTAATTATAAAAGCAAGTAGCTGGATTATTAATTTAATTTCCTAAGAGTAAAAATTATCATGTAGAGAAGCATTAAGTGAAGGTTCGTTATATAACAATTGTCGCCAAACGTGGAGGGGCAAAGGTACGTTATAATATATATATATTATAAGTTATATATATATAAGTTATATATTACAAGTTATATATATATATAACTTGTACAAATTTTTAATCGTTAATAAAATACATTTATTCATCCCCTTTTCAAATAAAGTTTTTAAACATATAGTGGATAACAATTGATGTTACCGCCATCTGGTTGTCGTCGAAATCATGCACAATTTAAGATTGTTGCCATGGTTACCACACAATGTCATTAATAATGCTCTAGGATTAAAAGTGAAAAAAAGGAATAATATAAACATACTGGATAGACGGTATCGAACCTTGCATCACAAACGGACAATGCGAAATGAAAGACACTACAACACAATGCAAGCAACGAAAAAAAAGAAAGCGTACAAATAGTAACAAAGAAGATAATAGTCCAACACCAAACATAGAAAGAAAAATGGAAAATTGCATGGAAATTCGCTTTTTATTTGTATTTAATATTATTCTGACATGTGTATATACATATTTATATTAACTGTGATTATAAAATTTTTTTAAAAACTTTTGTTTGTTGATTTAAGTAAAAATTGACATTAATTTTTTTTATTATTTTTTTAATATTACTAATTTTGCTAAGTTTATCGACAAAATAAATTTTATATTAATTTTCGTTTAAAGACCATACATTTAGATTAAACAACGGTCTTCTTATCAAATAATTATCCCTAATGTAGCAAATATGAAGTAGCTGCCGAGAATCCCGGCTGAGGAGGAAACGTTAGCAAAATGTCTATGTGTGACTGGGACAATATCGATTACGTCGTCTCGAGCATCGCAAGAGGCCCTTGAAGATGTCAAGGCACGTCGGTTCCCTTCAATAAATATTTTCAGGCTGCTGCCTCGCTCAAACGAAATCTTCTCAGCCCGCCTTCATGCACGAGAATACTTTAAAATTTTGTAAATATAAGAAAATTAAAGTTAACAATTAAATTGTATCTATACAACGGATAAATGATCCTGCGATCGTTGGATGATTGAACATATGTATAAAAAAAGTATCACTAATCGATTCTTTGTCTTCATTTCAAAAAAAAGGGCACAGCAATTGTGTCATCGGGGCGGAAAACGAACGTATTAAAATGAGGATCAGAAAAATAAATATACGGGATCTAGAGAGACGCACAGAAGCCCAAAAGCAGAACCACGAAAAGAAAAGACGCAAAATGAAAAATGTTCACAATAGATAAAGAAAACGAAATGTAAGCCAAACTGCATGGTGGCTTAGAGAATAATTTATGAAACATGAGGATTATACATTTTAACACAAGAAACACTAGGACAATTCAAAATATTTTCCTATACTTACACTTATTTAAATAAGAAAATCCCTTTTGGTGATTGAAATGTTTTTCGTCCTAAAAATATTTAATTTAAAAACAGACTAATAATAATAAAAATGTGGCTTACTAAATTTTTTAACGTTGAAGTAAATACAATTTTAAAAATACAGTCTATAGCTGATAAACGTACCTCTGATATTGATTAAGTAGATCGACGACAAACCAGTTTAACAGGATATGAAACGTAAAAATATTTGACAATAAGTAATGACAATAACTTGTATAACAGTTTTGTGTTTGATACATTGTAGGTGTTTAGCGTTGCATGGCAACAAGACTCGAGTAACGGATAGTTAGATCAGCGCTTTGGAAACAATACTCGAGTACCTAATTTAAGATCATCGCATTGGCAACCAGACCCGGGTACCTGAGAGTGAGATCAGCACTTTAGCAACAAGACTCGAGTACCTGATAGTGAGATCAGGGGTTTGGCAACCAGACCCGGGTACCTGAGAGTGAGATCATCGCTTTGGCAACAAGACTCGAGTACCTGAGAGTGAGATCAGCACTTTAGCAACAAGATTCGAGTACCTGATTTAACATCATCGCTTTGGCAACCAGACTCGGGTACCTGAGAGTGAGATCATCGCTTTGGCAACAAGACTCGAGTACCTGATAGCGAGATCAGCGCTTTGGCAACAAGACTCGAATGTCTGATAGTGAGATCAGCGCTTTTGTCGACTGTCCCCAATTCATCTTTTGGAGCCAAAGTAACTGAGGTGGACTGGGTAAAGTAAAAAACATGAATTTTTCTAAAATATTAATTAATTCGTTTTGAAATATTAATAAGAGATAGTGTGTTTTGCATGTATTTTGTATACTTTCGATATTTAGTGCCTGTATCACCTACAATAACGGTAGATTACTCGAATCGAAAAAATTTTGTTTTGTGAATTTCTGTCTGAGTAAAATGTGGGTTCCACTTGAAATTATTTTCAATTGACTTCAATTAAACACAAGTAACGTTGAAATAGTTATCATATCAAGATTTGATATCTTTATTAAGAGAGAAAGTTTTTTTTAATAAGACTGTTATCTTTTAATGCCTTTACACTGATAGATCTATTAAGAGCTAGTAAACAAGCTATCAATGAGTTGATACGTAGCTTATATTGTACAGTGGATAGTGAATGGTTAACCTATCATGACGAAAGCTTTCGTCCTCAATATATGCTGATTGGAATCCTGCAGTATATCCACAAAGGCACTTCAGCAGGAATATTGGACAGGAATTTAGCGAGGCAGGGCCAATGACCAGCGCTGTCGGTGGGGTGTTATATATTGGTGTCAGGCCAATAACTGCTTATTGCTCGGCACTCAAGGCCGTGAACCCATGTCATCACAATGTGATAAGCTATGGCCTAGTGAGAAAATCTTTCCAAGAGTTTATTTCCTTATGCAAAGAAAGACATTATTAATTTAAAGGTTAAACATTACAGTATTTTATTCAAATCGCCGTCAATGGTTAACTTTTAGCATACTTAAAAATAGACTGTATTATATACAACCGGAAATAATATTTCTTGTTACGTGTGGGGCCGCACCTGCTAGGGTCTCTGAAGGTTGTTACGTGTAGGTCCGCATCTGCTAGGGTCTCTGAAGGTTGTTACGTGTAGGTCTGCACCTGCTAGGGTCTCTGAAGGTTGTTACGTGTAGGTCCCCATCTACTAGGGTCACTGAAGGTTGTTACGTGTAGGTCTGCAATTGCTAGGGTCTCTGAAGGTTGTTACGTGTAGGTCCGCATCTGCTAGGGACTCTGAAGGTTGTTACGTGTAGGTTCGTGTCTGCTAGGGTCTCTGAAGGTTGTTACGTGTAGGTCCGTGTTTGCTAGGGTCTCTGAAGGTTGTTACGTGTAGGTTCGTGTCTGTTAGGGTCTCTGAAGGTTGTTACGTGTAGGTCCGCGTCTGCTAGGGTCTCTGAAGGTTGTTACGTGTAGGTCCGCGTCTGCTAGGGTCTCTGAAGGTTGTTACGTGTAGGTTCGTGTCTGCTAGGGTTTCTGAAGGTTGTTACGTGTAGGTCCGCGTCTGGTAGGGTCTCTGAAGGTTGTTACGTGTAGGTCCGCGTCTGCTAAAGGTCTCTGAAGGTTGTTACGTTTAGGCCCGCGTCTGCTAGGGTGTCTGAACGTACACAAATGGTAGCATATCTGACGCAGACAGGGTAGTTTCATTAAGGAACGGTGTTGACAGCTAATCCGATACTGGAATTCGAGGTCCACCAGCGGTGGTTAACTTGAGGTGACCCTAACATTAGGTTAGCATCAAAGCACAGTTGAAACGATATCCGATAGCAAAATACTATTGGAAGAACTCAGTAGCAAGACCTTACAAGAGCGAGAATCACAATGCATAGAGAAAGCTTAATTAAGGTAACCGCATCTGTAGATATGCACCTTAGTTTTCCAACTAGTGTGCGGTGTTTGATACTTAACGGTCTGTAAAATTACGGGATATATATTAGAAACCAGGACTACTACTTCGCGTAACCACAATAGCTGAAGGTAACCATAAGAGCTTTGTCTACAGATTACACCCCCCTGACCTCTACTCTCTAATCGGAAAAGGTATTCTAAACAGTAAGATTTAGGATAAAAGCACGTTTTAGTTCTGTTGAGTCGCCATGACAACGAAAATGTATCACATACAGTCAGCATCATCACCGTCTTGATCTAATGGGATCTTTAATAAAATTAAAGTCAAGTCTATAAATCCGAGACTAGGAACGTTGTTTCTATTTACGGGCAGGGCACGTGAACCGCTTTACGACACGAATACAATCTACGTTTTATATAGATTTACTGTTCTGCTGGTAGCTTCGAGGCAATGAAGGCGTATGACAGTATTATCGCGTACGAAGGATGGGAAAGCATTGCGCGTATAGTAGGCTTATGTTGGGGACTAAACCCCACGAGAACATGTCTGTTGTATAGCGTACAAACTAGTCTCGAAGAGATAGGTCTAATATCTGTTACACTACTTGTAAGAAGAAAGTTCGTGAAGAGTAGATTTAATAAGATAGAACTAAGGGCAAATAACCAGATTCTATAACAACTACATGTAGTGTAGCAATAGTATAACTATGCGCGGTAAAGTAGTCAATTAGTGGTGCAATTATACGCAGTAAAGTTGTACAGCAAAAATTCAATTATACTCGGTAATGTAAAGCAGCAATAATGTAACTATTCGCGGTAAAGTAGAGCGGCAATAATGTAATTATACTCGGTAAAGTGGAGCAGCAATAATTCAACTATACGTGGTAAAGTAATGCAGCTGTAATGTAATTATACGCAGTAAAGTAGCGCACACATTATTCAACTATACGGGATAAAGCAGCGCAGCAATAATGTAATTATACGCGGTGAAGTAACGCAGCAATATTTCAACTATATGAGGTAAAGTAGAGCAGCTATAATGTAATTATATGCGGTAAAGTAGAGCAGCAATATTTCAACTATATGAGGTAAAGCAGTGCAGCTATAACGTAATTATATGCGGTAAAGTAGCGCAGCAATATTCCAACAATATGAGGCACAGTAGTGCAGCTATAATGAAATTGTATGCGGTAAAGTAGCGCAGCAATTATTCAACTATACGTAATAAAGTAGCACAGCAATAATGTAATTATAATCGGTAAAATAGAGCAAAAATAATTCAACTATGCGCGGTAAAGTAGCGCAGCAATAATTCAACTATACGCGGTAAAGTAGTGCAGCTATAATGTAATTATATGCGGTAAAGTAGAGCAGCAATATTTTAACTATATGAAGTAAAGTAGTGCAGCTATAATGCAATTATATGCGGTAAAGTAGAGCAGCAATATTTTAACTATATGAGGTAAAGTAGAGCAGCTATAATATAATTATATGCGGTAAAGTAGCGCAGCAATATTTCAACTATATGAGGTAAAGCAGTGCAGCTATAACGTAATTATATGCGGTAAAGTAGCGCAGCAATATTCCAACAATATGAGGCACAGTAGTGCAGCTATAATGAAATTGTATGCGGTAAAGTAGCGCAGCAATTATTCAACTATACGTAATAAAGTAGCACAGCAATAATGTAATTATAATCGGTAAAATAGAGCAAAAATAATTCAACTATGCGCGGTAAAGTAGCGCAGCAATAATTCAACTATACGCGGTAAAGTAGTGCAGCTATAATGTAATTATATGCGGTAAAGTAGAGCAGCAATATTTTAACTATATGAAGTAAAGTAGTGCAGCTATAATGTAATTATATGCGGTAAAGTAGAGCAGCAATATTTTAACTATATGAGGTAAAGTAGAGCAGCTATAATATAATTATATGCGGTAAAGTAGCGCAGCAATATTCCAACAATATGAGGCACAGTAGTGCAGCTATAATGAAATTGTATGCGGTAAAGTAGCGCAGCAATTATTCAACTATACGTAATAAAGTAGCACAGCAATAATGTAATTATAATCGGTAAAGTAGCGCAGCAATAATTCAACTATACGCGGTAAAGTAGTGCAGCTATAATTCAACTATACGCGGTAAAGTAGTGCAGCTATAATGTAATTATATGCGGTAAAGTAGAGCAGCAATATTTTAACTATATGAGGTAAAGTAGAGCAGCTATAATATAATTATATGCGGTAAAGTAGCGCAGCAATATTTCAACTATATGAGGTAAAGCAGTGCAGCTATAACGTAGTTACATGCGGTAAAGTAGCGCAGCAATATTCCAACAATATGAGGCACAGTAGTGCAGCTATAATGAAATTGTATGCGGTAAAGTAGCGCAGCAATTATTCAACTATACGTAATAAAGTAGCACAGCAATAATGTAATTATAATCGGTAAAATAAAGCAAAAATAATTCAACTATGCGCGGTAAAGTAGCGCAGCAATAATGTAATTACATGCGGTAAAGTAGAGCAGCAATATTTCAACTATATGAGGTACAGTAGTTCAGCTATAATGTAATTATACGCGGTGAAGTAACACAGTAATAATTTAACTATACTCGGTAAAGTAGAGCACCAATAATGTAATTATATGCGGTAAAGTAACGCAGTAATAATTTAACTATACTCGGTAAAGTAGAGCAGCAATATTTCAACTATATGAGGTAAAGTAGAGCAGCAATAATGTAATTATATGCGGTAAAGTAGAGCAGCAATATTTCAACTATATGAGGTAAAGTAGAGCAGCAATATTTCAACTATATGAGGTAAAGTAGTGCAGCTATAATGTAATTATATGCGGTAAAGTAGAGCAGCAATATTTCAACTATGAGGTAAAGTAGTGCAGCTATAATGTAATTATATGCGGTAAAGTAGAGCAGCAATATTTTAACTATATGAGGTAAAGTAGAGCAGCTATAATATAATTATATGCGGTAAAGTAGCGCAGCAATATTTCAACTATATGAGGTAAAGCAGTGCAGCTATAACGTAATTATATGCGGTAAAGTAGCGCAGCAATATTCCAACAATATGAGGCACAGTAGTGCAGCTATAATGAAATTGTATGCGGTAAAGTAGCGCAGCAATTATTCAACTATACGTAATAAAGTAGCACAGCAATAATGTAATTATAATCGGTAAAATAGAGCAAAAATAATTCAACTATGCGCGGTAAAGTAGCGCAGCAATAATTCAACTATACGCGGTAAAGTAGTGCAGCTATAATGTAATTATATGCGGTAAAGTAGAGCAGCAATATTTTAACTATATGAAGTAAAGTAGTGCAGCTATAATGTAATTATATGCGGTAAAGTAGAGCAGCAATATTTCAACTATATGAGGTAAAGTAGAGCAGCTATAATATAATTATATGCGGTAAAGTAGCGCAGCAATATTTCAACTATATGAGGTAAAGCAGTGCAGCTATAACGTAGTTATATGCGGTAAAGTAGCGCAGCAATATTCCAACAATATGAGGCACAGTAGTGCAGCTATAATGAAATTGTATGCGGTAAAGTAGCGCAGCAATTATTCAACTATACGTAATAAAGTAGCACAGCAATAATGTAATTATAATCGGTAAAATAAAGCAAAAATAATTCAACTATGCGCGGTAAAGTAGCGCAGCAATAATGTAATTACATGCGGTAAAGTAGAGCAGCAATATTTCAACTATATGAGGTACAGTAGTTCAGCTATAATGTAATTATACGCGGTGAAGTAACACAGTAATAATTTAACTATACTCGGTAAAGTAGAGCACCAATAATGTAATTATATGCGGTAAAGTAACGCAGTAATAATTTAACTATACTCGGTAAAGTAGAGCAGCAATATTTCAACTATATGAGGTAAAGTAGAGCAGCAATAATGTAATTATATGCGGTAAAGTAGAGCAGCAATATTTCAACTATATGAGGTAAAGTAGAGCAGCAATATTTCAACTATATGAGGTAAAGTAGTGCAGCTATAATGTAATTATATGCGGTAAAGTAGAGCAGCAATATTTCAACTATGAGGTAAAGTAGTGCAGCTATAATGTAATTATATGCGGTAAAGTAGAGCAGCAATATTTCAACTATATGCGGTAAAGTAGTGCAGCTATAATGTAATTATATGCGGTAAAGTAGAGCAGCAATATTTCAACTATATAAGGTCAAGTAGTGCAGTTATAATGTAATTATATGCGGTAAAGTAGAGCAGCAATATTTTAAACATATGAGGTAAAGTAGTGCAGCTATAATGTAATTGTACGCGAAAAGGATAGCAGCAATAATTCAACTATACCCGTTAAAGTAGAACAGCAATAATGTAATTATAATCGGTAAAATAGAGCAAAAATAAATCAACTATGCGCGGTAAAGTAGTACAGCTATAATGTAATTATATGCGGTAAAGTAGAGCAGCAATATTTCAACTATATGAGGTAAAGTAGTGCAGCTATAATGTAATTGTGCGCGAAAAGGATAGCAGCAATAATTCAACTATACACGTTAAAGTAGAGCAGCAATAATGTAATTATAATCGGTAAAATAGAGCAAAAATAATTCAACTATGCTCGGTAAAGTAACGCAGCATTAATGTAGGCCTAATTACACTGCGGTAAAATACTGTAACAATAATACAATTGTTACGGTAAAATAGTGCAAATATATTGTAATTAATATACGCGATAGACCAATGAAAGCATTGCAGTTTTACCAGCCTTATAGCATTAGGAAGTTTTTTTTAATATAAAGTCAACGATATCCAAGAAATAATTCTTAATTTAAATAAAAATACTTGTTGCATTTAGGTATGCAGAGTTGTATACAAGATGTATAACTATACTTTATCGGTGTCGTGTTAGTGTGTTCACCCTGTCACACCCTCGCTCTCACTGCAAGCGCGTAAACATGACAAAATAAAAACTGTACTTGGCCAGACCGGAAGCGACTTTAATTGAGCCCTGCTATAGATAACACACATAGACCAGTTTCTTTCCAGATCTAAAAATGTAATTTGCGAGAAATGTTAATCTCGTTTGAATCCGCCTTACCTGGTCTGGGCTCCTGCAGGAAGACACGCTGGTAAAGGGAGCTTTTTATCCCCCCCCCCCGCCCGGGTTCAACCTGTAACATTTCCCACAATCCTAAGTTGATTTACCCGGAGAGCGAGTCGTGTTACACGTGGTGTTGATACTAATTAAATGACATCTTGAAAGGAAGCACTCTGTCACATTATTAGTTTTAAATCTCTCGCGTCGGGAGATGTAATCTATTTCATTTAATTTCACTTTCCTCCCCCCACATTGTCAGAGTCTTTATAAAATGTAATTAATGTGTTGAGATGAAATAATGTTTCTCTAGCGCCTTCAGTCGTGCACAAAATATCATTTACACGCTTGCAATATTGGAAAAGGAGTTTGGAAGTATTGCGTTGCGTCTTTTAAAATTATTCGATTTTTATACACAAATACTACTGCGCAAATAATATAAAAATGTTATTAATAAATATTTAATATTTAAAAACGTATTTGATTTATAAATTAATGTCTACATTTTTCATTTTTAATCATTAAAATTCAACGGCAAGCCCCAAATTGTGAGCGCTTTAGAACAAGTAAATAATTATGAAAATCATATTCAATTTTCAAAATGCTAATTGTAATCATTATATATATATATATATATATATATATATATATATATATATATATATAACTTCTTAACCACAAAAACTTTACATTTAAATCCTGTTGTACATTTCGATTACAAAGCAATTCCCTTCAGAGGAAATCATTACAGGAACCACTGCTGAAAGGTTATTCTTGTAGTAATTTCCTCTAAACGTGATTGCTTGGCAACAGAAATGTACATAGACGTTCAAATGAAACGTTTTTGTAATTAAAAGTTTTATTTACTTGTTCACTGTTTAGAATGTATTTTTACATAACAAAAGTAAATACGAATAATCGGGGTATATACTACCCTTGTTCACACCTCTATTTTCTAAACTCGACAAGACGAAATTCTTGAAAAATGTATTTTCCTATTAAAACTAAAACAATTTGAGTACTTTAGCAGGGTTTAAATAGAAAAACCCAAGCTGGAAATGTCATACAACACCTCCAAATTACTGTAACCAATCACTGAACGGAAACATTGGTACTCTGTACCAATCAAAGCTCAAGGTATTGGTGCCTACAATACTTCTAGTTCTGTACTATAGCAATATTCATTACAAAAGTAGAAAGATGATATAATAATAACAAACGTAATTATAAACTGAATTTTTGATAATTTTTATTTTTCTCTCTCTCTCTCTCTCTCTCTCTCTCTCTCTCTCTATATATATATATATATATATATATATATATATATATATATATATATATATATATATATATTACTTTCACTATATGTAGGCAGTTAAACAAGTAGCAGTCTACTACAAACCTCGGTCAGTGATGCTTGATGATGGAGATACTACCAATGTTTGAAAGTTAACTCGCATAAATACCAAGTAAGATTCTTGTTTAAGTACATATAGTGAAAGTGATAAGTGTATACAAGAAAACAGCGTTGTAAAGCTAAATATATATATATATATATATATATATATATATATATATATATATATAAAAGAAATAAAACAATTTACAAATACAAGAATAATTTATTGAATTTATAATTCAAACCTTTTCGTTAGCAAACAGTACCATCATCCTCAGGAATACTAAGGATTCCTGAGGATGTTGGTACTGTTTGCCAACGAAAAGCTTTGAATTATAAATTCAATAAATTATTCTTGTATTTGTAAATTGTTTTATTTCTTTATTAATACACAAGAATACATATTATAGTATATATATATATATATATATATATATATATATATATATATATATATATATATATATATATAACAACATAGGTTATTCAAATACAAGAATATAAATTAATAAATATTCTTGTATTTGAATAGCCTATGTTGTTTCAGATTATTAAAATAGAAAAATAAGTGTATATATATATATATATATATATATATATATATATATATATATATATATATATATATATATATATATAAAACTTGTTCGAATGTTCAGTCGTTAATAAAATGATTTTTATTCATCCACTCAATTTCAAATACATTGTTATTTAACTTGTAGTGGATGACACTTGATGTTAATACAGTTTTTTTCCAAATATTATTGCATTAATTAATTAATTTCAGTTGTATGTGGCTTAAAACATTTGGCTGAAAATAAGTGATAACATATGTTTTCATGAACAGCTGATTTTATGTTTTAGGTTATGTGGTACAACAGCTATGTTAACGCATAGGTTATGTTACTTTATTTATATAAATTGAAATTATTTAATAAAAAGTAACAAAAATAAAATTTGTCTTTGTTGACCTAAGTAGGAATTGATTTTAAAATACTTTTCTTTGTTAGTTTTAATTATAACGATTGTTTAATTTTTGGCGGTCTCCTGATTGTCTCAGTTTCGACTTAAATTAATTTTTATGAATCTAAATTTGTAAAATACTTCATTAATTTTATTTCATTTTATTGCCAATTACAGTAATATCTTTTACACTAATCAGCTGTTCTTTGAAAACATAATATCCACTTTTCCAATGTTTCAGCCAGTAATTCCTATCAGACAAATAAGCAAACATAGTAAAGTGCCGTACGATGTATTTGTCGACGCTTATGTAAGGAAATAATTGAGACGAGCCCAAATAGAGACGCCATTCCTTCATGACGCCAGCTGGACTTGCGGGCGTATTCCCGCTGAATCTACAGGAATTTGGCATGGCTGGCTATAACGTCACACTGAAACTCGATCGTTTGGCGCGGCATTTAATGCCTTTAAACACCCTTTGATATTACGGCGGTGCCTGTTATTAAATGTATTGTTGTGATAGGTAACATTTATGTACGCGTGTCAAAGTGTAAGGATAATAGACTTGTATGGTATTCAGCATAGCCAGTCAACATGCCACGTTCACCTGTCACTTGTCACAAAGCGAACAAAATAACCGCCCTCAAGACAAACTAACTGAAACACATGCACATTTCTAACCTCCTTCGAAATCTCTAGAGCGAAAAGCTACAGTTTATAGTTGGTACTTTGTAGCTCTATTATAAAGCAGCTGTATAGCAACGCATAGGCTAACATATAACGGTAGTTACTTGTTTGTTGGGTTGTAGGGCCGTTTCTATGACGATAATTGCTGAAGGTTTCATCCGTTATTTACTGCTTGCGATCTTTATAATAACTTATTTAGAATGTATTTTTACATAATGATCTCGTATGTAAATACAAACACAGATCGTAGCTGTACAATTTTGTTTTACTTCTGAAACAGGCTGCATTTATTTCGTTATTGTTACATTATACCAAAACAGAATACCGGAAGTCCCACAAAACAGGAAGTGAATGTAAATTACGAGAAATTTTAGTTTAGAATAGTATAGGTCAAAGTAAACCAACGATTTGTAGAGATTGACAAAACGGAGTATTTATATTTATAGAGAAAAAGCAAATCAGGCCTGCATTGATTAAATAAAACTGTGTTAGTGTTAAAACCTACCGTGCCGCAGAACGTTACAAATAATGAAATGGAACAGGTTCTATACAAATAGTGAATCAGAAATCATGGGGGCTTCAGAGGTTGGCAAAGTAGCCAGGCCAAGCGAAGACGACTGTCTCGGAATGTAGGTTAACAGCAATGCGAGGGACTTGTTTACTTGCGAACGACTGACGCTTGTTTGCATTACAAGGTTAGGTTAGATAGTAGGTGAAGCGGAGGAGGGGGGACTACACGCCGTGCGGCAAAACTACACGCCGGGCGTTCAACCACACTACTGGCGAGGGACATATTGACAAATATCGGGCTTCAAGTCGCCCAACGACACTGCCAAAAAGAACCTGGCAAGCGGCCCGCAAAATACGTGATTCATGGATCCGCATTGCATTACCAACGGGGTTTTTTTTTACTTGTTTTTGAAAATAAGTTTGAAAGTTATAAAAAAGAGTTGATTATTAGTCAAATTATACAAAAATAAATGGGACGTTTTTTCTCTTATCTTTTACCCGTGATAAATTGATCAAGAAGTGGGTTGTATAAATTTTATACATGCTTCTTACTGCACAAAAATTTAGAAAATGTCAATTTAATATATATATATATATATATATATATATATATATATATATATATATATATATACATATATTATATATATAACTGTATATATATATATATATATATATATATATATATATATATATATATATATAACAGTACATAAAATCAAGTAGACCTGTGTAATAGGGTTTTACATATTCAATACTGGTTTTAGGGTTTTAGAAACTGTAAATAATGTATGGCAGCCCTTCTCTGCTACTCAGTTAATTCCTAATTTTTTAAAGTTATTCCGGTTAGTTCAATACTGGTTTTAAAACTAAATAGTATATTATAATCCTTTCCTATAACTTAATTAATAATGTTTAAAAAGTTATCCTATATATTAATATTAACCTTTCCGTACAAAATTTGTTGACGGCTATAAAATTATTTGTTTTTATCAAGTCTTTAAAATATACACAAATTTCAAGCTTTATTATTTTCTTTTCATACTCGTTGTGCAGATAAAAACATATTAATAACTCAATGTTTTCTTATAAAATTATAGTCACGTTCTTTCTCATGTTGAAGGGAAGAGTTTGAAGAGTGTGTACAGGATAAGAATGCCCCGAAATTGCTCTAGATATTACCTTACTAGTAACAGCTAAAACGTTTAGCAAACATAAAACTTGACCTTCAAAAATATTCGTTATACATTTAGCTTTTAATTAACCACAACTTTAAAATATTTATTAAAATTTCTTGTCTGCAATATTTATATTTTTGAAATTATTAGCGATTAATTCATTAATATTGATATTTCGCGATATCTGCTTCAATCAGCTGATTACAAATACAAAAATCGCCAAACTTTAAGTGTTTACGTTCGCACTTATTTATTTAAAAGTACATTTTTCTTCTTGAACTTCGAGATAAAAAATAATAAAATTACAGCTATCTTAGAAAGTTATCGTTAAGCTATTACCGTGGGCTTATACGAGTTTGTACTTGTATAAAAAACCACTTGGATTTTAATAAACAACAATTGCAATATTACGTACAGTTGAATAAAACAAACTTTGCGACAAATTATAACCTCAAACGATGAAACCTTACATAAACTAATTTCTTCTAATAAAATTGTCACTGATTAATAAATAGTCAGTGTAAAATTAGTTACTTAAATTTACTCCTGCTTGTGAATAATCCCGACGCACTTGACGTAACAATTCACTGACACACACATAACCTAACTTTAACAAGCAACAGGTTTTATTTACTTGAATATTTGTACATAGCACAGATTAAGAGACACGTGTTATCAACAGATTAGATTGCGTCAAACAAGGTAAACTTTTAGGTTATGCGCGTACTTTTACTTACGTTTTCTTCTTCGTCTAGCTCCTGGTAATACGAATCACCGCTACCTCGCCGACTGCCTCCGATGCACATTATACGCCTGAACAGATCCGAAAGCACTGAACAAATGCCACATTGTTGCTGCATGTCTGTAGCAGCGTCAACGATGCCACATTGTGCGGACGCGCGGCCCGGCACGACTGACTCGCTATCAGTACACCACCGCCTCCTAGACGTGCCTCGCGCACACACTTTGGCGCAGAACACTCCCTCTCTCGACTCACCTGCCGCCGCCGCCGCTCTCTGGCTTCGGATCAATAATCCGACATGCAAATCGCCGGTCGGTCACCCAGCTAGTCCGCGTGGCGAGGGCGCTTAGACCCCCTCCCCCACTCAACATAATTATCGAAACTATTCTCCTACGCACAACGTGCCTTTAAACAATCTCATCTCTAACTTTATTCTTACAAATTCAAATACTACTTCCCTTAAAGTAAAACAGATTAGCTTAAAACAGTCGGTTTCTCATAGCATTATAAATGTTTGTTTGTATTTGAAAATAAAATAAAATCTTCCTCTTCCGTATAATGTATCTAATAAACAGCACAATATTGTTTAAATACATTATCGGTAACAAATATTAATATTAATAAATTACCAAAAAATTTAACACACCTCATTTCTAATATAAACAAAATAAAATGAACCAAAATTAAAAAAGCGCGTAAATACATTTAAAAAAGAAATTTACCTTTTTACTACAATTTAAATTTAAGCAATTTAGTATTTGTTAATATTTCTAAACAGAACTCTATACAGCTTTTTTCTATCACAAAGCTTTTGGAAAATATTAACTAAAAAAATTGACGTATCAGAACCCCCCTCTCCCCGATCTAAAACACCAACAGCGTTAGCGCCTGATTCAAGACGGATTCAACCCAAACGAGTTACAGATCTATTCGGGGTAAGTAGGGCATACTACGCACGTGTTTGCAACCTGTTGATAGTGTTCCTAAATAAATGTAAATGCTGACAATGGTAAAAGCGTGAGCTATGTCTAAATTTATGTCTTAAATTGTGAAAATTGATGTAATTTAAAAAATATTAGTGAAAAAAAATGTTTTAACACTTAATAGTGTATATAATTTAAAAGCAAAATTTATTTTACTTGTTTTTTTTAATGTTTCAAGCAACAGTGAACATTTGCTTTCCTTGCACAGCTAACTTGGCGACAGATTTCTATGAATGAGGTTTACGACGAACAATATATACAAGACGAAAAGTAATATATTTGTCGAGAATTAGGCTCAAATTTGAAACAACCTACAATCAGTTTTTTTTTAAACTTTGCTCTATGTTTCGGCTGAAGCCGAGTCCTCTTCTAGTGTTCAATTTAGCTTTGGACTAAATATAGCGTCGGAATAAAAACATATAAATTCATATTGATTCTGTACATTGTGACTTTAAGTATGCGAATTGCATGTATTTTTTGGAAAGGTATTATAATAAGTACGTTTTTAGGACCTAAAGGGCTCCAGTTTGAAAACGAAACGTACAACACTGCTTTAAACCTAGTTAAAGATGGTTCAGAATTTACACTGTTTTAAACTGGACGCGAACAATAAAATATATGCATAAACGATGACGTAAAACCGCAGAATAACGTTCCCCTTGCCGTGTTGATCCCGCCACGATGTCTGACTGCGAAGTGGCAATCGAGTCAGTTTGTTTAATCTTACAGTACTTATTTTCCCCACCACAAAATATCAACAGCTTTGAATGATTTGTTTTATTATTTCGCGGTGATTGATTCCACTTGGGCGTGATTCGAGATAGGTCGTGAAATAAAAAATGTTGCTGGCTTCAAATGTTGCAAAAATTTAAATATTAAAAATAAAATGATTTTCTCAAGTCAAACAAATTCTGTGATGAACTGTTCGCTCCGGCTTGCATAGCCTAGCTTGATCTGTCTCTAGTGCGGAAGCAACCATATCTGAGACCTATCGTAGTTATAGTCGTCCACGTGGGCCAAACTGACCCTTGAGGTACAACCGCAGCGCCTTCCTGGCTAAGTCCCCAACCTACAACTCGGATAAAGGTCCGATTGCACTATCTGGACGGAACTAATCACAGAGTTGCACGACAGTTCTGCAAGAGTGGGCGAGACCATAGTTACTGGTTGGACACGTCCCCAGAGGTGACCCGTCTAGGCATCGAACATAGTGACGCAGGTCGCGTGAGTTGAAGTTAAGAGTTTGAGGTTGGGAGGGTCCTCCACAGTCTACTCGGCAATGAGGATTCGATCGAGAACCTTCATGGACTAGATAGGACGGCTCCATTTACTGTTAGAACCATCCAGTTCCCAACCTCAAGGTCTCAAGCCCGCCTACGAAGTATAAGCAGGATTAAGGTAGACATAACTCCCATCCCTTCCGGTAGAATATACAAGTGGGATATCTATGTGAGACATAAAAGAATATCTACTACCCCATATCAGAGAAAGGATGAGGAAGTGTAGATTAAATTGGTCAGTCCAAAGGAGAATAAATACTGATCCTCTGGTACTTGAGAGCAGAACCTCTCTCTATAGGGGCGGACAGACGTCATCGCGCTACCCGATGGCGAAATTTGATACAAATATTGTGATCTGTGTTACTATCCAAGATGCATGTGAGCTCAGCAATCTATAATCTTCAATCAAGGTGGTAGATAGCTGTCTGTTACATTTCTTAATTTTATTAACGATTGAAAACTTGATTTTTTTCCTGGCGGAAAACCAGTTATGTAACCAGTTTATAAAAAATAAAACAAAATAATAAAATAAAATTTAAATAACACAAATTTATAAACATAACAAACAAACAAAGTTTAAACATAACAAATAAACAAAGTTTAAACATAACAGCAATAATATACAAATAAATATGTAATAATAAATATATACAATAAGGAGAAACAACAATAAATAACAAAACAATATCGAAATTAATAACAAAACAACATAACAATAAATTAGGAAACAATATAACAATAAATCTATAAGAACAACAAATAACACTTAATGTAGAAAATAAATAGGTCAACAATTATTAAACTCTAAACACAAACTAACATGAATATCTCTATACTCCAATAAATTAATAAATTTGTAAATTATAGGCCTAATTTTAAATATTCAAATATATTAAATTTTTAAAGGTATATTTAGGTGGCGAAGGAATGCGATGACACGGTCGTGGCATCGTCCTTTAAAAACTGTCACGAATATGCTTCAAACCACCACAATCTACCAGTATATGACTGGTTGTGATGGTATTTCCACAGAACTGACATAAGGCGGGTCTTACTTGAAAAATATGATTTAGTCGCTTTGTTAATATAGATTTCAGATGTTAAGCTTTAGAGGGTTCATACTTCAATATTTTTTTAAAAATCGCATTTTCAAAAAAAACATGCAAAGTGGCCATCTGTCTTAAGCTTCGAGGAGAGATGGCCACGAAGCATAGGACAGATGGCCACCTGAACTTAAAAGATAAAGTAAGGCTGAAAAGTAAGGAAAAACCATTTTTACAAACATTCTTCAGTTTATTAACGTTAATAACACGTAATACAAACTAAATTGTTACAAATATTAGAAAAATATAAATATAGAAGTTACAATAATATTATTACCCTAAGAAATAAACCTAATTGTTATACAAATTACAAAAATATAAGTATAAAAGGTACTGAAATATAATTTGGCTAAGAAATAACCAAACACAAAAACAGACGCGAGAGAAAATATGTTACTTTCAATATTTTGCAGTTTGTTGACGTTTCCTCCAAAATTCTTTCGATAAAGGCATACTCAGGCACAACGTCTGCGTTGGAAGGAAAAACACCAGCAAGAAAACCAGATAGCATTTTCAGCAATAGCTGATTTGTCCAATGCATCACTGAGTAGCTGTCATAACTGTAGCCTTGAAACTCTGGCCAACGTTCAGTTTTTGCCACCTATTCACGGCTTTATAGATAAAGCATTTGGAACATTTAAAAGACGTTCTGTCTGGAGGTTGTAGGCATTGCGTGGTATGATTAGGTAAAGAAAGGAACACAATGCCATTTTCTTCCGCAAATTCTAACATTTTAACTGAATTCCAATGTGGAACATTACCATCTAGAATTATAAGTATTTTACCCTTTAGTTTTCTTGGTACAAAACAGTCTGAGATGACTGTAGATTGATTTCTGCGACATGGAAATTTTTATCCCTCGGCGTTGCAACAGGAGATAACAGTCAACGATTCCCCACGCTCTGATGACGATGCAAAGGCAACTACTTTGGAGCTTTTTTGTGCAATAACTTCCTCTGCTCGACAATTAGGTTGTATTCCAGCTCGTAGGTTAAGTAAATTTAAATAAATGTTGAGGATACGCGCCCGCTCTAAGCTTAAACCGACAAATACGAGAGAACTGCAGCCGGATATGGCCACCTTTCCTTTTTTGTCGAGGAGAGTTGGCCACCTTAGGAGTTCCCGCCAAAGTGATCGTATGGAAATTATTTGAGGATATGAATATTCTTTAGGATATGGCACATCAGATATTGCCACGAAATTCGAAACTATATGCGGAAACAGTGTTGAAACCCACATACCTTAAACCAGATTATAGCCAAAGTTTCAAGTAAACTGTTTTCTTCGCTACAACCGGAACTATTTACGGAAATTTTACAAAAACGTTTACGAGACGTTACTACCGTACTCTGTAAACACTGACTGAGTCACAGCGATGCTCGGCATCAGATCACGGAATTACGCCTTGTCACCATCTCTCCTCTATGACCATCTCTCCTACACTTACCCTATATATATATATATATATATATATATATATATATATATATATATATATATATATATATATGAAGTTAATATATTACTATTGTAAGTAATTTTATCCACCATTAAGTGCAATAATTTTACCTTGAGTGATGAGGCACCTTTCGGTCAATTGACCATTGTCGAATCACTGATGTTTTTCTGTTGTAGATGTTCGGTCTGTGAAGTTGGTGTTTGTTGACGTTACGCGCACTTTTTCTTTTTGATCTGTGTGTATGATATTTCTATATAGTATGTCTTCTGTATATGTTGTTTGTAGATTCATTAAGTTGTTGTGTATGTTTTTATAAATGTGGTATTTTTCTAGTGAGTTTAGTTCTATTGGGTTGTTATTTATTTCAAGTATGGTTAGGTTATTTTCGTAATTTGTTATTTCGTGTTTATGGGATATTAGGTGTGCTGCAACATTTGATACTTTAGAATTTTTGTTTTTGAATGCTCTATAATGTTCTTCAAATCTTATTTTAAATGTTCTGGTTGTTTTTCCTATGTAAAAAGCGTTACAGTTGTTGCATGTGATTTTGTAAATTCCTGATAGGTTATGTTTTTCTGAATTTGTTTTGTGGTTTGTGTTATTAAGATATTTTATTATTTTGTTGTTTGGTTTGTAAGTTGGAGTGTAGTATTCTTTGTTGTATATATTTGTTATTTTTTCTATTTTGTTATTGGTGTATTTATATTTTAGGTAGATTTTTTTATTTTCGTTATTTTCGTGTTCCGGTTGTAGTGTTGTGTTGAGGTTAGGTTTTTTTGTGAATTTATTGTATATATTTTTTATAATGTGTTTGTTGTATCCATTTTCTATTGCTATTTTTGTAATGTTATCTAATTCTTCATTTAATTTTTGTTTGTTACCCAGTGTGTATTTTATTGCTTTATTTATCATGTTACTGTAAGTGTTCATTTTGTGTGTCCAGGGGTGGTTAGATTTGTAGTGTATTGTGGTATTGTTGGAAGTAGGTTTCCTGTATACTGTAGTTTCTATTTTATTATCATTTATATTTAAAGTAATGTCGAGGAAATTGATTGTTCTATTTGTTTCTGTTTCAACGGTGAATTGTATGTTTTCGTTGTTGAAACAACTAGAAAAAACAGCCAAGAAAAAACAAGAGACAAAATTTTTAATTAGATGACAATTTTGAATTCCTTTGAAAAGTCTGAGTTGACAAAATAAATGTACAAATACCATCTTAAACTTTGAGGTAAACAATAAATATAACGCAATAGTTGGTTTGACGTCCCTGTCACACATAACAATGTGAAACTAAAGGAAATTCCTTGTCTAAATAATACAAATTCTAAGAAAGTCACGTAAAACCGAAGCAAAGCGTTTGTAAGACGATGGAGACATCAGAGCTCTGAACATGACAGTTTGTCTTCTACCTGCCCTTCAGGGATCGCATGTCAAACCCAACACGAGACGGGGAAACTCTTTATGTCACAACGTACTGGTTCATCGTCTAATATTATTTGTCTTCCTCACGATTTTTTACAAAGTCCGTGTTATACAATTATCCAAGGGTGAGTCAGTCCGGATAATCGAAACCTTACAGTAGCAGCTTTGATTTAATTTTCAATTCCTTCTATAAGTTACACTCTCGTTATATATATATATATATATATATATATATATATATATATATATATATATATTTTAAAACAACACAGGTTATTCAAATACAAGAATATTTATTATTAATAAATATAATATATAATATAAATATATATAATATATTTTATAATATATATAAAATATAATATAAAAATATATATAACATTCAATCGTTAATAAAGTACTTTTTATTCATTCACTCAAGTTCAAAAACATTTTTTTTAACTTGTAGTGGATGACACTTGATGTAAATTAATACGTTTTTTTTCAAATAATAATTTATAATAATAAATTATGAACTATTTCGGTTTTATATGGGAGAAAAGCTTTTCACAAAAAGGGACAAGGAATGCAATAAAGTTCTTTCTCTCCATTTACCTTAAAATAAATGATAACATATGATTTCATAAAACAGCTGATTTCATGTTATAGGTAATGTGGCAAAACAGCTGTTTTAACGCATAGGTTGTGTTACTTTATTTATATTATTTGTAATTATTTAATACAAGGTAACTGAAATGAAATGTTTCTTTGTTGACTTTAACAGGAATTAATTTAAACACATTTATACTTATATTCTTCTTTATAAATATCTCATTTAAATATTTGGATATTGCATTTCATACTAAACAAATGGGTTTTTGCAAAATAAAATATGAACTACTCAGGATATTTTGTTTTCTTAATGCTGACCTTTAAATGTAGATATTAAAAAAAACAATAATTACATTCTGAAACTGAAATTGTAATCTGCTCAATGAACGGGGATTGTTAGCAGACTGCAGGTTGCCTATGTAGACGTCCTATATATTGTACACGCTTCCCGTAAATAGGTTGCATTAATACAAAAGTTGTAAACGTCGAACTTAAGAATCTCTTGGCTTCTTGCAGCAATATTGTATAATGTAATATTGTCAAGCATGGTATGAGAAATGCGGTATTGTCCTTGTCTCTGTCTTTGCATAATTTTATATTGAATAAAATACTCCTTGGTTTCACCTTCGGAAAGCAGATCAGATTTATTGTGAACGGAACAACATTATTTCTGCGCTTAGCGGTAGTTGCTGGCGTGACGTCATAACAGATGTAGCCTGAGCCCTTGTCTTGTTATCTCTAAGGATGAAGATAGTACATAGAAATATCTTGCTCATTATATACAGAACTGTCTTTAGTTTACTCCACACAGAACAGATTTACGCTCAATCCACACAGAACTGTTTCACGTTTACTCCATACAGAATTGTCTTACGCTTAACACAGAACAGTTTCACGCTCACTCCACACAAAACTGTTTCACGCTAACTCCACACAGAACTGTTTCACGTTTACTCCCACAGAACTGTTTCACGTTTACTCCATACAGAGCTGTCTTACGCTAAACACAGAACAGTATCACACTCACTCCACACAGAACAGTTTCACGCTCACTTCACACAAAACTGTTTCACGTTTACTAAACACAGAACTGTTTCACGTTTACTCCATACAGAACTGTCTTACGCTTAACACAGAACAGTATCACGCTCACTCCACACAGAACAGTTTCACGCTCACTTCACACAGTACTGTTTCACGTTTACTCCACACAGAACTGTTTCACGTTTACTCCATACAGAACTGTCTT
Organism: Prosapia bicincta; assembly: GCA_036971475.1. Lineage (NCBI taxonomy): Eukaryota > Metazoa > Arthropoda > Insecta > Hemiptera > Cercopidae > Prosapia > Prosapia bicincta. The sequence goes on from JBAIZL010000002.1 coordinate 200,070,868, forward strand.
ACGCTTAACACAGAACAGTATCACGCTCACTCCACACAGAATAGTTTCACGCTCACTTCACACAGAACTGTTTCACGTTTACTCCATACAGAATTGTCTTACGCTTAACACAGAACTGTTTCACGTTTACTCCACACAGAACTGTTTCACGTTAACTCCACACAGAACTGTTTCACGTTTACTCCATACAGAACTGTCTTAACCTAAAAACAGAACAGTATCATGCTCACTCCACACAGAACAGTTTCACGCTCACTCCACACAGAACTGTTTCACGTTTACTCCATACAGAACTACCTTACGCTTAACACAGAACAGTTTCACGCTCACTCCACACAGAACAGTTACATGCTCACTCCATACAGAACTGTTTCACGTTTACTCCATACAGAATTGTCTTACGCTTAACACAGAACAGTTTCACGCTCACTCCACACAGAACTGTTTCACGTTTACTCCATACAGAACTGTCTTACGCTTAACACAGAACAGTTTCACGCTCACTCCACACAGAACAGTTTCACGCTCACTCCACACAGAACTGTTTCACGCTCACTCCACACAGAACAGTTTCACGCTCACTCCACACAGAACTGTTTCACGTTTACTCCATACAGAACTGTCTTACGCTTAACACAGAACAGTTTCACGCTCACTCCCCACAGAACTGTTTCACGGTCACTCAACACAGAACAGTTTCACGTTTACTCCATACAGAACTGTATTACGCTTAACACAGAACAGTTTAACGCTCACTCCACACAGAATAGTTTCACGCTCACTCCACACAGAACTGTTTCACGTGTACTCCATACAGAACTGTCTTACGCTTAACACAGTACAGTATCACGCTCACTCCACACAGAACAGTTTCACGCTCACTTCACACAGAACTGTTTCACGTTTACTCCACACAGAACTGTTTCACGTTTACTCCATACAGAACTGTCTTACGCTTAACACAGAACAGTTTTACGCTCACTCCACACAGAACTGTTTCACGTTTACTCCCTCAGAACTGTTTCACGTTTACTTCATACAGAGCTGTCTTACGCTTAACACAGAACAGTATCACGCTCACTCCACGCAGAACAGTTTCACGCTCACTTCACACAGAACTGTTTCACGTTTACTCCACACAGAACTGTTTCACGTTTACTCCATACAGAACTGTCTTACGCTTAACACAGAACAGTATCACGCTCACTCCACACAGAACAGTTTCACGCTTACTTCACACAGAACTGTTTCACGCTTACTCCATACAGAATTGTCTTACGCTTAACACAGAACAGTTTCACGCTCACTCCACACAGAACTGTTTCACGTTTACTCCATACAGAACTGTCTTACGCTTAACACAGAACAGTATCACGCTCACTCCACACAGAACAGTTTCACGCTCACTTCACACAGAACTGTTTCACGTTTACTCCATACAGAATTGTATTATGCTTAACACAGAACCGTTTCACGCTCACTCCACACAGAACTATTTCACGTTTACTCCATACAGAATTGTCTTACTCTTAACACAGAACAGTGTCATGCTCACTCCACACAGAACTGTTTCACGCTCACTCCACACAGAACTATTTCACGTTTACTCCACACAAAACTGTTTCACTTTTACTCCATACAGAATTGTCTCACGCTTATTACAGAACTGTTTCATGTTTACTCCACAAAGAACTGTTTCACGTTTACTCCATACAGAACTGTCTTAAGCTTAAAACAGAACAGTATCACGCTCACTCCACACAGAACAGTTTCACGCTCACTCCATACAGAACAGTTTGACGCTCACTCCATACAGAACTGTTTCACGTTTACTCCATACAGAATTGTCTTACGCTTAACACAGAACAGTTTCACGCTCACTCCACACAGAACTGTTTCACGTTTACTCCATACAGAACTGTCTTACGCTCAACACAGAACAGTTTCACGCTCACTCCACACAGAACAGTTTCACGCTCACTCCACACAGAACTGTTTCACGCTCACTCCAAACAGAACAGTTTCACGCTCACTCCACACAGAACTGTTTCACGTTTACTCCATACAGAACTGTCTTACGCTTAACACAGAACAGTTTCACGCTCACTCCCCACAGAACTGTTTCACGCTCACTCCACACAGAACTGTTTCACGCTCACTCCACACAGAACTGTTTCACGCTCACTCCACACAGAACAGTTTTACGTTTACTCCACACAGTACAGTTTCACGTTTACTCCACACAGAACTGTCTCGTGCTCACTCCACACAGAAATGTTTCATGCTCATGTCACACAGAACAGTTTCACGTTTACTCCACACAGAACTGTTTCACGCTCGCTCCACACAGAACAGTTTCACGTTTACTTCACACAGAACTGTTTCACGCTCACTCCACACAGAACAGTTTCACGTTTACTCCTCACAGAACTATCTCACACTCATTATACATAGAACTGACTCTAGTTCACTCCATACAGAACTGTCTCACGCTACAGACATAATTGTTTCACGTATTCAGCCCCCAAAACTATCTCACGTTCACTCCACATTTTACGTCCAATATACAGAAATATATCTATCTACGTTCACTCCATACATAGCTCTTTCTCTTTTATTGCGACAGAACTATGTCCCGTTTACTGCATATAGAACTGTTTCATGTTCACAGAAAGAAGAATTGTTTCACGTTTTTCCCCCAAGTATACAGTACATTGCTCTGATTTCATACAAGTCCTAAGACGAAGATTACACACAGAATGAATCAAACACACTCAAACAAGCGAAGTAATTAATGCCTTAATGTCTTCAAACAATGATTAAGACTTGGGCACAAATTTGCATGTTAATTGTAAAAGTTTTGGCGCCCAAGTTTTATGTCTTCCGAATAGGCGGCCATTGTTTATTTCCAAAGACATTCTAACGACAAGCTCAGAAATCTAGACGTACCTTGATTGGTTGTACTTGGGGTACCGCGCCTCTTTATGCTTGTAGAAGCATAACATCGGCCTGCTTCTGGAAAGACGCGCCCCTCCCCCTACGTCATCAAAGATTCTCTGTCATCTTTTTCCCAATCTCGCGATAGATTGATTTCCCGTGTTAAACCTCACTTTAAATAAGAGCATGATGTGCGAGTCCATGTAACACGTTAATAATAAAACTAACACACACAGAATACATATGTTTATTTCATCTAACGCGTTTCAATGCCAAAGACATCATCAAAAGAATTTAATTTGTTTATACGAAAAACTCAATGTCGGTCTAAATTTTAATTATTGTAGTTGGTATAGTTTTGCATTTTAAATTAGTGTATACAAAATACTGTATCTGAACGTATAGAATCTGTTTGACCAGCGGGCGTGGCCATGCACACGGAAGTACTAAAGTACCGGAAGTGCCCTCGTTATTTTAGTTATATTTCACTGGTTGCAAAGTGTAGTTAAAATCACTGACAGCGAATTGTTCATTGTTGTAATAAACGTATTTACTGTGGTCGAGTGTTAGTTTCATTACTAAACAATGGTTCGATATCTGTCAGCGTGACGTAACGTTTTGCGCGTTAGATTTCAACGGTGGGGCAAATATGATTTTGCCTGACTAAATGCTAAAGCCTAAGACTGGCGCTGAATAACTGACAGATAGGACTAACTAACCTCAAACACCTCATAAAGGACTCGGGTTTGGGCAGAATGAACCGCATACCCTAAACTAAAAGCTAAGGCCATGATTATGTCTTGTATAGTGGAAAATAATTCTGTAGAAGAAGCAGTTTATCAGTTAGTATGATTTTATTCATAAATATATTATATACATAAAAATAATAATTAAGAAAACGAAAACAATAAAGCCTTATTTAAAACAGACAAATAGGTCGTTCAAAAATTCCAGGAATTTATTTACTTAATCAAAGACTCTATTTCAATTGTCCATTCAAGCCGTGTCGTTCGTATATACAGCCCTACGAATCAACCATCTCTAACCCAGCCTTAAAACATACTTTATCGAATAGTCTCGTGCTCGCTATTGTGTATCGCACTGCAGTGTCACGTGACCAGAATACTTATGCTTTTATAAGACCTACCATTTATTTGATGATGTGCCATCTGTGGTACTACAGTGGTGCTACCCTTCAAATAAAGGGTTGGTGGAGTATTTTATTAACAAGTCGAATAATTCTGACAATGTTAATAATCATGTTGGTATAACGTATTTGTTGCATTGAACATAGCAGCTCCACAGGGCACTTTAAAGACTTGAAGGGTGAGACCGGTGACTAGACCATGTGTTGCTTTTTGCATACAATTATCATTCAGAAGCCAGAAGCGTAACACACCAAACCACTAATGCGGGTTGTAAGGCTGATGTAACACTCGTTCCTATGCTGAGGTATGCTGTTGATGTTCCTTTGCAGTCGTTATATTCGGTAGCCAGAAGCGTAACACACCAAACCATTAATGCGGGTTGTAAGGCTGATGTAACACTCGTCCCTATGCTGAGGTATGCTGTTGATGTTCCTTTGCAGTCGTTGTATTCGGAAGCCAGAAGCGTAACACACCAAACCACTAATGCGGGTTGTAAGGCTGATGTAACACTCGTCCCTATGCTGAGGTATGCTGTTGATGTTCCTTTGCAGTCGTTGTATTCGGAAGCCAGAAGCGTAACACACCAAACCACTAATGCGGGTTGTAAGGCTGATGTAACACTCGTCCCTATGCTGAGGTATGCTGTTGATGTTCCTTTGCAGTCGTTGTATTCGGTACCCAGAAGCGTAACACACCAAACCACTAATGCGGGTTGTAAGGCTGAGGTAACACTCGTCCCTATGCTGAGGTATGCTGTTGATGTTCCTTTGCAGTCGTTGTATTCGGAAGCCAGAAGCGTAACACACCAAACCACTAATGCGGGTTGTAAGGCTGATGTAACACTCGTCCCTATGCTGAGGTATGCTTTTGATGTTCCTTTGCAGTCGTTGTATTCGGAAGCCAGAAGCGTAACACACCAAACCACTAATGCGGGTTGTAAGGCTGATGTAACACTCGTCCCTATGCTGAGGTATGCTGTTGATGTTCCTTTGCAGTCGTTGTATTCGGTACCCTGAAGCGTAACACACCAAACCACTAATGCGGGTTGTAAGGCTGATGTAACACTCGTCCCTATGCTGAGGTATGCTGTTGATGTTTCTTTGCAGTCGTTGTATTCGGAAGCCAGAAGCGTAACACACCAAACCACTAATGCGGGTTGTAAGGCTGATGTAACACTCGTCCCTATGCTGAGGTATGCTGTTGATGTTCCTTTGCAGTCGTTGTATTCGGTACCCAGAAGCGTAACACACCAAACCACTAATGCGGGTTGTAAGGCTGATGTAACACTCGTCCCTATGCTGAGGTATGCTGTTGATGTTTCTTTGCAGTCGTTGTATTCGGAAGCAAATTGTAGAATGTAACAGTGAAGACGACGTTATAGTCTTCGCGGCTTCTAAGGAATGAGGGCAACGGAAAGACTGGAGAAGGATTTATGGAGCACAGCGTTAGGGTCTGGGAGGTAATAGATCTATAACGCGAGAAGAACAGATCTAAATTTAAGAGATGGCATGATTAATTGTTTCTGTCAGAAGCTGAACGATGACGGGGAGATGGTGTATTGGTCACAGCTTTAACGTCTGAGGTCGTAGAGGATTCTCTAGCATTTGTAAGTGTAAGAGGAATGCAGACCTATTGGATATGAGTTCGATTAGCAGTGCGCGGTTCTTAGAAACAAGATATTAGCAGAACAGAACGATGAAAAAACTTTCCAACACCAACAAAGCTTCTGCAACCGGAGGCAAAAGCCAAGAGTGCTTCTCCAAGATGGACAAAACTTAAGACATCGTTCGATCACAAAGAAACATTTCGTGATTTCATTCTACCTACACCTTCTGATGAAAATGACTTTAACACATTTCATCTTTTATCTTAGAAACATTAGCTTTTTTTGCTATTTTTTGTTGTTGTTTGTTGTAGTTTTGTCAGTTTTACTAGTAATAATATTTACTCGGTGCTGATTTACTATTTAGTACCGTAACTGAAGCATTAGTTATACTAATTTTTTCGGATAAGATGGATTAGCTTGAAATTTGAACAGTAGCTAGGGAGTAACGCGAGAAACAAAAGTTATAGGCTATATTGCCAATGTGTGCTTAAGCCTTAGGGTTAGGAGGCAATCCTTCTGGGAGGTTGGAAATTTTTTATGGAAAATAACGTCAGCATTCGATAGTGGGACAAATTCTAAGCGGAAAATCTTCTATAAGAATGCTTTGTACAATAACACTTTTTGAGATATTGACGCTTAAAACGGTCGTGTTAGCAAAAAAAATGCAGTGTTTAGAACGATGTTTGTAACTTCTCCACAACTGGAAGTTTTGGTCAGGTGAGATTATCAAGTCAAGTTTTTTAGAAAAATTATACAATCCGAATAAATTGGGATCCTTTACCTTATTATTAAATTCCTCTATTAGCTCACACTCTCCTGATATATATCTTGTACAAATTTTCAATCGTGAATAAAATACGTTTTTATTCATCCAAACAAGTTCAAATAATTTTTTTAAAACCTATTGTGGATGACAATTGACGTTAGTAAAGTTTTATTAAATATTTATTCAATAATTAAATTATAAAAATTTGGGCATTCTACCGGGATTCGAATTGAGAATCTTCATGTTCGAAGTCTATAGCGCGCTTTGGCACTGGCCATCTTTCCAATACCTAGTAATGTATTTCTCATAAACTGTGTATATATAAATATATATATATATATATATACATATATATATATATATGATGAATAGTTACTATCTGGAGTACATCCGTTAATTCTGCAGTCCATAAATTCGCAGTTCCGACGTTTCGCTAGAATCTCATCCAGCATTGACGAGGTGAACCCAACAACAGTAGAAGAGCGAGTCAAAAATGTTCTTAAAAATGTTTCTTTGTTGACCTCAGTAGGAATTGACTTAATTTTAATTTTATATTACTTGCTTTCTCTTTCAATGGCTTTATACATAAACAGCTGCTTATAATTATAAAAAAATGTACATGTTGCAAAAATTATTTATTCAAATAGTTATACTTGATATATATATAGTTTCAATATTTCTCAAAATAAATATCATGAGAATCAAACACTAGAGCAACAATATCATAGAGATTAACGCATTTTATAAAGCGTTTTTAGACTGTGTAATGACGTTGTACTCAAACGTTGCTAAGAAAGTGAGGCTAATAAAGTGGCGCAATTCCTTGCCGCCCTTAAGCACTGAATCAAGGCGTAATGAGGGACAACACAAACCCACCTCTCTGGCTTTACGAGCGCCGTTTTCCCAGGTAATTTTTACTGTTGCCCATAAATTCAAAATAAACCAGTTCGCCACATGGTTTTCCATTTCGATTTATTACATCTGATTTCATTTATGGCTGCCGTAAAGTTTATTTAGTTCTTCCTTCTTCGCTAAAACATTTTTCTGACGCGCTTTTCACGTTTTATTCTCACATAGGAACCTAATGCGTCCTTTCTATGCTATACGTCAAGCTTTGCGCCTGTTGGAGGGAAAAGATAGGCACTCTGCCCTATGGAACCAGTGTAGGATTTTTACTTCTAGCACTTTTAGAATATCCGTACAACTGATATTACCTTGATTTTATAAAGTTCTAGAAACAGTATACCACATTATGAAAACGTGCTAACAAATTATACAACTTTTTTTCATTTACAAGACGAAATTAATTAGTATTTAACTACAATTCTCTCAAGAAGGGAAACTTCAGACTACGTCCTGGAGTAGAAAAAAAGAAACCCTAGCTGAACCTTCTAATACACCATAAACACCCCAAGTAAATTGCGTTTGCAGAGCACTCTCCCGTTAAACAAGATCCGAGCTGATAAAACCTACGGAACATTTCTAAAATCGATGTTTATGTAGACGATCCGACTAAATGCCGGAACATACTTAATTCACTTCGTATAATATTAAATGTAAACAAAGAGATTGAAAACTGTTTTACGATACAATAAACACGTTAAACGAAATGTAATTAGAAAACATCAAACACGATAAACACTACACGATAAAATACAGTCAACACCCTAAACTAAACTTAACAAAAAAACATAAACGAAATAAAAATAATGTGATAAGTAAATATAAAACATACTAAGCAGAATGTGATAAGTAAATATAAAACATACTAAACAGAATGTGTAAGAAAATATAAAACATACTAAACAGAACGTGACAGGTAAAAACATACAAAAAAAGAATGTGATAAATATTATATGATAAAATAGAATGAAACACGGTTAACAGAATTTGGAAAACATCAAACACTTTAAACTGAATGTTATAATAAAATATCAAAAAAAATATGATAAGAAAACCACAAACACGCTTAAGAGAATGTGATGAGAAAACCTCAAATATACTAAACAGAATGTTATAATAAAATATCAAAAATAATATGATAGGAAAACCTAAACACGCTAAACAGAATGTAATAAGAAAACCTCAAACATGCTACACAGAATGTAATGAGAAAATCTCTATCATGCTAAACAGAATGTGATGAGATAACATTATAAGCTCTAAACAGAATGTAATAAGAAACCCTCAAACAAGCTAAACAGAATGTAACAAGAAAACCTTAAACCCGCTAAACAGAATGTGACAAGAAAACTCCAAACCCGCTAAACAAAGAATGTGACATAAGAAAACCTTATTCATGCTAAACAGAATATAATAGGAAAATCTCAAATACGCTAAACAGAATGTGATAATAAAACCTCAAACACGGTTAACAGAATGTAATGTGAAAACGTCATACGAGTATATGCTAAATATATTGAGATAAAAACACCAAACTAGCCAAACAGAATATGCTAAGGTAAGATTAAACAAGCCAAACACAATACGATGAGAGAACATCATGCACACTAAACAAATTGCAATCAGAAAACACCAAACACTTTCAGAGTAAATACATAATTTGAAACGGTCCCGACTTTAATCACGAAAAAGTCTTCTATTGAATTTCCGCGACAAATGGAATCCACGTAATGAATTTACTTGCCAGGTTTTATTGACTCGGATAGATTTTCCTTTGATAGATTTTATCTCTGGAACTGATTACTTTTGCGGGACACCTGCTGCCGGCCAGTGGCTTCCCTCTTACGCTGCGTACAGCCAAGTACTCATGTGTCTGCGTAATTTAATCGCCACTACGAATTACATGTGGTGCAAAGTGTGACTGTTTCTTAATAGGCCTTTCCTAGGTAGGCTATTTTACTAAATAAAATTAAAATACAGTAATTAAAAAAACAAATTGGCCGATGAAAAGCCTGGATACACACATCGTTGGCACCACGTGACCTTACACAAACGCCGTGGCGAACTTCAGTATCCTTCCAGTGCTCCAGTCGAAATGGCTAACTAGAGAAGAAGGAAAACCCAAAGATCATTTGACAATTATTGTTTTCAGGAGCGTGGAAAATTTTCATTAGAAAGTGAAGGAGATCAGATTTTTTTCTTAATTTGTTGCTCAATAAATTGGTGAGTTACACGAAAAAAACAAGAAACCTGCTGAAAGGCAAAAGCATCTTAACAAAATAATGCCAGCATTGTTGAAGGAAACGACAAAGCAATTGTTCAACACCAGCGCTATATACAACAGACTCTCGATAATTCGAGATAGATGGGACCGAGACCACCTCGGATTACACGGAAATACGTTCCTGTACATAAGAAAAGATAGATGTGTCTAATAAACCCTAATACGATAGTTAAGATTGCACAAAATACGTTTATAGAGCTTTATTGATTACATTACTTACACAAATTATTATAAACCGTGATAAATACGTTGTTCATCACGGTTGCTTCAGTTTGTGGAAAAAGTTATAAAGTATCTTCTGCGTCTGCTTATCGGATCCTTTCTGTGTTACGGTGTCGCGTAGACGTCTTAGCAGGAGCACATCTGTGTACTTGGTGTCTGTTGTTCCATATAGCGTAGTGCAGTTCCCAATGAGGTCGTTCCTTTACCGTGACTAATTTTCCCTTTTTGTACTGTCTCGGTCGAGCCTTCATCTTTATGCTCGTGATCACTGCCATCAGTAGTTTCTTTTCATTAGTCCTAACATGTGTTATTATTACCTACTTACGTTCGTCCTTGCTCATCCATTGACTTACGTTCGTATCATCAAAATTTCCACCACTTGAAAGTTTCTTGATAAGAAATGACAAACTGTTTCTTCGTGTAAATCAATGGCACAGCCCAGACTCAGAATATGACTCAGAATTTTATTCCATGCAATGACTTAATGTTTATACTTTGATCTCGTTCCATGATTCGGCTATCCGGTACACAACTCCCTTATCTATAGTTTTTTTAGAAAGTCTACGGTGCTTCCTTACCCTACATTGCTTCCAAGAGAGATAGTAAAAGGTAACATCCGTGTTTATTGCATACATTCCGCAACACCCTGGTCCATCGACGTGGTTAGGCTCCTAACATGTCCGGGTAGAAATAAAGCAGGGATATCACCAGAGCACAGTTGATCTTCATCGGGAAGCGACGGTGCATTGTCTAACAGTAAATATTTTTAATTTACTTTCAAATAGATAAAATGTTTTAAAATAGAAATGAGCTCGTTTTCATCTGTGTTTATTACATACATTCCAGTACACTGATCCATCGGCTGGATTAGGCTCATAACATTTTCGGGTAGAAATAAAGCACGGATATCACCAGAGCACAGTTGATCTTCATCGGGAAGCGACGGTGCATTGCATATCAGTAAATATTTTTAATTTACTTTCAAATAGATAAAATGTTCTAAAATAGAAATGAGCTCGTTTTCATCTGTGTTTATTACATACATTCCAGTACACTGATCCATCGGCTGGATTAGGCTCGTAACATTTTCGGGTAGAATTAAAGCACGGATATCACCAGAGCACAGTTGATCTTCATCGGGAAGCGACGGTGCATTGCATATCAGTAAATATTTTTAATTTACTTTCAAATAGATAAAATGTTCTAAAATAGAAATGAGCTCGTTTTCATCTGTGTTTATTGCATACATTCCAGTACACTGATCCATCGGCTGGATTAGGCTCGTAACATTTTCGGGTAGAAATAAAGCACGGATATCACCAGAGCACAGTTGATCTTCATCGGGAAGCGACGGTGCATTGCATATCAGTCAATATTTTGAATTTCCTTTCAAATAGATAAAATGTTTTAAAATAGAAATGAGCTCGTTTTCATCCGTGTTTATTGCATACATTCCAGTACACTGATCCATCGGCTGGATTAGGCTCGTAACATTTTCTGGTAGAAATAAAGCATGGATATCACCAGAGCACAGTTGATCTTCATCGGGAAGCGACGGTGCATTGCATATCAGTCAATATTTTGAATTTCCTTTCAAATAGATAAAATGTTTTAAAATAGAAATGAGCTCGTTTTCATCTGTGTTTATTGCATACATTCCAGTACACTGATCCATCGGCTGGATTAGGCTCGTAACATTTTCTGGTAGAAATAAAGCACGGATATCACCAGAGCACAGTTGATCTTCATGGGGAAGCGACGGTGCATTGTCTAACAGTAAATATTTTTAATTTACTTTCAAATAGATAAAATGTTCTAAAATAGAAATGAGCTCGTTTTCATCTGTGTTTATTGCATACATTCCAGTACACTGATCCATCGGCTGGATTAGGTTCGTAACATTTTCTGGTAGAAATAAAGCATGGATATCACCAGAGCACAGTTGATCTTCATCGGGAAGCGACGGTGCATTGCATATCAGTCAATATTTTGAATTTCCTTTCAAATAGATAAAATGTTCTAAAATAGAAATGAGCTCGTTTTCATCTGTGTTTATTGCATACATTCCAGTACACTGATCCATCGGCTGGATTAGGCTCGTAACATTTTCGGGTAGAAATAAAGCACGGATATCACCAGAGCACAGTTGATCTTCATGGGGAAGCGACGGTGCATTGCATATCAGTCAATATTTTGAATTTCCTTTCAAATAGATAAAATGTTTTAAAATAGAAATGAGCTCGTTTTCATCTGTGTTTATTGCATACATTCCAGTACACTGATCCATCGGCTGGATTAGGCTCGTAACATTTTCTGGTAGAAATAAAGCACGGATATCACCAGAGCACAGTTGATCTTCATCGGGAAGCGACGGTGCATTGCATATCAGTCAATATTTTGAATTTCCTTTCAAATAGATAAAATGTTTTAAAATAGAAATGAGCTCGTTTTCATCCGTGTTTATTGCATACATTCCAGTACACTGATCCATCGGCTGGATTAGGCTCGTAACATTTTCGGGTAGAAATAAAGCATGGATATCACCAGAGCACAGTTGATCTTCATCGGGAAGCGACGGTGTATTGCATATCAGTCAATATTTTGAATTTCCTTTCAAATAGATAAAATGTTTTAAAATAGAAATGAGCTCGTTTTCATCCGTGTTTATTGCATACATTCCAGTACACTGATCCATCGGCTGGATTAGGCTCGTAACATTTTCTGGTAGAAATAAAGCACGGATATCACCAGAGCACAGTTGATCTTCATCGGGAAGCGACGGTGCATTGTCTAACAGTAAATATTTTTAATTTACTTTCAAATAGATAAAATGTTCTAAAATAGAAATGAGCGCGTTTTCATCTGTGTTTATTGCATACATTCCAGTACACTGATCCATCGGCTGGATTAGGCTCGTAACATTTTCGGGTAGAAATAAAGCACGGATATCACCAGAGCACAGTTGATCTTCATCGGGAAGCGACGGTGCATTGTCTAACAGTAAATATTTTTAATTTACTTTCAAATAGATAAAATGTTCTAAAATAGAAATGAGCTCGTTTTCATCTGTGTTTATTGCATACATTCCAGTACACTGATCCATCGGCTGGATTAGGCTCGTAACATTTTCGGGTAGAAATAAAGCACGGATATCACCAGAGCACAGTTGATCTTCATCGGGAAGCGACGGTGCATTGCATATCAGTCAATATTTTGAATTTCCTTTCAAATAGATAAAATGTTCTAAAATAGAAATGAGCTCGTTTTCATCTGTGTTTATTGCATACATTCCAGTACACTGATCCATCGGCTGCATTAGGCTCGTAACATTTTCGGGTAGAAATAAAGCACGGATATCACCAGAGCACAGTTGATCTTCATGGGGAAGCGACGGTGCATTGCATATCAGTCAATATTTTGAATTACCTTTCAAATAGATAAAATGTTCTAAAATAGAAATGAGCTCGTTTTCATCCGTGTTTATTGCATACATTCCAGTACACTGATCCATCGGCTGGATTAGGCTCGTAACATTTTCTGGTAGAAATAAAGCACGGATATCACCAGAGCACAGTTGATCTTCATGGGGAAGCGACGGTGCATTGCATATCAGTCAATATTTTGAATTTCCTTTCAAATAGATAAAATGTTCTAAAATAGAAATGAACTCGTTTTCATCCGTGTTTATTGCATACATTCCAGTACACTGATCCATCGGCTGGATTAGGCTCGTAACATTTTCTGGTAGAAATAAAGCACGGATATCACCAGAGCACAGTTGATCTTCATGGGGAAGCGACGGTGCATTGTCTAACAGTAAATATTTTTAATTTACTTTCAAATAGATAAAATGTTCTAAAATAGAAATGAACTCGTTTTCATCCGTGTTTATTTCATACATTCCAGTACACTGATCCATCGGCTGGATTAGGCTCGTAACATTTTCTGGTAGAAATAAAGCACGGATATCACCATAGCACAGTTGATCTTCATGGGGAAGCGACGGTGCATTGTCTAACAGTAAATATTTTTAATTTACTTTCAAATAGATAAAATGTTCTAAAATAGAAATGAACTCGTTTTCATCCGTGTTTATTGCATACATTCCAGTACACTGATCCATCGGCTGGATTAGGCTCGTAACATTTTCTGGTAGAAATAAAGCATGGATATCACCAGAGCACAGTTGATCTTCATGGGGAAGCGACGGTGCATTGTCTAACAGTAAATATTTTTAATTTACTTTCAAATAGATAAAATGTTCTAAAATAGAAATGAACTCATTTTCATCTGTGTTTATTGCATACATTCCAGTACACTGATCCATCGGCTGGATTAGGCTCGTAACATTTTCTGGTAGAAATAAAGCATGGATATCACCAGAGCACAGTTGATCTTCATCGGGAAGCGACGGTGCATTGCATATCAGTAAATATTTTTAATTTACTTTCAAATAGATAAAATGTTCTAAAATAGAAATGAACTCGTTTTCATCTGTGTTTATTACATACATTCCAGTACACTGATCCATCGGCTGGATTAGGCTCGTAACATTTTCGAGTAGAAATAAAGCACGGATATCACCAGAGCACAGTTGATCTTCATCGGGAAGCGACGGTGCATTGTCTAACAGTAAATATTTTTAATTTACTTTCAAATAGATAAAATGTTCTAAAATAGAAATGAACTCGTTTTCATCCGTGTTTATTGCATACATTCCAGTACACTGATCCATCGGCTGGATTAGGCTCGTAACATTTTCGGGTAGAAATAAAGCACGGATATCACCAGAGCACAGTTGATCTTCATCGGGAAGCGACGGTGCATTGCATATCAGTAAATATTTTGAATTACCTTTCAAATAGATAAAATGTTCTAAAATAGAAATGAGCTCGTTTTCATCTGTGTTTATTGCATACATTCCAGTACACTGATCCATCGGCTGGATTAGGCTCGTAACATTTTCGGGTAGAAATAAAGCACGGATATCACCAGAGCACAGTTGATCTTCATGGGGAAGCGACGGTGCATTGTCTAACAGTAAATATTTTTAATTTACTTTCAAATAGATAAAATGTTCTAAAATAGAAATGAGCTCGTTTTCATCTGTGTTTATTGCATACATTCCAGTACACTGATCCATCGGCTGGATTAGGCTCGTAACATTTTCTGGTAGAAATAAAGCACGGATATCACCAGAGCACAGTTGATCTTCATCGGGAAGCGACGGTGCATTGTCTAACAGTAAATATTTTTAATTTACTTTCAAATAGATAAAATGTTCTAAAATAGAAATGAGCTCGTTTTCATCTGTGTTTATTGCATACATTCCAGTACACTGATCCATCGGCTGGATTAGGCTCGTAACATTTTCTGGTAGAAATAAAGCATGGATATCACCAGAGCACAGTTGATCTTCATCGGGAAGCGACGGTGCATTGCATATCAGTCAATATTTTGAATTTCCTTTCAAATAGATAAAATGTTCTAAAATAGAAATGAGCTCGTTTTCATCTGTGTTTATTGCATACATTCCAGTACACTGATCCATCGGCTGGATTAGGCTCGTAACATTTTCGGGTAGAAATAAAGCACGGATATCACCAGAGCACAGTTGATCTTCATGGGGAAGCGACGGTGCATTGCATATCAGTCAATATTTTGAATTTCCTTTCAAATAGATAAAATGTTTTAAAATAGAAATGAGCTCGTTTTCATCTGTGTTTATTGCATACATTCCAGTACACTGATCCATCGGCTGGATTAGGCTCGTAACATTTTCGGGTAGAAATAAAGCACGGATATCACCAGAGCACAGTTGATCTTCATCGGGAAGCGACGGTGCATTGTCTAACAGGAAATATTTTTAATTTACTTTCAAATAGATAAAATGTTCTAAAATAGAAATGAGCTCGTTTTCATCTGTGTTTATTGCATACATTCCAGTACACTGATCCATCGGCTGGATTAGGCTCGTAACATTTTCGAGTAGAAATAAAGCACGGATATCAACAGAGCACAGTTGATCTTCATCGGGAAGCGACGGTGCATTGCATATCAGTCAATATTTTGAATTTCCTTTCAAATAGATAAAATGTTTTAAAATAGAAATGAGCTCGTTTTCATCCGTGTTTATTGCATACATTCCAGTACACTGATCCATCGGCTGGATTAGGCTCGTAACATTTTCTGGTAGAAATAAAGCACGGATATCACCAGAGCACAGTTGATCTTCATCGGGAAGCGACGGTGCATTGTCTAACAGTAAATATTTTTAATTTACTTTCAAATAGATAAAATGTTCTAAAATAGAAATGAGCTCGTTTTCATCTGTGTTTATTGCATACATTCCAGTACACTGATCCATCGGCTGGATTAGGCTCGTAACATTTTCTGGTAGAAATAAAGCATGGATATCACCAGAGCACAGTTGATCTTCATCGGGAAGCGACGGTGCATTGTCTAACAGTAAATATTTTTAATTTACTTTCAAATAGATAAAATGTTCTAAAATAGAAATGAGCTCGTTTTCATCTGTGTTTATTGCATACATTCCAGTACACTGATCCATCGGCTGGATTAGGCTCGTAACATTTTCGGGTAGAAATAAAGCACGGATATCACCAGAGCACAGTTGATCTTCATGGGGAAGCGACGGTGCATTGCATATCAGTCAATATTTTGAATTTCCTTTCAAATAGATAAAATGTTTTAAAATAGAAATGAGCTCGTTTTCATCTGTGTTTATTGCATACATTCCAGTACACTGATCCATCGGCTGGATTAGGCTCGTAACATTTTCGGGTAGAAATAAAGCAGGGATATCACCGGAGCACAGTTGATCTTCATGGGGAAGCGACGGTGCATTGCATATCAGTCAATATTTTGAATTTCCTTTCAAATAGATAAAATGTTTTAAAATAGAAATGAGCTCGTTTTCATCTGTGTTTATTGCATACATTCCAGTACACTGATCCATCGGCTGGATTAGGCTCGTAACATTTTCGGGTAGAAATAAAGCAGGGATATCACCAGAGCACAGTTGATCTTCATGGGGAAGCGACGGTGCATTGCATATCAGTCAATATTTTGAATTTCCTTTCAAATAGATAAAATGTTTTAAAATAGAAATGAGCTCGTTTTCATCTGTGTTTATTGCATACATTCCAGTACACTGATCCATCGGCTGGATTAGGCTCGTAACATTTTCGGGTAGAAATAAAGCAGGGATATCACCAGAGCACAGTTGATCTTCATGGGGAAGCGACGGTGCATTGCATATCAGTCAATATTTTGAATTTCCTTTCAAATAGATAAAATGTTTTAAAATAGAAATGAGCTCGTTTTCATCTGTGTTTATTGCATACATTCCAGTACACTGATCCATCGGCTGGATTAGGCTCGTAACATTTTCTGGTAGAAATAAAGCACGGATATCACCAGAGCACAGTTGATCTTCATCGGGAAGCGACGGTGCATTGTCTAACAGTAAATATTTTTAATTTACTTTCAAATAGATAAAATGTTCTAAAATAGAAATGAGCTCGTTTTCATCTGTGTTTATTGCATACATTCCAGTACACTGATCCATCGGCTGGATTAGGCTCGTAACATTTTCGGGTAGAAATAAAGCACGGATATCACCAGAGCACAGTTGATCTTCATGGGGAAGCGACGGTGCATTGCATATCAGTCAATATTTTGAATTTCCTTTCAAATAGATAAAATGTTTTAAAATAGAAATGAGCTCGTTTTCATCTGTGTTTATTGCATACATTCCAGTACACAGATCCATCGGCTGGATTAGGCTCGTAACATTTTCGGGTAGAAATAAAGCACGGATATCACCAGAGCACAGTTGATCTTCATGGGGAAGCGACGGTGCATTGCATATCAGTCAATATTTTGAATTTCCTTTCAAATAGATAAAATGTTTTAAAATAGAAATGAGCTCGTTTTCATCTGTGTTTATTGCATACATTCCAGTACACTGATCCATCGGCTGGATTAGGCTCGTAACATTTTCGGGTAGAAATAAAGCACGGATATCACCAGAGCACAGTTGATCTTCATCGGGAAGCGACGGTGCATTGCATATCAGTCAATATTTTGAATTTCCTTTCAAATAGATAAAATGTTTTAAAATAGAAATGAGCTCGTTTTCATCTGTGTTTATTGCATACATTCCAGTACACTGATCCATCGGCTGGATTAGGCTCGTAACATTTTCAGGTAGAAATAAAGCAGGGATATCACCAGATCACAGTTGATCTTCATCGGGAAGCGACGGTGCATTGCATATCAGTAAATATTTTGAATTTCCTTTCAAATAGATAAAATGTTCTAAAATAGAAATAAGCTCGAATATAACGGAAGTTTGAAAAATCTAGACTCGGAATTTCCAAACGCCAATGTATAATGATTGTATCAAATTAGCTTGCATAATGATTAGGTACATAGCATGTTCAGTAGGTACATAACAGCTTAGAAACGCAATGTCCTCGAGCCAAACGGTCCAATGGACTCAAATAACTGAACAAGCGTCAAATCCTGCAAAACCGCTTCGACCAAAGGCAAAGAGAAACATACAAAGTAAATGTTACACATAAACAACCAAAACTACCCCAATTAGTATTGTTTGTTTTAAATATTTATAAATCATACCTTCTTCATATTACTGCAATACAAAAATCATATACAACACAATGTTCATTGTTAATAGATTCTTGAAAACACGTAAAATAGTCAACAAGCTTTTAAAGTCAATTCCTACTTAGAAATTCAACAAAGAAAAATTTTATTTTAGTTAATTTTCATTAAATAACTACAAATATTATAAACAAAGGAACATGGCCTAAGTGTTAAAACAGCTGTTTAATGAAGTCATGTGCTGTCACTTATTTTAAGCCCAATGGGACGAAATAACTATATTGCATACCTTGCCCATTTTGTGAAAAGATTTTCTCCCATAAAAAACTAAAATTAATTCCTTAAATTTAATTCTTGAATTTATAATTCAAAAAACTATTAACATCAAGTGCCATCCACTGAACGTTTAAACAAATGTATTTGAACTTGAGTGGATGAATAAAAAGTACTTTATTAACGATTGAAAATATGAACAAGATATATGTGTAAGGAGAGTGTGGTCTAATAGAAGGAATTGCAAAATCAACAGATTCTAGCATACAACAGGGATGTTGTGTGTGTTAACCTATTTATAAATCACAAAGTATAGCTTCTGTTGTGTGCGCTGGTTCGGCGTGTGGAACCCTTACAGACAAAAGCGCCAAAAAGTAACGAATACGTCACTAAAGCAAAGTGTCTCATGGACGCTCCCAACTGTATGGCGCGTGTGACGTCACATAGCACGATGTATATTCGGCTATACTAATATCACCTTCATGTAAGACACAATGCCGATTCTATTCAGCATGATGACGTCACTATTACAATTTCCTAACTTAATATTACCCCAAATCATACTCTCTACTGATAGCGGTCCATCTACTGACCCAAAGGCCAAAATCTACTGAGCTGTATGTAGAGTGCGTTTGGTGTAATTGTTGTCGATTCTCCATCATCTAGCATGAAGAGCACAGAAGCGTGGAATGTCATCTAATACTCGTAATTACATGGCCGCAGCTAAAATACAATACAAATATTTCGTCACACACACGTCCCCTTGGACACACACACACACAAGGGCGCGCGCAATTATGGTTTGCGTATTCGCTCAGTAGAATATCTGTTGAATTTGTTTGAAAATAATTGTTCCTTATTTGTTTAAAATGTTTTGTATAAGAAACATGATAAACGGGACATTAGGTTAAGACGATTGAAGAGAAATCCCTGATAAAGTTATCATTGAATGAATTTGAGCTGTATGCAGTCACCAGTGATTACAAGTAATGGCGTATGTTTAATTTATTCCCCGAATGAACCGTAATTTGTTTGAAGTGAATACAGTCTTCACTCGGTTCTAATATTGCGATTCGATGCTTAACGGAATTACACTACGAACGAAAGCTTCCAATCAACTTACCTTGGCAACAAGTTTGCCTACTTTAAGGCTCCCCCCTTCGCTCCAGTTCTGTATTTATTTTGCCAAAGTAATTGCTTCTTTTGCAAGTAAAATACTCCCGACGAGTGTAAGTTGAGCTGCGAAGGCGTATTTACCCGTCTTTGAGCGCCAGTGTTTGTTTAAAGGGCCTAATGTTATCAAACTTTAGGGCTGCACGCGAACACTTAACCAACCCTGAGAAATCACTTTCAAAACTTAATAAACCTATCTCCTCCAAGCGTATGGCCTTTATGCTTTATACATATAATTTAATGCGGAGTGCTAAAAGGTTTTTGCCGGTAAATATACCATGTCCACGACAAGTTCAAAGCACAAACGTCAACAAATATACGAAATTACTTATATTTAGGTAGAATTTACTTTTAAAATACTTCTATAAAAAATGTTAAATATAATAACAAAATGATAAATATATAAAATGATGATAAATATACAGCCTCTGCTGTATCAAATATTATCAGTATTTCTAACATAAAATGTAGTTAAGGCTATAATCTATACTACGAGATCAGCAACTCTGCAACACTCCAAAAAGCTTATTAGACCCTCCGCCGAAGAGTACCCCACGAGTAGCCATATTTCGGGGATACTTTCTGGCACTAAGCAACCAAGGTTCTCTAGTCTCCCTATGGAGAGGAGTTTAATGTCCCCACCTTATCTTACATTCAGACTGCGCATATTACTCACCATCCCTACACGGATATGTAACGGATATTCTTCTTATGCTTCCAACAGAGAGCAGGTAAAGAGCGGGATATGCACTTGTGAACAATCAGTCCTGCATTTATCCTATCGGAGGCAATATCCCAACCTTACAGACACTATATTCACCTTGCACCTCCCAAAACGTATCTCCACACAATAATACTACAGCGAATAAATACTTTTCTATGACCCCAATAGAGATTAGGTCTCGCTTAGGGATAAATGTCTTTAATAGACTAAGAATTTCTAGTTGCCAACGAAAAATCTTGGCCATTTTTTTTTATGCTAGACGAATCTACCTGGAAGGAAACGATAAATCTCCCGTTTCCCGTTCAAACGTTGAGGTGATTTCTCCAATGTTGGTAGAACAATTTCAGAACCACAATATGTGTCTTGGCGTGGTTAATTGGGCTCCATTGGTAGAAATATGTTCAAAGACGATTAAAAATGTCATTTCCGTTTGCCTTGAAGAAAAACTATCAAAAGCGTATACTCGTATGTGTGTTATAAAAAAATATATATTTTATACAGAATAACATTTAACAACAGCTGTGGCGTATTTGGAAATCAAGTTTTATCCTTTAAAAACTCGTTTCTTCCGTCCTTAATTTGCAACTCTGTTTTGCAGTAATAACAGGTCCTAATAATAAATCAATGCTGATTCGATAGACAGAATTTCTTTCAGGCGATGAATAACAAAGCGGTTCAAAGCACAAAAAACAGTTCATATTCATAAAATGAACGTTTGTTACCCCCACAAAATAGCATAAAGGGTAAGAATATGTTGCGCATTAAAGGGAGATAAAGAGCGTTGGCTGCCGCCATTTTATAACACCACTTCGTCAGAGGAAAAGAAGCCTCCTACGGAACGCTACGAAACTCTTTGCATTCAGATAAGATTCCCTACATCAGGAATATTTTAAATCGCTCGGGGCGATAAAACTTTATTTGCTAAAATGGCCGTAAGGTGTGAGAGATAAAACGGGAAAATTTATCGATAGCATTTGTAGCATACGTTACGTACTCCAGGGCCTGATATCCGCCTGCAGCAGTTATTATCTTTCTCCTGGAGGACGCATTTACAGGTTCCGTACATTTCATGTCCAAGAGCAAACCTTCCTAAAGCGATACATGGGCGTAGCGAAATACGGGCGGCTTTCTAGCCTAAACACATTACCATACTTATTGCAATATTTAAAAGACAAAAAATCATGCATTGTGCAAAACAACGCCTTTATTACGTTAAAGAAGTAATACATACAAACATTTTATAGCGTTAATTTTATACTTACGTCAACAAATAAAACATTTACTTTAGTTACTTTTATTAAATAATTACAATTAATATAAATAAAGTAACATAACCTATGCGTTAAAACAGCTGTTCTACCACATAACCTACAACATAAAATCAGCTGTTTTATGATATCATGTTATCACTCATTTTAAGCCAAATGGGACGAAAAGACTTGTATTGCATTACTTGCCCATTTTGTGAAAAGTTTTTCTCCCATGTAAAAACAAAAATTAATTAAATAAATTTAATGAATGAATTAATATTTGAAAGAATTGTTCTAACATCAAGTGTCATCCACTACAAAGTTTAAAAAAATGTATTTGGACGTGATTAGATGAATAAAAAGTATTTTATTAACGATTGAAAATTTGTACAAGACATATAGAGATATTGTGAACTAATAGGAGGTAAAAAAAACTCTTCTAAATCGAAAAACAAACATTATATTCAGGTGAAGAAAGTCTAAAACATGCTTAAGATAACAACAAATGAATTTAAAATACCACTGGTGTATATTTTATTGGAGGAAAATTAGATTTATTCAATGTTCGATCTGGGAATGACATATAACTCTCATACATCGTGTACTCGCATGAAGGGTTTGGACATCTCCTTAACGGGTAGGGCCTAATAGTTTTTTTTGTTTCTGTTATTTTTATAAAGTTTTATATGACAGAAGGTAATAAAGATATTATTGAAGTAAAGGTACAATGATATCGTGGAGTCTGTCCGTGAGGTATGCTCGATCATTCAGAAGCCAGAGAGAGGTGTCTACCCAACACATCATCCCCTGAGGGAAGTGTTCCAAGAGTATGTGAGAGTGATGCTATGTATTGTTTATCTGCACTGTTGCGGACGCCAACCCTTCTCAGTCTCCCCTACAAAATTTTTCTAAGCAATGAAGTCTCATACCCCCCTCAACTGTCTTCAATCGTATTAGGATATTCTATGTAAAATGTCTGTGTGCTCTAAATAAAGATTAGTTTTGCGCCAAAGCCGCACCAATTCATAGCATTTATTCCTGGCATAGGCATGCACGCACTTTCCCGGTTCTAGTGGTTAGGTTAGTTTAGGTTAGGTTAGGTTAGGATGACGATATGAAGTTGTTGGAACACTGTGATCAGTAACATACCAAGAAACCATGAAACACAACGAATCAGAGAGGCTTGAGTAAACATTTATCGAATACTGTGCGACTTATAGCGCGCTGTCTTATAGAACAGCTGAGCCTGTGAAGTACGGTGTGCAAACAAACGCTGCAACAGATGCTCCGAAGCTTTCTAACCAACAAGGTAAATATTTGCCCGCCTTAACCTCACCTCAATGCCGCACGCTGTTTGCCTTTGTATCCTGCGCAACCGCTCACTGCGCGGTCGTACGTCTTCTTACTCTTCCAACAAACCCACCCACCCATACATACACACACGCGCGCGCGCGCACACTCACACACACACACACACACGCGCGCACGCGCGCGCGCACGCACGCACACTCACTCACACACACACACACACACTCTCTCTCACACACACTCTCTCTCTCTCTCTCTCTCACACACACACACACACACACACACACACACACACACACACACACACACACACACACACACACACACACACACACACACAACACACACAACACACACACACACACACACACACACACACACACACACACACACTCGTTGAACTAAAGTTCATTACTATTCAATTTACACTAATTCATTTAATTCTGATGAATTTTCTTTTCATTCTTCATCTCAAGTCTTTCCTGCAAACCCAGGCCAGTTCTCATTCTCGGAAATGGATACGCTGCAGTATGTTTTCGTACTCGTTTCTTGTACGACTTTATCTAGCTACGTGTATCAGGTTTCTATAGGCAACGTCTATGTTACTGCCCCGATTTGGCTCATCCGATGCCCCTATAAGACCATACACAATCAGCACGTACTCCCCCCCCACGTATAACGTCTGATTAGGGCGCGTCCTTCATTGATAGGATGAAAGAAGTTTCTGTGTGTACTCTTGTTGAGATGCAGGTAATTAGCGATGCAAAGTGCTGTTTTCCAGCTGTCTTATATATATATATATATATATATATATACACACACACACACACACACACACACACACACACACACACACACACATACATACATTTTTTTGCTTATTTTATTCCTTATACTAAACTGCATTTAAAACCCTAAGGGTCTTTTCGATTTGCTGTGGGTATTACCCATTTAAGGCTTTGGCGATGATAACCAACATAGGTTTTCGCCAGGAAAAAACATTTAAAGTTTCTGTTAAGAAGTGGAAAGTTACCTAGAACCCAGTTTGTAGCAACTACTCCCACTAAAGCGTGACCCTGTAGTCGGCTCAAATAGGTGGGTTGCGGGTTGATCAGCGAGACGCCGAATGCTCGAACTAGACCCTTCCAGTTCGTTAGGCTACTCCGTACGGTTAGTTCGGTAGATGTATGTGCTAAATAGACCTCTAACTGCTCCCGACCGAGAGTTTAGTACGCTACAGGCCGAAGATTCACTTACCACTAAAGGTTTTAGATCTTCACATTGTGTAACGGATCTGAAATCCTATTTCTAATTCGTTCCCTTCCACTCATCACAATGGTCGATTTATCTTATTTGCAGCTTTAGGCTCTTCATATTTATTATGATATTTTATCACTTTTATTTCTCTCTTGACTCTATTTCAATCATTTTCGTCGCCGATATTCCTCACCTCTAAATCTAGAACTTTTCTCATTGTAATTCAAAACTTCGCCTAAGGAATTTCTCATACAAAAGATGACTAGATAATAAAACCTGAACTTGTAGATTGTTCCTGTTTCACTGATTTGCCTAGTATTTACCTTCTTGTTATATTTCCTTTCTTTTCTTCTCAGTTTAATTCCTATTTTTCTCTACAGGGGTTTCTTTTTCAGTCTAAAATATAGTAAACAGAAAAGTGTTCAGGTTTGATCTATAACTTTGGTTTTTTAATGTTACAAACTATTAATTTTTATTTGTCTATTTAATTTATTCAAGGGCTGACTATTTTTAAGTAGAGCACTCTATTTTTCCGACTCTTGATCTTCTTGTTTCGAAAAACTAATAAGAAAATCTTACGTGCACCCGAGATTTTGTTTTACAGAATCTGTTTAAACAAATGGCAGTCACATCTGCTAATGCTCAAAGAAACCTTGGCACACATCACGGGAACGTCGATATAGAAATGTCAAACAGCTGACTCAGCGGAAAATATCAGTGAAATATTGTCGGAAGCGTTACACATAAAATGAAATCATTTTAATTTCCCACTGAATGTTTGACTGAACTAATTTGAATACGAATATCTGAAAGCTTTTCATTAAAAATTTCAATATTTCTAGCCAATATCAAGAAATTGAGTTTTCTCTTCGATTAGAACATGAGGATCAGCCAAATTATTTGCAAGTGTTGCTAAAAGTGTTTGAAAATTTTTACGGAACACGACATTCCACTCGACATTACAAAATATAAAAACAATTAACATACACAAAATGTTTTAAGGTAAATTCCTACTTAGGTTAACAAAGACAATTTTGTTTTAGTAACTTTTTATTAAATATTTACTAATAATATAAATAAAGTAACATAACCTATGCGTTAAAACAGCTATCCTACCTCATAAATCAGTTGTTTTATGAAATAATATGTTATCACTTATTTTAAGTCAAATGGGGCAAAATAATTATATTGGATGACTTGCCCCTTTTGTGAAAAGTTTTTCTCCCATACAACTTAAATAATTGAATACTAAATTTATTATTGAATTAATATTTGAAAAAAACTGTATTAACATTCACTACAAGTTTAAAAAATATATATTTGAACTAGAGTGGATGAATAAAAAGTGTACTTTATTAACGACTGAAAATCGAAAAATCAACATTGATATAGAACTGTTATTTTGTAGCAGCTGGTGCTTGATGCACAGATAAACTAGTTCAAAATGTTCCAGATCTATCTGTGAGAATGTAGAGCTGTTATTTTGTAGCAGCTGGTGCTTGATGCACAGATAAACTAGTTCAAAATGTTCCAGATCTGTCTGTGTGAATGTAGAGCTGTTATTTTATAGCAGCTGGTGCTTGATGCACAGATAAACTAGTTCAAAATGTTCCAGATCTGTCTGTGTGAATGTAGAGCTGTTATTTTGTAGCAGCTGGTGCTTGATGCACAGATGAACAAGTTCAAAATGTTCCAGATCTATCTGTGAGAATGTGGAGCTGTTATTTTGTAGCAGCTGGTGCTTGATGCACAGATAAACTAGTTCAAAATGTTCCATATCTATCTTTGAGAATGTAGAGCTGTTATTTTGTAGCAGCTGGTGCTTGATGCACAGATAAACTAGTTCAAAATGTTCCAGATCTGTCTGTGTGAATGTAGAGCTGTTATTTTGTAGCAGCTGGTGCTTGATGCACAGATGAACCAGTTCAAAATGTTCCAGATCTATCTGTGAGAATGTAGAGCTGTTATTTTGTAGCAGCTGGTGCTTGATGCACAGATAAACTAGTTCAAAATGTTCCGGATCTATCTGTGAGAATGTAGAGCTGTTATTTTATAGCAGCTGGTGCTTGATATACAGATAAACTAGTTCAAAATGTTCCAGATCTGTCTGTGAGAATGTAGAGCTGTTATTTTGTAGCAGCTGGTGATTGATGCACAGATAAACTAGTTCAAAATGTTCCAAATCTATTTGTTAGAATCTAGAGCTGTTATTTTGTAGCAGCTGGTGCTTGATGCACAGATAAACTAGTTCAAAATGTTCCAGATCTATATGTGAAAATGTAGAGCTGTTATTTTGTAGCAGCTGGTGCTTGATGCACAGATAAACTAGTTCAAAATGTTCCAGATCTATTTGTTAGAATCTAGAGCTGTTATTTTGTAGCAGCTGGTGCTTGATGCAAAGATAAACTAGTTCAAAATGTTCCAGATCTATATGTGAGAATGTAGAGCTGTTATTTTGTAGCAGCTGGTGCTTGATGCGAAGATAAACTAGTTCAAAATGTTCCGGATCTATCTGTGTGAATGTAGAGCTGTTATTTTGTAGCAGCTGGTGCTTGATGCACAGATAAACTAGTTCAAAATGTTCCGGATCTATCTGTGAGAATGTAGAGCTGTTATTTTATAGCAGCTGGTGCTTGATGCACAGATAAACTAGTTCAAAATGTTCCGGATCTATCTGTGTGAATGTAGAGCTGTTATTTTGTAGCAGCTGGTGCTTGATGCACAGATAAACTAGTTCAAAATGTTCCAGATCTATTTGTGAGAATGTAGAGCTGTTATTTTGTAAGAGGTGTAACTTAACGCACAGATACACAAATTTAATCGTATTAGTTCCGCCCATGGTAATATGTAGATGTTATTTTTCATCAGGTATAACGTAATGCACCTGAATTGAAACGTTCCCTTGCATTTATATAGAGCCTCTACCACGTGTTACTTGGTGTGAACACAGAAAACAAATGTTCCCCTATGCCCTCCTGCCCATTGAGGAAAAAGCGACAGATCTGCTATTCAAGTATCAGGTGTACGTGAGCGCATAGATAAAAAACTCCAGTTATATCCATGGTGAATAGACCTGTAACTTTTGTAACAGATGTTACTTAGTGTACACAGTTTCTACGATATGTTAATTAGTGTATACAAAAAATGGCCACTCCATATCTTGCCTCGGCCTCGTGGTTCTTACTTACTTACTTCTTACTGCGGACGTCCAGGGTCATGTGACTCCGATGGTCCGATGTCCATAATAAGTTGCTGCAGCCAAGGTCTAAAACTGTTTATTGGTCAATATTGTTTTGATGTTTCCCTGGCTTCCCAGTGCAGACAGCAGAGCTGCTCTTGGTGGAATTGGTGAGGAGCGTCGAAGGAGGATATGGTCCACAGTCTCCACCTCTTTTCTACAGTTAGGGCAGAGTGGAGATTCACTCAGATTAAATCTGAAGAGATAAGTCTCAGTCACAATGTGTCCGATTCTTGCTCGTGCTGCAAAGACGGCTGTAAATCTGGGAACCCCTTGATACATTTCCAAATCATTTGGTTCTTTTTCAATGTCATAGAGGTTTCTACCTATGGTTTCTTCTCTCCAACGGTGGATCCATTTTCTTTTGACTGATGTTTTCACAGTACTCAGGCATTTCTGTAGAGAGTACTGTGGTAAGAAGACTGGGCCCATTTCCTCAGCCTCGTGGTCAGTCGCAGAACTGTTATTTTTGCAGGGTTTTCCTTCATAACAAGTGTTACTTTGTGCGTGCGCATAGAGAAAACTGACTCACGGACCACAGAAAGAACTCTGCTGATGGAAGGGCAGGTTCACTAACATTTCAGTGAGCTAAACTTTTACAGCAAATAGGTAAAATCTAAATACAATGACTTTATACAGCTTTAGAGGCTAAATAATTGAAAATAGTTCAAGAATAACCTGTTACCGAAACCTGTACTTAGGTTGGAACGGGAACCAGTTCCTCTGAACATTAAGCTAACTTATTCCGATGAACAGATTTTAGCAAGAAGAAATCATATGTTTTACGAATTGTAAACATGTAAATATAGTTATGTTATATCTAAATCACTAGCTAAGTATAAATACACATCGCTTCTATATGTCTTGGATACGACAGTATCTGTGAGCTATAGGAACATAAAACACACACTTACATATCTAGGTCACACAATCCAGTCTGCTCTACTTACCTGAAACAAGTGTTCAATAGAAATTAGGCTGAGAAAATATAAACATATTAATTAACATATAAGGTTTAATTTATGCATGGACTGTGGGTAGAAAGTAAATCCTAGTTGATACAACTATATCCGAAAAGTGAGTCTATGCTGCAATAAAATTAAAATTATAAAGGTATTTTGTCAAAGTAAAAAGCGTTGACCCTCATTACAGCTTTCGCACACTAGCGGATATATATATATATATATATATATATATATATATATATATATATATATATCTTGTTCGAATTTTTAATCATTAATGAAACACTTTTATTCATTCACTTAATCATCAAATACATTTGTTTAAAACTTGTAGTTGGTGAAACTACATAATAAAACAGTTTTTCAAATATTAATTCACTAGTATGAATTTAATGAATGAAATTCAGGAAAAATTTCACAAAAAGGACAAGGTATGCAATATAGTTATTTCGTCCTATTTGGCTTAAAATAAGTGATAGCATATGATTTCATAAAACAGCTGATTATATGTTATAGACTATGTGGTGAAACGAGTGTTTTATCTCATAGGTAATGTTACTTTGTTTTAATTTTTAATTATTTAATAAACAGTAGCTAAATTAAAATTTTTCATTGTTGACTTAAGTAGGAGTTGACTTTTTTTGTTTATATTACTTGTTTAGCGTGCAAAAATAATAAAAAGTTAGCAACTAAAATCTTCATTTAGGAAGATCATTATTTTAAATATAATCCTTATTGCGTGTGATTTTAAAAGAGCATTGCACCGGCAATGGGCAGATTTCTCAAATGATAAATAAAACGCAATAACAAAGCAGTTAACAAAGTATCAACTCTTTATTGCCATCGGCTTAACTAGCATTTCCTCCTCGAGTGACTCCTACGAAGGACAGGAGTAGATCAACTCATCAGAGTAAAACAATCGACTAGACTGTATTGTGATGCAATCGATTATTTAAATTGCCCTTTACAGTTGTAACAAGAGAAAGTGATAAATCAAGAGAAAGACACGTGACTCACGATTGAATAAGACCGAATGTTTTCAAAGAATATATTTATTTTTATAAAATCTTTTTTTATTTGTCTCCGCACTTTTTTCACATTTTAATAAACGCATTTCTATATCCGTTAATACATTAAACTTAAAATGCAAAACAGACAACTAGTAATGTTGTGATATGAGAAATGGATTTTGTTTTAGTAATTAGTTCTCGATTTTTAGCATTAGAAACGAGTTTATGTAAAACACGTTTTTGCTAATATTGATTTCTATATCAACAAAATTTATTTAACAATTTGGGGTCCAAAAATAAATATTTTCAAAATTCATACGTAGAATTTAAAAGAAAGAAACTATCAGGCTATTAATCATAGTACGAGTTACCTACACTGAGCATTTTTATCTCGATTCTAGTTAGTTTCAATGTTATCTTTACTCTGTGCAGGTATAGCGTGAGCCTTGGAGCTGGGACTGCCTGCGGTCATACCTAATAAACTCCCCCCTACTCGAAACCCTAATATTCATACCCTGTTCCATCGTTAGTGTGAACCTAGTCCATCTGATTATTCACTAAGTTTCTATACTACCCTTATTGATACTAGTTTCAATGTTACGTTACTCTGTACAGGTATAGCGTGAGCCCTGGAGCTGGGACTACCTGCGGTCATACCCAATAAACTCCCCCCTACTCGAAACCCTAATATGCATACCCTGTTCCATCGTTAGTGTGAACCTAGTCCATCTGATTATTCACTAAGTTTCTATACTACCCCTATTGATACTAGTTTCAATGTTACGTTACTCTGTACAGGACTAGTGTAAGCCCTGGAGCTGGGACTACCTGCGGTCATACCCAATAAACCTCCCCTACTCGGGACCCTGGTGTTCGTACCCTGCTTCACCGTTAATGTGAAGCCACAAATCTTACTATCCACTAGGTTTCTATACTACACCCATTGATACTAGTTTTCCCCTTGTATCTAAAGATCGAAATAGGAAAATTATCCGTGTGTATAAGGAATTAGAAACAATTGCAATGATCCGAAATAATTACGGGTCTTCGCCTATAATATACACTGGACAAAAGAGCAATAAAATAACCGATAAAACAGACAGATTGAAACAATAAATCCTATTCAAGAAACATGTGATTTTAAGCCACTGTCTGGTTAAATTTTACAACATGGATTAGGTTAAAATAAACATTGGAGTTTCAACAAGATTAAAGACTAACAGGATTTTAATGAAATACAAAGCAAATACTTTAAAATCCTCTCTTCTAGACAGGAATGCCAATAATGTCGCTGCCAATGACACATTGCGTTGGTTGTAATAATGTTTAGATTTATCGTGTACAGCACTATATTCTATATATTTGTTTTACTTTACCCACTACAAGAGATCTGGCGGACGGTGTTATACCCCATTGGGTTGCAGTAGTGCTACGATTAAAGGGGTTGTGTAGGGGATGTCTCTAGTTGGGTCAACCTCAAGAATACGACAACACCAGTGGGCTATGATGCCCCCTATGTCTCAGAACTAAAGGGTCATTATGGATATTGCCCATTTCGTTCGTCTTTCCTTGTGCTCTCAAGGTCAACGGGCACTTATGTCTCAGAACTAAAGGGTCATTATGGATATTGCCCATTTCGTTCGTCTTTCCTTGTGCTCTCAAGGTCAACGGGCACTTATGTCTCAGAACTAAAGGGTCATTATGGATATTGCCCATTACGTTCGTCTTTCCTTGTGCTCTCAAGGTCAACGGGCACTTATGTCTCAGAACTAAAGGGTCATTATGGATATTGCCCATTTCGTTCGTCTTTCCTTGTGCTCTTAAGGTCAACGGGCACTTATGTCTCAGAACTAAAGGGTCATTATGGATATTGCCCATTTCGTTCGTCTTTCCTTGTGCTCTCAAGGTCAACGGGCACTTATGTCTCAGAACTAAAGGGTCATTATGGATATTGCCCATTTCGTTCGTCTTTCCTTGTGCTCTCAAGGTCAACGGGCACTTATGTCTCAGAACTAAAGGGTCATTATGGATATTGCCCATTTCGTTCGTCTTTCCTTGTGCTCTCAAGGCCAACGGGCACTTATGTCTCAGAACTAAAGGGTCATTATGGATATTGCCCATTTCGTTCGTCTTTCCTTGTGCTCTCAAGGTCAACGGACGCTTATGTCTCAGAACTAAAGGACCGTTATATCCTTCTTTTAGTCTCTCCTTGTTTTCTCTAGGTTAACGTGATAGGCAGCTCGACCAGAACGAGTCTCTGGGTCCGACCCAACCGAGAGTGAATAATGACTCGATTGATCTACCCAGGGTATGGAGGTACGGAACCTGATTTTTCGGAAGGTTCTTCTGGTTCCGACTAGTTCTGGAATTGCGGTCGAGTTGGGAGATCAGACGATCCTAGGGGCGGATGGGTCACCAGATCGGGCTTTATAGTAAGATCGAAAGACTCTTGCATATTGGTAGCTCAGGTCGTGGTTCCGACTAGTTCTGGAATTGCGGTCGAGTTGGGAGATCAGACGATCCTAGGGGCGGATGGGTCACCAGATCGGGCTTTATAGTCAGATCGAAAGACTCTTGCATACTGGTAGCTCGGGTCGTGGTTCCGACTAGTTCTGGAATTGCGGTCGAGTTAGGAGGTCAGACGATCCCAGAGGCGGATGGGTCACCAGATCGGGCTTTATAGTAAGATCGAAAGACTCTTGCATACTGGTAGCTCAGGTCGTGGTCCCTGACTTTAGTCATATGGGCTGGAACAAGAGTTTTAAGTTTAATTTGTGGGGCAATTGTCTCGATAAGTTGAAATGGAGATTACCCGCATCTATGTTTGTGTTCTTCGACAAGTCGTGAGACAGGTACTCTTTGCCAACTCTATTCATCATCACTTTTCAACCAATCACTTTCGAATGTCCTTCCTTATCCTTCCTTGTCCTTAATATTTAAGGATTTAAACTAGTAGACATCTCATTCTGCCTCAGAGAGAGAGAGAGAGTATGGCGATTGAGTTACTCATCTCGGCACACACGACATCATCATCTTCCTTGAATCCTTTAGCGGAGGATTCTTGTAACGCATTCACCGGTACAAGTAAATATTTGCTCTTCACCTTCACATACTATCTCTGCCTCAGTGTACAGCCAGCCTCCCACAGAGCGAGTTGCCCAACAAGTTATAAGTAGGTTACGCTCAGTTCACAGGCTACGCGACAGCTGTTGCCAATAACAGACGCGCAACTAAAACACGTGTGCAAATGTTTATCGTACGGCCGGACTGCGTCTCAAGGAATACTCTACCTAGTGCTGGATATTCTCTCACAACCAGTAGTCTCATTGTTGTGCGTCAGGCAATGTGATCTCTACTACAAATACGCTTCTAATATTCTCTTTTTACATTAAATGAAAAAATCAAGATAAGACTTGTTTATGTGATTATGAATATGATTTAATTACTTTTAGAATCTAATTTATTAGCGAAAGGTGTGGTAATCGTAGAACTGCCGACACTACTGTAACCTAAAATAACAGTTACAGCTCTAAATAGTATAAAAGTCATCAACATGTCGGTAGGTATGCCTATATTACGAGTAGTTAACTATATATTTACCGTCACGTGATAGGAAGTAAAATAATGTAACTATATAACGCTGATGTGCAATACAGGAGCCTAACCTACTAGTAATAGAAACAGCTTTAGCATGAAACCATGGCGTACGCCCAACGTGTTTATAATCAAATATACGATACGTCTAAACATAGAGCTAATTTAATTTGAAAATAGTTTAAACATAACCTCCAAGTAAGACTTTAGTGTATACGAAAACAGCTGTTTGTGTGAACCTACCACCATGCTTGGCTTTCGGAAATCTTCGGGACTTTTCGGTAGTAATAGAGAAGGAGGATCTATTTACGCATTTTATTAAGTTCCTAAGAGATGACGCAATGCACTGATAATTTACTCATAAAGAACTACACTTCAAAACTGCCCTATATATTTATAAAGCTCTGCAAATACAACGTTTATACCATTAAATCTGCCCTATATGTTTATAAAGCTCTGCAAATGCAACGTTTATACAATTTAAACTGCCCTATATATTTATAAAGCTCTGCAAATGCAACGTTTATACAATTTAAACTGCCATATATATTTATAAAGCTCTGCAAATGCAACGTTTATACAATTTAAACTGCCATATATATTTATAAAGCTCAGCAAATGCAACGTTTATACAATTTAAACTGCCATATATATTTATAAAGCTCTGCAAATGCAACGTTTATACAATTTAAACTGCCATATATATTTATAAAGCTCTGCAAATGCAACGTTTATACAATTTAAACTGCCATATATATTTATAAAGCTCTGCAAATGCAACGTTTATACAATTTAAACTGCCCTATATATTTATAAAGCTCTGCAAATGGAACGTTTATACAATTTAAACTGCCATATATATTTATAAAGCTCTGCAAATGCAACGTTTATACAATTTAAACTGCCATATATATTTATAAAGCTCTGCAAATGCAACGTTTATACAATTTAAACTGCCCTATATATTTATAAAGCTCTGCAAATGCAACGTTTATACAATTTAAACTGCCATTATATATTTATAAACCTCTGCAAATGCAACGTTTATACAATTTAAACTGCCATATATATTTATAAAGCTCTGCAAATGCAACGTTTATACAATTTAAACTGCCATATATATTTATAAAGCTCTGCAAATGCAACGTTTATACAATTTAAACTGCCCTATATATTTATAAAGCTCTGCAAATGCAACGTTTATACAATTTAAACTGCCATTATATATTTATAAAGCTCTGCAAATGCAACGTTTATACAATTTAAACTGCCATATATATTTATAAAGCTCTGCAAATACAACGTTTATACAATTTAAACTGCCATATATATTTATAAAGCTCTGCAAATGCAACGTTTATACAATTTAAACTGCCATATATATTTATAAAGCTCTGCAAATGCAACGTTTATACAATTTAAACTGCCCTATATATTTATAAAGCTCTGCAAATGCAACGTTTATACAATTTAAACTGCCCTATATATTTATAAAGCTCTGCAAATGCAACGTTTATACAATTTAAACTGCCATATATATTTATAAAGCTCTGCGAATGCAACGTTTATACAATTTAAACTACCATATATATTTATAAAGCTCTGCGAATGCAACGTTTATACAATTTAAACTGCCATATATATTTATAAAGCTCTGCAAATTCAACGTTTATACAATTTAAACTGCCATATATATTTATAAAGCTCTGCAAATGCAACGTTTATACAATTTAAACTGCCCTATATATTTATAAAGCTCTGCAAATGCAACGTTTATACAATTTAAACTGCCCTATATATTTATAAAGCTCTGCAAATGCAACGTTTATACAATTTAAACTGCCATATATATTTATAAAGCTCTGCAAATGCAATGTTTATACAATTTAAAATGCAACGTTTATACAATTTAAACTGCCATATATATTTATAAAGCTATGCAAATGCAACGTTTATACAATTTAAACTGCCCTATATATTTATAAAGCTCTGCAAATGCAACGTTTATACAATTAAATCTGCCCTATATATTTATAAAGCTCTGCAAATGCAACGTTTATACAATTAAATCTGCCCTATATATTTATAAAGCTCTGCAAATGCAACGTTTATACAATTAAATCTGCCCTATATATTTATAAAGCTCTGCAAATGCAACGTTTATACAATTTAAACTGCCCTATATATTTATAAAGCTCTGCAAATGCAACGTTTATACAATTTAAACTGCCCTATATATTTATAAAGCTCTGCAAATGCAACGTTTATACAATTTAAACTGCCCTATATATTTATAAAGGTCTGCAAATGCAACGTTTATACAATTTAAACTGCCATATATATTTATAAAGCTCTGCAAATGCAACGTTTATACAATTTAAACTGCCATATATATTTATAAAGCTCTGCAAATGCAACGTTTATACAATTTAAACTGCCCTATATATTTATAAAGCTCTGCAAATGCAACGTTTATACAATTTAAACTGCCATATATATTTATAAAGCTCTGCAAATGCAATGTTTATACAATTTAAAATGCAACGTTTATACAATTTAAACTGCCATATATATTTATAAAGCTATGCAAATGCAACGTTTATACAATTTAAACTGCCCTATATATTTATAAAGCTCTGCAAATGCAACGTTTATACAATTAAATCTGCCCTATATATTTATAAAGCTCTGCAAATGCAACGTTTATACAATTAAATCTGCCCTATATATTTATAAAGCTCTGCAAATGCAACGTTTATACAATTAAATCTGCCCTATATATTTATAAAGCTCTGCAAATGCAACGTTTATACAATTTAAACTGCCCTATATATTTATAAAGCTCTGCAAATGCAACGTTTATACAATTTAAACTGCCCTATATATTTATAAAGCTCTGCAAATGCAACGTTTATACAATTTAAACTGCCCTATATATTTATAAAGGTCTGCAAATGCAACGTTTATACAATTTAAACTGCCATATATATTTATAAAGCTCTGCAAATGCAACGTTTATACAATTTAAACTGCCATATATATTTATAAAGCTCTGCAAATGCAACGTTTATACAATTTAAACTGCCATATATATTTATAAAGCTCTGCAAATGCAACGTTTATACAATTTAAACTGCCATATATATTTATAAAGCTCTGCAAATGCAACGTTTATACAATTTAAACTGCCCTATATATTTATAAAGCTCTGCAAATGCAACGTTTATACAATTTAAACTGCCATATATATTTATAAAGCTCTGCAAATGCAACGTTTATACAATTTAAACTGCCATATATATTTATAAAGCTCTGCAAATGCAACGTTTATACAATTTAAACTGCCATATATATTTATAAAGCTCTGCAAATGCAACGTTTATACAATTTAAACTGCCATATATATTTATAAAGCTCTGCAAATGCAACGTTTATACAATTTAAACTGCCATATATATTTATAAAGCTCTGCAAATGCAACGTTTATACAATTTAAACTGCCCTATATATTTATAAAGCTCTGCAAATGCAACGTTTATACAATTTAAACTGCCCTATATATTTATAAAGCTCTGCAAATGCAACGTTTATACAATTTAAAATGCAACGTTTATACAATTTAAACTGCCCTATATATTTATAAAGCTCTGCAAATGCAACGTTTATACAATTTAAACTGCCATATATATTTATAAAGCTCTGCAAATGCAACGTTTATACAATTTAAACTGCCCTATATATTTATAAAGCTCTGCAAATGCAACGTTTATACAATTTAAACTGCCATTATATATTTATAAAGCTCTGCAAATGCAACGTTTATACAATTTAAACTGCCATATATATTTATAAAGCTCTGCAAATGCAACGTTTATACAATTTAAACTGCCCTATACATTTATAAAGCTCTGCAAATGCAACGTTTATACAATTTAAAATGCAACGTTTATACAATTTAAACTGCCCTATATATTTATAAAGCTCTGCAAATGCAACGTTTATACAATTTAAACTGCCATATATATTTATAAAGCTCTGCAAATGCAACGTTTATACAATTTAAACTGCCCTATATATTTATAAAGCTCTGCAAATGCAACGTTTATACAATTTAAACTGCCATTATATATTTATAAAGCTCTGCAAATGCAACGTTTATACAATTTAAACTGCCCTATATATTTATAAAGCTCTGCAAATGCAACGTTTATACAATTTAAACTGCCATTATATATTTATAAAGCTCTGCAAATGCAACGTTTATACAATTTAAACTGCCATATATATTTATAAAGCTCTGCAAATGCAACGTTTATACAATTTAAACTGCCATATATATTTATAAAGCTCTGCAAATGCAACGTTTATACAATTTAAACTGCCATATATATTTATAAAGCTCTGCAAATGCAACGTTTATACAATTTAAACTGCCATATATATTTATAAAGCTCTGCAAATGCAACGTTTATACAATTTAAACTGCCATATATATTTATAAAGCTCTGCAAATGCAACGTTTATACAATTTAAACTGCCATATATATTTATAAAGCTCTGCAAATGCAACGTTTATACAATTTAAACTGCCATATATATTTATAAAGCTCTGCAAATGCAACGTTTATACAATTTAAACTGCCCTATATATTTATAAAGCTCTGCAAATGCAACGTTTATACAATTTAAACTGCCCTATATATTTATAAAGCTCTGCAAATGCAACGTTTATACAATTTAAAATGCAACGTTTATACAATTTAAACTGCCCTATATATTTATAAAGCTCTGCAAATGCAACGTTTATACAATTTAAACTGCCATATATATTTATAAAGCTCTGCATATGCAACGTTTATACAATTTAAACTGCCCTATATATTTATAAAGCTCTGCAAATGCAACGTTTATACAATTTAAACTGCCATTATATATTTATAAAGCTCTGCAAATGCAACGTTTATACAATTTAAACTGCCATATATATTTATAAAGCTCTGCAAATGCAACGTTTATACAATTTAAACTGCCATATATATTTATAAAGCTCTGCAAATGCAACGTTTATACAATTTAAACTGCCCTATATATTTATAAAGCTCTGCAAATGCAACGTTTATACAATTTAAACTGCCATTATATATTTATAAAGCTCTGCAAATGCAACGTTTATACAATTTAAACTGCCATATATATTTATAAAGCTCTGCAAATGCAACGTTTATACAATTTAAACTGCCATATATATTTATAAAGCTCTGCAAATGCAACGTTTATACAATTTAAACTGCCATATATATTTATAAAGCTCTGCAAATGCAACGTTTATACAATTTAAACTGCCCTATATATTTATAAAGCTCTGCAAATGCAACGTTTATACAATTTAAACTGCCCTATATATTTATAAAGCTCTGCAAATGCAACGTTTATACAATTTAAACTGCCATATATATTTATAAAGCTCTGCGAATGCAACGTTTATACAATTTAAACTACCATATATATTTATAAAGCTCTGCGAATGCAACGTTTATACAATTTAAACTGCCATATATATTTATAAAGCTCTGCAAATTCAACGTTTATACAATTTAAACTGCCATATATATTTATAAAGCTCTGCAAATGCAACGTTTATACAATTTAAACTGCCCTATATATTTATAAAGCTCTGCAAATGCAACGTTTATACAATTTAAACTGCCCTATATATTTATAAAGCTCTGCAAATGCAACGTTTATACAATTTAAACTGCCATATATATTTATAAAGCTCTGCAAATGCAATGTTTATACAATTTAAAATGCAACGTTTATACAATTTAAACTGCCATATATATTTATAAAGCTCTGCAAATGCAACGTTTATACAATTTAAACTGCCCTATATATTTATAAAGCTCTGCAAATGCAACGTTTATACAATTAAATCTGCCCTATATATTTATAAAGCTCTGCAAATGCAACGTTTATACAATTAAATCTGCCCTATATATTTATAAAGCTCTGCAAATGCAACGTTTATACAATTTAAACTGCCCTATATATTTATAAAGCTCTGCAAATGCAACGTTTATACAATTTAAACTGCCCTATATATTTATAAAGCTCTGCAAATGCAACGTTTATACAATTTAAACTGCCCTATATATTTATAAAGGTCTGCAAATGCAACGTTTATACAATTTAAACTGCCATATATATTTATAAAGCTCTGCAAATGCAACGTTTATACAATTTAAACTGCCATATATATTTATAAAGCTCTGCAAATGCAACGTTTATACAATTTAAACTGCCATATATATTTATAAAGCTCTGCAAATGCAACGTTTATACAATTTAAACTGCCATATATATTTATAAAGCTCTGCAAATGCAACGTTTATACAATTTAAACTGCCCTATATATTTATAAAGCTCTGCAAATGCAACGTTTATACAATTTAAACTGCCATATATATTTATAAAGCTCTGCAAATGCAACGTTTATACAATTTAAACTGCCATATATATTTATAAAGCTCTGCAAATGCAACGTTTATACAATTTAAACTGCCATATATATTTATAAAGCTCTGCAAATGCAACGTTTATACAATTTAAACTGCCATATATATTTATAAAGCTCTGCAAATGCAACGTTTATACAATTTAAACTGCTATATATATTTATAAAGCTCTGCAAATGCAACGTTTATACAATTTAAACTGCCCTATATATTTATAAAGCTCTGCAAATGCAACGTTTATACAATTTAAACTGCCCTATATATTTATAAAGCTCTGCAAATGCAACGTTTATACAATTTAAAATGCAACGTTTATACAATTTAAACTGCCCTATATATTTATAAAGCTCTGCAAATGCAACGTTTATACAATTTAAACTGCCATATATATTTATAAAGCTCTGCAAATGCAACGTTTATACAATTTAAACTGCCATATATATTTATAAAGCTCTGCAAATGCAACGTTTATACAATTTAAACTGCCATATATATTTATAATGCTCTGCAAATGCAACGTTTATACAATTTAAACTGCCCTATATATTTATAAAGCTCTGCAAATGCAACGTTTATACAATTTAAACTGCCCTATATATTTATAAAGCTCTGCAAATGCAACGTTTATACAATTTAAATTGCCCTATATATTTATAAAGCTCTGCAAATGCAACGTTTATACAATTTAAACTGCCCTATATATTTATAAAGCTCTGCAAATGCAACGTTTATACAATTTAAACTGCCCTATATATTTATAAAGCTCTGCAAATGCAACGTTTATACAATTTAAACTGCCCTATATATTTATAAAGCTCTGCAAATGCAACGTTTATACAATTTTAACTGTCCTATATATTTATAAAGCTCTATAAATGCAACGTTTATACAATTTAAACTGCCCTATATATTTATAAAGCTCTGCAAATGCAACGTTTATACAATTTAAACTGCCCTATATATTTATAAAGCTCTGCAAATGCAACGTTTATACAATTTAAACTGCCCTATATATTTATAAAGCTCTGCAAATGCAACGTTTATACAATTTAAACTGCCCTATATATTTATAAAGCTCTGCAAATGCAACGTTTATACAATTTAAACTGCCCTATATATTTATAAAGCTCTGCAAATGCAACGTTTATACAATTTAAACTGCCCTATATATTTATAAAGCTCTGCAAATGCAACGTTTATACAATTTAAACTGCCCTATATATTTATAAAGCTCTGCAAATGCAACGTTTATACAATTTAAACTGCCCTATATATTTATAAAGGTCTGCAAATGCAACGTTTATACAATTTAAACTGCCCTATATATTTATAAAGCTCTGCAAATGCAACGTTTATACAATTTAAACTGCCCTATATATTTATAAAGCTCTGCAAATGCAACGTTTATACAATTTAAACTGCCCTATATATTTATAAAGCTCTGCAAATGCAACGTTTATACAATTTAAACTGCCCTATATATTTATAAAGGTCTGCAAATGCAACGTTTATACAATTTAGGAGTAAAACTAAACGACAAATATGTTTATCGTAACATGAATTCGTAAAAGATGTAGGATTTAAGAGGCGAAACAACTACGTAGATTAGAAATAATATGAGTTCAAAGTACGAGTTTTGTAGCAACATCTTATGAATGAGTCTTTGAAAAGTTGCGACACTGAAGTGAATTCTCTAATAATTGCGTGCAGCCTACGGAGGGCAAATATATGTGTTCAGGTTCTCTTTCTCGCAACATTCAATGATCTTATCACCTGCAGCTCCAAATTATATCTAAGCTGGATGTTTGGAAGAGAATGACGAGAAGTTCTCAGAAAAGCCTACTCAGCCGCTGCCGTATCCGATTCAGAACGAACAAATCGCTCGGAAATCCAGCGACATTGAAAAATAGCATCACACGATAATAGTTAGATAGGTAGGTAACATGTCTCACAAGGTAACACGTGTGGATAGGAACTTTATGCAGATAAGGCAAAGCATCTAGATAAAGTAACGCGTGTAGATAAGGCAACACGTGTAGATAAGACGACACGTGTAGATAAGGTAAAACCTGTATGTAAGGGGACATGAGTAAATAAGGTATTACGTGTAGAAAATATATTACTTGTAGACAAGGTATCATGTAGATAAGGTACCACGTGTGAAAATGGCTACACGTGTAGATAAGGTGTTATGTGTAGATAAGGTAACACGTGTAGGCAAGGGAAAAAGTGTAGATAAGGAAACAAATTTAACTAAGGTTATACGTGTACATTATATAACGAAAGTAAGTAAGGTGATATGTGTAGCCAAGATAACAAACGTACATTGGTAACTTATTCGAGTAAGGCAAAACGTGTTGATGATATATCACGTGTAGCTAAGGTATCACGTGTAGATAATCTGAAGCACGTGAATTATATAACATATGTAAATAAAATAACATTTGTAGATAAGATAACTCGCTTCAATAAGGTAATTTGTATGGATAAAGTAACATGTGTAGACAAGATAACATGTGTACATGTGAGAAAACGTGCAGATAAGGTAACACGTGTAGATAAGGTAATACGTGTAGATATTCCCCAACATCTAGATAAAGTAACAAATATAGATAAGGTAACGCACGTAGATAAGCTGACACCAGTAGTATACGTAACATATGTAAATAAGATAACATGTGTAAATTAGCTAACACGAGTACATAAAGTAAAACTTCTAATATCCTGAACTCTTCAAAAGCTTTAATCAACCTTGCTCCTGATAAGTAGCTCAGTCAGCCTTGCAGGGAACTATCGACCGGCTAGAAGTGGAAGGGCCTGGCCCTATAGACCCTTTTTTCTCCTGAGAAGTCACTTTTCAACCTCCCGCATGAAAGCAAGCCACAAGGACCAGCAGAACAGTTGCCTAAAATCGAACTAATAACGTCCCCACAATACCCGCTTTGAGGAAGTGGACTTCAAGGTCTGCTAAAGATTAGACCTCTCACAATAGTCCGGGGTGTCATGGAAGAACCCCATTTGGACTGTTGAGCGCGTCACCAAATGACCCAACTGCCAAGGCTGGGCGTTGGTTATAAAGTAACTACTACGTCATCGCCCTATGTATATTCAGTTTCTTACAAAAGAATGTCTCTAACACTGGCTGCAGCGAGTGTGTATCCAATACAAATAAATTTCTCGTCGAATCTGTGAAGTCACAACTCGCAGTGTTGACGAAAAAGTAACTCTAATTAGAGGAATAAAAGAACAGTTACTGTTGGCGCTGAAGTTAACTGACGAAGAATGTTGCTTTGAAATAAACCTAATTACTCCGCGCTGAATAAATAAGGACACTCGGAGCGGAATTCCTAG
The DNA here is from genome assembly GCA_036971475.1 of Prosapia bicincta. NCBI lineage: Eukaryota > Metazoa > Arthropoda > Insecta > Hemiptera > Cercopidae > Prosapia > Prosapia bicincta. Next base: position 200,114,041 of record JBAIZL010000002.1, read on the forward strand.
GAAATGCTAATTAAAGGTGCGTTGATTGGATTTTTTATTCGCTGGAAGCCTTCATCTCTCATCGCGCCAAACTACTTATTTATTTTACTCAACAGAAGCCAAGCACTCGAAGATATTTTCTTTAATAAAATTTAAATTATCTGCACCGTGATTAAACCGCTATACTTATGATTCGGATGGATTGAGGTGCGAAGACACACGGGGCTTTCTTACTTCTAGCTTCGGATAATTACTTCATGCCCACTGTGCTTGTGTTTTGGCCAAAGTTAGGGTGGAAAACCCGTATTTAATTGCTTTTCAAGTCCAACGTTTCCCGTTCTCCCATCTCAACGTGTTTTAATTACTTCTTGAGTTTGCCCATCGACAACGCAAAAACTGTCTCTACAAACGTAAATTCCATAAGAAATGTGAAATTACGAAAATAAGAAACAAAATTAAATAAACGCAAAGTATATTAGCTCTGAAGGGTTTGGGAAATAAAGTTATGTGTACACTTTAATATAGGTTAACATGCAAACGGTGCTAAAAGTAGCGCTTACTTTTTGTTTAAACGAGGACAACCTTTTCTTCAGACGTGTCCGATATAATCTCGAACCGTAACTTTGGATGACAGTTCATAACATATTTTCCTATAAAGGATTACAGTTATTTCAACCATCATACAAATAAAAAATAAGAAAGTTTAATACCTTTCAATTGGTGAACATTGGACAAAATAACTCCGTTTGATTGTACATGACAGCCCTAAATAATCACAGAGGTCTAAGAAGTCTGAATTGTCGTTCATAAAATAAATCTTAAAATCAATTAACTCCTCTTCCCGCTACTTATACTACAGGTTGTAGCTCCGTCCAACGCTTTTGCTGATGCACGAGTGGGGCTGCCTCTATTCCTTTAATTGACCTCTATTCCAAATATGAAAATGCGTTGCAAACTCCATACGTAAATGACAACGTGGTGTAATTTTTGTACTTTAAATTAATAAAACCTCTGAACCACAAAAACGTTTCATTTAAATATCATTATGCGCATTACGATTGCAAAGCAATCATCTTCAGAGGAAATTATAAGAATAATTGTCATGAAAGGTTAGATTTTACGTAAAACGAACTGACAAACTGGATAAAACAGGTCATACACAAACTCAGTCTTAGAAAACACCTTACTTTCGGAATTGAAGTAGCCTCTACATATATATTACGTGTATATATTTATATATATGTTATATATTATATAACATATAATATTATATATATAATACTATATATATAGTAGTAATACTATATATGTTATAGTATTACGTGTATACTATTTTAAATAAAAACCAAGTAGGCCTATACATGTAACTATTTATTTATATAATTTTAAAAAATTGGTTATGATTTGAATATGAAATTAACTGTCCACTATACCTTTTTATATAGTATAAGGAAATCAATGATTGCTAATCTCCTAATAACTTGGCATTACCATAAAAAATATTAAATAATTAGGAATTCATATTTAGAGCTACATACTTAAATAATATTTTAGAATGTAATCTAATAATTCAAAATATTTTACTGTCACCATTATGCGTAAAAAAACAATTTTTCATTATGTAAATGAAACATTATGTTTGGATAATAATTATGCTCATATTTTTCTTAACCCTTGTCATTTTCTTTTTTCAATTCCTACTATTAGTTCACACTCTCCTTATATATACCTTCTTCAAATTTTCAATCGTTAATAAAAATACCCATACAATCAAGGTAAAATTTACATTTTTAAACTTAAAGTAAATGACACTTGATGTAAATAAAGTTTTTCAAATATTAATTCATTAATTAAATACAATTATTTTTTTCAGTTTTATATTGGGAGAAAACTGTTCACTAAAATAATGCAATGTAGTTATTTTGTCACATTTGACTTAAAATAAGTAATAACATATGATTTCATTAAACAGCTGATTTTGTTACAGGTTATGTGGTAGAACAGCTATTTTAACGCATAGGTTATGTTACTTAATAATAATTGTATATTTAATAAAAATTAATTAAATAACATTTTTCTTTGTTGACCTAAATGGGAATTTAAAAACAGTTTGTTTATATTACTTGTTTATATTTAATACATAAGGAAATCAATAATTATTTATTTCTTAATAATTTCACATTATTTAATTTTAAGTACTTACAATATTTAATAATTATTTTCTGAGAATGTATATGAATGTGAAAAATTCAAGCAGATAAATAATCTTACAGTACGGCCCTATTAATTTCGACTCGCTTTTTTACCAAGTAATGCTAGGTTTCCTTTCGCTATAAAGTCATTGGCATCGCTACAGTCACGGGCACAAATCCTTGGGCAAATTTCGAGAGATTAAGGGTACAGTTTCTGTTTATTAAAGTTTTCTCAATTTATTTTCACTTTTTTAATGCTTTAAATTTTATAAAAATCGTTATAAAAGTATTATATCTGAAAAGATTGATAAAAATATTTTAGGGTAACAACAAATTAGGCCTGTACATCGCAAATTACAAAGCCCTGAGCGTTGCGTTAGTCTTCATTAAAATGTAAACAAGCTATTCAAGTATTAAGGGTTGAGGGGTTGTGTATCGGAGGAAGGAGCTCCCTTGTAATTAGAGGCAAGATAATACATTTAATTTTAAATTTTGAAATTTAGTTGCACAAATGTAAATTTTACCAATTTTTCTTTACGCGATTTGAAGTCTTAAGACTGAGTGTTGTTGGATGCAAGTAAATCCAAGAGTGTCGCAAAATATCTGAGGTCCGATGAGTTTGCTGTAGCTTATTGCGACATCCATCAGTCCTCACTGCAAGACAGTCTGAGCGATCCATCCTCCCCGAGGAATTTTTAGTCTTACGCCTAAATTGCTTGACATATGCCACGCGATTTGTTAACTGTCAAGTCTAAATCCTGCGGTTTACTCTTGTGCTTTGGTCTTCTAAATGTGCGCCCATTTGTTCCTTGTCATACGTCGGATATGCGAACATTCGTCAGATGCAAAGCAACCACTGTCTATCCTGTGAGCGTGCTTGCGCGTTGCACAGAGCGCGGACTAAATTGTACGCAGAGTATCAATCCTTCGGTTAAGATTAGGGAAACACTTCTGTCAAGTACAGCGTCTCATCTAACAAGCCTGGATTTGCGCGTAAAACTTTAAGTCCTTAGTTTTCTGATTAATGTGATCTCATCAAGCTGTTCAATACCTGTTATTATTTCAATGCTTTCGATTAGTTTGCACTTTTCCCATACATATACCTTGTCCAAATTTTCAATCGTTAAAAAAATACTTTTTATTCATTCACTCAAGTTGAAATTCATTCTTTTAAACGTGTAGTGGATGACACTGATGTTAATACAGTTTTTACAAATATTAACACATTATATAAATTTAACTATTTAATTTTAGTTTTATATGCGGAAAAATCTTTTCACAAAAGGGGCAATGTATGCAATATAGTTACTTCGTTACATCTGGCTTAAAATAAGAAAACGATACGATGTCATAAAAATGAACAAAAAGCTGATTATATGTCAATATATTAAGTGGTAGAACAGCTGTTTTAACGCATAAGTTATGTTACTTTGTTTATTTTAACTGTAATATATATATATATATATATATATATATATATTTGAATGCTTGAATGTAACTTTTAAGAGGCAAAATAGAATAAAATATGACTTTCTACATTATCTTATCTTAAGACATTTCATTGAATTAATTCCAAATTTTAAGTTTTAAAAAACACCCATCAATCTAAACTTATTTTCCAACACATGTAAAAAATATACGAAACATATTTCCTATCCGAATGCATTTCAATAAATAACATTCAATCAAGAACTTTTATAGTCACACTTTTCTCGATCGACTGCTATAAGTTCAGCTATTATTATGTTAATAAAATGCTAAATTAAGTTTACTATTGTTAATACGCCATTCATTGTTCTCTCCCCCCCCCTCTCTCTCTCCCTATATATATATATATATATATTCTTGTGTATTAATAAAGAAATAAGTTAAAATACAATTACAAGAATAATTTATTGAATTTACAATTCAAAGCTTTTCGTTGGCAAACAGTACCAACATCATCAGGAATACTAAGCTTTGAATTGTACATTCAATAAATTATTCTCGTAATTGTATTTTGTCTTATTTCTTTATTAATACACAAGAATGCATATTGTAGTATGTGTATATATATATATATATATATATATAAAAGAATGTTTGAATGTATGTGTGTATGAGGCTTAGTGTTACTAAAGGACTGATCCCATCGAAATGAAACTTTGGAAAATGGTTTCCCGACACACACACACACACACACACACACGCACGCACGCCGTTGGCAAGTGAAGAGAGCTTAGTTATGGTGTACATTGTGACGATGCCACACCCATAAATTTTTTTCCAGGTGAAAAACCGATCATGGTTATCATAGCCTAACTAAAATGTTATATCGAAAGTGAATTTAGAATAAAACGAATAAATATATTTAAACAAAGTGATATAAGTGTTTAAAACTAATTTTAAATATCTAAGACTAAACAAATAGAATTTAAATTCTACATACTTTAAATATCATTATATAAATACAGATGGCGTAAGAAAGCTATGACACGGTCGATAGCCGTGTCATCGTCCCTTAAAACCACCTTTAAACTTCCTCGAAGATCATAACGTAAATATACATCGGTCAACTCATCACAGTGAAGCAGAATATGATTAACTGTGATTGTACCTCCACAAAACTGACAGTGATAAATCCTCATTTCGCATCGCCCATTCATGCGTTAACAAAGAGTGACCGATGCGAAGACGAGTAACCACCATTTCTTCCCTACGATTCCAACGAACACATGTCCTCCATAGTTGGACGGTATTCTTGATGCCCCTCAGCTTGTTTCCATTTATATTTTGCCATTCTTCATTCCAAACATGGAATAGTGTAGTTTTTACATCACACGTTGTGTCGATGGCACCATACCTGTCTTTAATTTTGCACCTCCATCTGCTTTAGTGTTTCCGAATATTCCGCAGTGACCAGGCAACCAGAGAAATGACACCTCGACACCTCGTAATTGGAGCCTGTGTATTGAGCACAAGACGTCTTAAAGTAAAGAGTCCTTAGTGTACATTTCCTGAATAGCCTGGAGCGCACTTTTGGAATCGGAACACACAAGATAATTAGATGTTGCAGACGGAATAGATCTTAGAGCTTGGAAAATGGCATAGAGTTCTGCTGTAAAAACACTACAGGCTGAGGGCAATCCGTAAGAGAAGGTTTGTCCTTCTATATAAAATGCACATCCTATCCAATTGTCCAGTTTTGAACCGTGAACTGCTTTGAATGCCAGATGTTAAGGTTTCCTTCGAAGGCCAATGTAAAATGAAATCTGAAGCATTTGACGTTGCATTGAAAGAGATGGTTCCCCAACTACAACTAGAAGGCTAGAGATTGGGCTTAATCTAAGGCACCCTTAGCAAGTCTAAGGCCATAGTGATGTATTGAATCAAGGCCTTCAGAACCGTAGGTCTAGCAGATGAATAGGCTATACAGCCGTAATCTATTCACGATCTGACGACGGCGCGATCTGCTTCCCAATTAGTACCACTAAGGAGACTCTAAGCATATCCATTATCTTATTGCATCGAGTCCTCAAATCACGCACATGTGTTATCCATGAGAGTCTATTGTTAAATTAAAATCCCAAAAATCTCACACTGTCCGCGGTTTGAAGCCGCATACCATCAAGATAAAGAATAGGTTCCTAGTGTTGCCTGCGACGGCTAAAAGCTATAAACTGTGTCTTCGAAGCCGAACACTTGAAGCCCGCAGATCTGTTCCATTCCTGCAATCTATTAATCACCATTTAAAGGGACTTTTCCGCTGTAGCCATACTCCGAGCAGCTACATATATACAAAAATCGTCCACAAAAAGAAAACGGTGGACCGGAGACTGTACGTTTGATGTGATACTGTTAGAGGCAACGACAAACAGTGCCACACTCAGAACCCCCCCCCCCTGTTGTACACCATTCTCTAACTCTTAGCGATTAGAATATGTGCATCCAAGTCGTACGCGGAAATGACTCTTATTCAAATAATTTTTAATAAATGCAAGAATGTTACCTTGTACACCGCATGATTTCAAAATTTTCATAATTCCTCTTCTCCACGCCATATCATATGCCTTCTCAAGGTCGAAGAAAATGGCGACAAGTGATTAGAAAGGCATTCTGTATGGCTGACTCCAACAAAACCAATTAGTCAACGGATGAACGTCCTTGTCTGGAACCACACTGATCGCTAAAAAAAGGTTTGTTTGTTTTTAGATACCAGACAAGACGTCGGTTGACCATCTTCTCCAATAGTTTGCATAAGCAGCTGGTCAGAGAGAAGGGTCTGTAACTCCTGGGATTAGTTTTGTCCTTTCCTTGTTTTAAAAGAGGAATTATTGTCGCTTCTAACCATACATCGAGTAATAACTTCCTCAATGTGACTTCTGACACCATTAATGTTCCATTGAATCACGGATTGGTTGACTGTGAACATTGGTTAAACGGATTCACCTGGCTCTCATTGTTGTCGTTAGAATTTGAATTGCCTGGAACATCAGGAGATATCGCAGGCAATGTTTCCTCAGGTTCCATCTGAACAACGTCAGTGTGAGGAACGTTTTAGGAGGGAAGTTGGCATTAGACCCTCCTTGACTGATTTTTAATGTTGCACTTGATTTTGCAAGTCCAACTTTATTATTAGTAGTCACTGGTTTTTCTTTTTATTTCTTATTAAGAGGTAAAAACGATTTATCATTTTCACAATTTTACTGTCAACTATGAACTCCCTTCGTGTGCCAAGCTTTTGAGTAGAGGTACCTGAAGCAGGAAGTGGGTCAACTCTTTTGCTATTTGGTACAGAATCAGCTGTACAGCCAGTATTTGTTACAAGAGCTAGTAGCTGGTGTACTTGCTGAGTAAGACCTTCAATTTTCTTGCTAAGCTCGGTGCAGTTTGAACAGGACTTTTCGGTTGTTGCCGCTGCCGAATACGACTTGCCTACAAGTCTTGGTGATACAGACTTGTACTTTTTCTTCGCCTCTGAAAATGAAATTTTGTCTTTTGCCATGACGCTCAGGATCTCTTTCTTCTTCTTGAACTTTGGACAACTAAAGGAGCGAGCAGGGTGATCACCAGCGCAATTCAAGCATTTTGGGGCATTACTGCTATTTTTCTCGGCGTGGCCTTGAGTTCCACAGTGACCGCATACCTCTGACTTAGTGCACGATGTGTTCACATGTCCGAATCGTTGACATTTATCACAACGTCGAGGATTCGGAAAGTATGGCCTGACTGAAAGCTGTTGATAGCCCGCATATATGAATTCGGGGAGAGATGGTTTCCCAAATGTGAGTATAATTGAGTTTATTGCAACCCTTTGCCCATTTTCACTCTTCATAATCCGAACAACGTCGGTGACAACCTCGGATGACAGTTCTAATTTAATTTCATATTCATGGACATGCAGAAGTTGATGTGACCTTTGAAAGGACATGTGACGACCCCCTTTGAAGAGTTCAGAGTACTGTGGGGGGGGGGGCACCAAAACTTTAAACTCGTTAGAAAAGGAGGTCATCTTCAGCAAAGATTGAGACTGTTTTTGACTACTGGTCTCTACGAGAAGCGTACCATTCCTTAATTTCCTGATGGAAGTCATGGGACCTCCAACATCCAGTGGTAGCCAGTGGCAGTCCAGTGATAGCCTTTTTTTTATCAAAAACGGTGACACTTTTGATATATCTTTTCCATCTTCTTCCGACTCAACAATCAAAATTTTGGTACAGCTTGAGGAGTTTTTTCAAGTACGTCCTTCTGAGCATTATCTATTTCTTTAAACGCACTCGGCGAAGCCGCACGGCGCCTCTTCTCTCTAAGCTGATTTGACGTTTTTATGTTTTCCATAAATATTATTAAGCCAACCATCGTGTCGGGCGTTACGGGCGAGACTATGAGAACGGGTGTACTCATGGATCACTTTCGATCATTTCCAACTTCCAGTACTCTGGGGCTCATAGCTTCCTCAGCTTCGCTGGATGCGCATCAGTCAAGAACTCGTAATACTGTGCACAGGCTCTGACATAACGCTTACTTAAAGCATTATCTGTGTTTATTGTTGCATTGCCACAAACAACATCGAGACACCCTCCTACTTAATGCATCATCTTCTACTTAAGCGTACGTTAGGAAAATGCATCCTTTTTACACCAAACCCAACCTAACCGAATCCTTGGTTTTAATATACTGTTTCATAATACATTGTATCACTCATTGTTTTATATATATAACGTTTTTTTTGCAACGAATGCCCTTAATAGTTATAATGTAAATAGAGGATTTTCAAGAAACCTTTTTTGCAACTTATAATAAAACATAACCTGAAAATATTTATTCATTGAAAATGGTTTCCCTACACAATTTCCATATAGCAATTTAAATGCCATCAATTCTTGCACCGCATCTAGTAACCAATAAACATTACATAAATTCCTATAGAAGACAACTTACGGAAACTATTTGTGAGGGGAGTTCTCAAATTTGCATATTTATTACTGCCCGGAGTTTGCCCCGTTGTTAAATCTTGTTTGCTTGTCGGCAGTTTCTGGTAATAAAATTAGATATATCCCTGACGTACAGTTAGTTTGTTAATTTAATGACGGACATGAGGTCAGTTAGCGGCCAATGTAACTTTCTAAATGTCTGTAAATTATTCAGTGGGGAGGAAGGTTTCTCTTGTGTACGTTTACACTCGCCGGTCCCAAACGTCGACGGGAGGCAACAGGTTTAGCAGAGATACACCCCAAGTCAATGTTATGGAGAGAGATCAGGGATAACATATGGAAGGTTTCTCTTGTGTACGTTTACCCTCGCCGTTCCCAAACGTCGACGGGAGGACTAAAGTGCAAGAGGTTTAGCAGAGATACACCCCAAGTCAAGGTTATGGAGAGAGATCAGGGATAACATATGGAAGGTTTCTCTTGTGTACGTTTACACTCGCCGTTCCCAAACGTCGACGGGAGGACTAAAGTGCAAGAGGTTTAGCAGAGATACACCCCAAGTCAAGGTTATGGAGAGAGATCAGGGATAACATATGGAAGGTTTCTCTTGTGTACGTTTACACTCGCCGTTCCCAAACGTCGACGGGAGGACTAAAGTGCAAGAGGTTTAGCAGAGATACACCCCAAGTCAAGGTTATGGAGAGAGATCAGGGATAACATATGGAAGGTTTCTCTTGTGTACGTTTACCCTCGCCGTTCCCAAACGTCGACGGGAGGACTAAAGTGCAAGAGGTTTAGCAGAGATACACCCCAAGTCAAGGTTATGGCGAGAGATCAGGGATAACATATGGAAGGTTTCTCTTGTGTACGTTTACCCTCGCCGTTCCCAAACGTCGACGGGAGGACTAAAGTGCAAGAGGTTTAGCAGAGATACACCCCAAGTCAAGGTTATGGAGAGAGATCAGGGATAACATATGGAAGGTTTCTCTTGTGTACGTTTACCCTCGCCGTTCCCAAACGTCGACGGGAGGACTAAAGTGCAAGAGGTTTAGCAGAGATACACCCCAAGTCAAGGTTATGGAGGGAGATCAGGGATAACATATGGAAGGTTTCTCTTGTGTACGTTTACCCTCGCCGTTCCCAAACGTCGACGGGAGGACTAAAGTGCAAGAGGTTTAGCAGAGATACACCCCAAGTCAAGGTTATGGAGAGAGATCAGGGATAACATATGGAAGGTTTCTCTTGTGTACGTTTACCCTCGCCGTTCCCAAACGTCGACGGGAGGACTAAAGTGCAAGAGGTTTAGCAGAGATACACCCCAAGTCAAGGTTATGGAGAGAGATCAGGGATAACATATGGAAGGTTTCTCTTGTGTACGTTTACCCTCGCCGTTCCCAAACGTCGACGGGAGGACTAAAGTGCAAGAGGTTTAGCAGAGATACACCCCAAGTCAAGGTTATGGAGAGAGATCAGGGATAACATATGGAAGGTTTCTCTTGTGTACGTTTACACTCGCCGGTCCCAAACGTCGACGGGAGGACTAAAGTGCAAGAGGTTTAGCAGAGATACACCCCAAGTCAAGGTTATGGAGAGAGATCAGGGATAACATATGGAAGGTTTCTCTTGTGTACGTTTACACTCGCCGGTCCCAAACGTCGACGGGAGGCAACAGGTTTAGCAGAGATACACCCCAAGTCAAGGTTATGGAGAGAGATCAGGGATAACATATGGAAGGTTTCTCTTGTGTACGTTTACACTCGCCGGTCCCAAAAGTCGACGGGAGGCAACAGGTTTAGCAGAGATACACCCCAAGTCAATGTTATGGAGAGAGATCAGGGATAACATATGGAAGGTTTCTCTTGTGTACGTTTACCCTCGCCGTTCCCAAACGTCGACGGGAGGGCTAAAGTGCAAGAGGTTTAGCAGAGATACACCTCGAGAGGGGGATATGGAGAGAGATCAGGGATAACATATGGAAGGTTTCTCTTGTGTACGTTTACACTCGCCGGTCCCAAACGTCGACGGGAGGACTAAAGTGCAAGAGGTTTAGCAGAGATACACCCCAAGTCAAGGTTATGGAGAGAGATCAGGGATAACATATGGAAGGTTTCTCTTGTGTACGTTTACACTCGCCGGTCCCAAACGTCGACGGGAGGACTAAAGTGCAAGAGGTTTAGCAGAGATACACCCCAAGTCAATGTTATGGAGAGAGATCAGGGATAACATATGGAAGGTTTCTCTTGTGTACGTTTACACTCGCCGGTCCCAAACGTCGACGGGAGGACTAAAGTGCAAGAGGTTTAGCAGAGATACACCTCGAGTAAGGGATATGGAGAGAGATCAGGGGATAACGTATAGAAGGAATTCATTTCATATATCTTTTCGATGTAGTTGCTTAGACAATTTGGTAATAGTATTTTTGTATTCCGAACTTAGAAAAAATATTTTATTGAAATGTGTGCAGCAATTCGAATTATAGAAAATGTTATTAACCCTACAACCAATTAGCGAGCACAACAAACACAACAAGGCATTAATCTAAGCAACAACTTCAATATTAGAAAAAAAAATCATTATTTAGAATATCAAAAGTATTTATCGTTTTAAAATACCTAATTTTGAGATTTTTCTATTTACAGACCGTCTAAAATATGATGCTATTTAGCGATAGCAATAATATATACAAACTCAAAGATTGTAACAATAGGTAGCATCCACATAAAAAAAAGACGTGAACAAGAGTAGAGAGACAAATAGAGAACGGAAGAGGAAAAGAAAAATAGTAAATAGAAGACAGAAAACATAGGCAAAAAGGACCAAAAGAGAGAGTTGGAGTGGGCAGACGAAGAGGAGAGAAAGTGGTAGAAGACAAGGAAAGAGGAGAATTGACGGAAGGAAAAGATACGAAACATATTGAGAAGGAAGAAGAGACGCGGAGGAGTTTGAATGAAGATAAAAATGGGAAAAAGAAAAAAATATCGGCATTGGGAGAATTTGACGAACATGTAACATTTACACTGTAGAAATCTCAACAGTTTAAGCGTTGAAGGCCCGCAAATAAAGAAATAACAAGCTTTAAAGGAAAAATAAATGATAGAGCTGCATTTAAAAATAAATAACAAAATCTGTTGCAACGATGTGGGAAATCAGTAAGAATTTTGGAGATGTTAATTCTATGGAAGCATTTACCCGAATTTAATCATTTTAATATTAATAAATTTCTTGAGCACTATGGATTGATTTCAGTTAAATAAATAAAAAACCACTAACTACAATACAGTTTTACGTTTCTCCAGAAGGATTTCCCTGCAGCGAAGAATAACTGCCTATAATGATGGATATAATAGCTGATCACTGAAAGCATTTATGTGGTTACGATGCCCGACAGATTCATGCAATTTCCGTTTAGCGGTAATAACTTTCATTTGTTTTGTAAAAATCCACGAAAGAAAGTCGTGATTAGAAAATCTGTGACGCACGTAAGTTACCTGTTAAGAACTTGAAGAAACTGTGTCCGTCTGCAAAACACTAAGATCCGGCCTGTCCTAGACGTCATATTTTGTAACCAAGCATCGCACATTTGTAGCTATTTGTAATTGAATGTATTGTAATATTGTTCACACAGACAGCGCTTCGATAGGAAAACCTGTTTCTATTTTCTTGTTTTCAAGTCACACATTTAAAAATGGCAATAATCATTACTGTCTATAAAACTCAGCTCCGAAAAATAAGTAAGACATAAGACAAGAACTAAAGTCGATAATGCCCTTCTTTATCTTTCACCAGCTCAAACATATAATAATAATAAATAACGACAATTGATAGTAATGAGTGTTATGTATTTTCATAACATTTCAAAGAATGCCTCATCATAACATTAATGTTACATACCTTAAACTGCATGCACAAACTCGATGTTGTACGCCAAGTATACAGCGCCACCTCGCGGTAGTCTAACAAACTACTCACAACCTCTACCTAAAACGCCCTGATGTTCCGTTACTACTGCTTAAACGGTTGCTGCTATGAATTCGCACTCGTGCTAATTCACGATTCCACCGGTAAACTCACATAAATAAAATTGTTTATGTTCATTGTTTTATTGTTACATGTTATACGTTTATTGTTTATGTTTTATTGCGCTCTTGTTAGTAACGCATCCCATATAAGTTTATAGTGTAATTAATTTTTAACGGGAGATATATTATTCCTGTGTTTGCCTATAGTACATGCACAGGCACTTAGTAGCCAGTCTTCTCGTTCATGTACACATACGGTCGCTGTAATTGCACTTGTCGTGACAAGTTACTAATCCAATTAGAACGTAATTGTCAGGATTGCCATGTACTCACTATTACAACCACACGAACGTCGAGCGTAAGTTGCAGTTTGCTGCACACTTTCCAAATATTCGTTGCGTAGGTTTTCACACGTAAATATTCATTTTCGAATGTTTGTTTTCGTGGTGAGGATAGTGTTACCTGTTTGTATGTTATTTTCGCCACATTCAAGTTACAAATTTTCTGATCAATACAGTAAAACCGCATTATAACGGAAAAACCAACTTAGGTTGAAGGTTGTCCGATTTTTTAGTCACTTATCACTTATTACGCTTTTCTGAAGCCTTATTGTGTAGCTTGAGTACGTTTTGTCATGTATTAGGTTAATTCTGTTCATATCATCTCTTATAAAATTGTCAGACATAAGGAACTGAATATATTAGCGTGAAGGAAGACCTTATTGGGTTACATTATTTTCTTAAAGTTGAAAATGTGAAAAACGGAGTCGATTTAAAATAAACAATATTTAGGTACGATGTTCTTACAGAACCTCGTTATAACGGAGAAACAAATATGGGTTGAGGGTTGTCCGTGTTTAGTCACTTATTACGTATTACGCTTTTCTGAAACCTTATTGTGTAGCTTGAGTACGTTTTGTCATGTATTAAGGTTAATTCTGTTCATATCACCTCTAATAAAATTGTAAGACATAAGGAACTGAATATATTAGCGTGAAGGAAGACCTTATTGGGTTACATTATTTTCTTAAAGTTGAAAAACGTGAAAAACGGAGTCGATTTAAAATAAACAATATTTAGGTACGATGTTCTTACAGAACCTCGTTATAACGGAGAAACAAATATGGGTTGAGGGTTGTCCGTGTTTAGTCACTTATCACTTACTACGCTTTTCTGAAACCTTATTGTGTAGCTTGAGTACGTTTTGTCATGTATTAAGGTTAATTCTGTTCATATCACCTCTAATAAAATTGTAAGACATAAGGAACTGAATATATTAGCGTGAAGGAAGACCTTATTGCGTTATATTATTTTCTTAAAGTTGAAAAACGTGAAAAACGGAGTCGATTTAAAATAAACAATATTTAGGTACGATGTTCTTACAGAACCTCGTTATAACGGAGAAACAAATATGGGTTGAGGGTTGTCCGTGTTTAGTCACTTATTACGTATTACGCTTTTCTGAAACCTTATTGTGTAGCTTGAGTACGTTTTGTCATGTATTAAGGTTATTTCTGTTCATATCATCTCTTATAAAATTGTCAGACATAAGGAACTGAATATATTAGCGTGAAGGAAGACCTTATTGGGTTACATTATTTTCTTAAAGTTCAAAAACGTGAAAAACGGAGTCGATTTAAAATAAACAATATTTAGGTACGATGTTCTTACAGAACCTCGTTATAACGGAGAAACAAATATAGGTTGAGGGTTGTCCGTGTTTAGTCACTTATTACGTATTACGCTTTTCTGAAACCTTATTGTGTAGCTTGAGTAAGTTTTGTCGTGTGTTAAGATAAATCTGTTCATATCACCTCTAATAAAATTGTAAGACATAAGGAACTGAATATATTAGCGTGAAGGAAGACCTTATTGGGTTACATTATTTTCTTAAAGTTGAAAAACGTGAAAAACGGAGTCGATTTAAAATAAACAATATTTAGGTACGATGTTCTTACAGAACCTCGTTATAACGGAGAAACAAATATGGATTGAGGGTTGTCCGTGTTTAGTCACTTATTACGTATTACGCTTTTCTGAAACCTTATTGTGTAGCTTGAGTACGTTTTGTCATGTATTAAGGTTATTTCTGTTCATATCATCTCTTATAAAATTGTAAGACATAAGGAACTGAATATATTAGCGTGAAGGAAGACCTTATTGGGTTACATTATTTTCTTAAAGTTGAAAAACGTGAAAAACGGAGTCGATATAAAATAAACAATATTTCGGTAGGATGTTCTTACAGAACCTCGTTATAACGGGGAAACCTATTTGGACAGAAGGTTGTCAGTTTTAAAGAGAGACCGTTATAACGTCCGTAAGGCTCAAGGTTTACTCTGGCTTCGAACTGCTAACAAAGTTTTTGGAAACGATCTTCAAACCTTCAACAAGGAACTATATACAATATTCACCTCAGTTTAACAAAGCATGATTAATTGTGTAAAATAACTTCGCCTACTTGAATAGGACCCGTATCAACAGCGACACAATGGCTGTCATTATGCCAAGCAAAAAGAAATGGACTTATTTACAGCACTAATTTAAATTACCAAATTACAGACTAATTTATGGCTTTTGTTTAGAGCAAACAATACGATAAGGACACGCCATGCCGACGTATAATTACACCCGGTCATACGTAATATAACCTGTAGTCATAATTAGTCATTGTCGGCGACGTTGACAACTTGTCGTTCTTTTTAATCGAATACTTTTGTTGGCGAACCTGAATAAAAAATCCGTACGGTGAAAAGTCTTCATCTTAAACTCACGTGTGTTTGTGTGTATGTGTGTGTGTGTTGTGTGTGTGTGTGTTGTGTGTGTGTGTGTGTGTTGTGTGTGTGTGTGTGGGGGGGGGGGGGTGTATTTGTGTACTGTGCGTGTGTGTGTGTGTGCGCGCGTGTGTGCGCGCGTGTGTGTGAGTTGGAGTATTTGTGTATTGTGCGTGTGTGTGAGTTTGTGTGTGCAAGCATGTGTGTTTGTGTGTGTGCCGCGCACACGTGTTTGTATGTGTGTGTGAGCGCGCGCTTGTGTACGTGTGTGTGTGCGCGCACGTGTGTTTGTTTGTGTGTGTGTGTGTGTATGTGCGCGCGCGCACACGTATGTTTGTGCATGTGTGTGTGTGTGTGTGTGTGTGTGTGTGGGTTGGTGTATTTGTGTACTATGCGTGTGTGTGTGTGTGTGTTTGTGTGTACGCGCACGTGCGCGCGCGTGTGTGTGTGCAAGCATGTGTGTGTGCCGCACACACGTGTGTTTGTGTGTGTGTGCGCGCTCGCTCGCGCTTGTGTGTGTGTGCGCGCGCGCACTTGTGTTTGTGTGTGTGTGTGTGTGTGTGTGTGTGTGTGAGTTGGTGTATTTGTGTATTGTGCGTGTGTGTGTGTGTGTGTGTGTGTTTGTGTGTGTGTGGGTTGGTGTATTTGTGTATTGTGTGTGTGTGTGTGTGTTTGTGTGTACGCGCACGTGCACGCGCGTGTGCGTGTGGGAGCACGCGCGTGCGCGTTTGTGTGTGTGTGTGTGTGCGCGCGCATAATACTTCATAATACTAATAATACTTAATATTAACTACATCCTTCAAAAGCAGTATTACTTCTGCCGGCCAGTCCTTCTGCAATGGTTTCATGGAATAACTGCCAATTTAAAATTACGCGACACAAATCTGGCCACTTCGGTCACTACTTGGTCACCCTTCTATAAATTTAATAATGTGCGATTGTTTTTTAGGAATCCTCTATTTGCTTTAACAATCGATTCCAACTCACGTTCTAAACAGTTATTGGAATGGCGGGCAAATTTCACAGGTTGTAACCAACTGGTAACGAACATGTTTTTCTATAAAACCTAGTAATATTAAATTTAAACAAGGAAATTATGATCTCCTACAAGGAGATAAAGTTGTATCTTCACTTGAAGATTCAGCAAATATATTTTCAGTTAAAAGGACTTAAAGTCTTTATAAAAATACCACTCGGAAGGGGAAATCTCCTTAAGGAAGTAAAGTACCAAAGTAGGGCGCAAAACAGAGCTAAGTGGTTTGCTTAGGTACTTAAGCTGAGTGCTAAATATTATATAAACTACACTTAGTCTCAAGTGCAAACACACAACTTCGGATGTATTCAACAGGGACAGTTCGTCCGTCTGGTCATGCGCGCTAAAAGTTCGAGCTCCACAGTCACATGTTTCCCTTATTCACAAGGTGAAGCTGTGTGTTTTTTAAATCATCGCGAATTGTTCGTTCAATGCAGTTGAATTGATGATTAATTTTCTCTGTAAAACCTGACTCGATACGGAAGCAGCAACATACGCGTACATTTAACAAATTCGATTCCGGAAGCAAAATAGAACCAATGATACCATGCATAAATGGATAAAGTAATATAAATACCAAAGTAAGATGGATAAAGACAGGGACAAGAAATCCCTTGGTATAAAGGAAGGAAGAGGATGACGCATGTAGCTGAAGAAGACCAGCTCTTCATGAAGGCTATACAGTTGGCTACACGATAAGTCCTTTGTAAGGAGAAGATAAAGTAGGGAGGTTGTAATTATGAAGAGCTTTAAAAAGAGGGTAGACAAGAGAAAAGATCGATTAAAGGGAGAGCATTGCATTTAAAATGGCGGGGCTCCGACGGCACGCACAAGGTCAAGCTTAGGAACGTACGAATACAACTAGTGCGTTGAAGTTATACGCTCATAGCAGGAACCTCTTCGTACGTATTTTCGCCGCTCATTCTCGTTATAAAAATGTGTCAATGTTATGGGCATGTTTTAGTAGAGAATAAGTGTAATTACTTGCTAAATAATTGACGAGGACTAAAAATGCAATGGGCTTAAACAAAAAGATGTCTAAACATAAGTGAAACAAATAATAACTTCATAAATCTATGATAAAGATAATGTAAATAAAAATTACATTAATTATGAAACTTCTTTAAAATTAAAATGTGAGTTTGAATATGACCTTAGCGTTTCCATTAGATACGAGTTCCTTGTAAGGGTGGGGGAGGCAATACTCACCTGAAACAGAAAAAGCAATTGTAATTACATTATATAAATAGAATTTAAGCAAACACAAACATATTCATTCACTCACTCTGTCTCTCTCTCTCTTATACACACAAACACACGGGCGCGCGCTCGCATACTTAAAGTAAAAGTCGTACTTAATCAACGGAAGGCGTGATTCTACAACTTTCATGCCTTAGATACTACACTCTTTCTTGTCCAACGCTTGATAATAGAAGGCGTCTTCTATATTCAATATATATCAAATATGATTGGTGTTATTTGGAGTATAATATACGTAAAATATATATTATATATATAAAAATTATATGAAAATATAAATAAATAAATATATTATATAAATACTGAAAATATGAAACTTATAAAAACAATTATTAAAGGATTAAGAATGAACATATATAGAGCATTCGAAATATATAACTACAATAATAGTAACAAACAAAAAATGATCAAATACAAATATATTCTAAATTTGATATTATATTCAATGTCTATAATGCTACGGCAACAAAGTAAACTTGGCAATTTGAATAAATTTGGCAACAATGCTATTTCTAATTTAACGTATGTATAGATTATTGCGTTATTGTATCATTCAATCTTGATTATGTTGGTACTGTTTATCAACTAAAAGCTTTGAATAAATAATTCTTGTATTTGAATAACCTGTTGTTTTTTTTATTATTATACAAAAAATCATATTATATATATAGGCATATATATAATTATTTATTACTTTTGTATTTGAATATCCTTGGTTATTTTGATTATTATATAAGAAAACGTATTATACATATACAGTATATATATATATATATATATATATATATATATATATATATATATACATATATATATATATATATATATATATATATATATATATATATATATATATATATATATATATTATTACTTAACTTGCCAATACGTTGGTCGTCATATTATATCAACTTTTGTTATAATTAAAATTATTTTTAAATGCTATTTAATTACCTTACCTATTGAAGTCACGCCTTCAGGTTTATAAAAGAATTAACAATCTTATAAATTTTTAAACATCACTTGCATTTATTCTTTACAATTATTTCTACACATTATTTCTAATTTATATTAATATTGTACAGTGACAGGCTTGATGTCTTAACTAAATTACAATAATAAAGGTTGACTTCTGAGGCTTTAGATTCTAATAGAATAACAAAAAAACAGTAGTAAAATTTTATTCTTGCTCTCGGGGTCACTATTATGGGAACTTTGCTTTAAATTAGAAATGGTGACTAGAATTATTTTTATAAAATTTGATGGACTTATAATTTGGTTTAAACTAGAAGATAGATGTCTGTTGGCTACACTTATAATTTAAATATACTTATAGTTCAGAAGAGTCCCTGGAATCCTGGCTTGTTCACTTCCGCGCTAACACTTGATAAAAAAAAACTTACTTTATATTTCAAAAACTTTTACGTCGCACTTTACTAAAATTTACTTAAAAAAAAACTCTACTTAAATTAACAAAATTCTCCCTTTACAACACTTTCATCCTTGTCCCCACCAACCTGCCTGCCTTTCTCCGAGACTCTCTTCCAACTTCCCTTAAACTCCCGATCATTTAGTTTTTATGAAATCTAATCTCTCCCACTACCACCAATACGTTATTTCTCAGTTTCCCACAGTTCTACAATTAGCCAAACCCAACGGTAAAT
Source organism: Prosapia bicincta (assembly GCA_036971475.1). NCBI lineage: Eukaryota > Metazoa > Arthropoda > Insecta > Hemiptera > Cercopidae > Prosapia > Prosapia bicincta. The sequence goes on from JBAIZL010000002.1 coordinate 200,133,371, forward strand.
GGTTAATTCCCCAGGCTATATCGGCCGCTGGATTTCCCATCTTAACAAGCCTTGGACATTTGTCTATTTGCCGGACTCCACTTATAAACTTCCTGGAAAGAATAATGGCCTGCTTTGGTACCTGCCTTGTCTGCGGTAGAAAACTACTTGTATTTTCTTTGCTAAATCCTATAGATGATTTATTTTCGCAACTAACTTAATTTAGTCTAAAGCCTCATACTTTATGTTATAATATATATATATATATATATATATATATATATATATATATATATATATGATGAATAGTTACTATCTGGAGTACATCCGTTCATTCTGCAGTCCATAAATTCGCAGTTCCCACAGAATCTCATCCAGCATTGACGAGGATGAGATTCTAGCGAAACGTCGGAACTGCGAATTTATGGACTGCAGAATGAACGGATGTACTCCAGATAGTAACTCTTCATCATATTTTTCCATCCGTGAAGGAATACGTATCAGCATATATATATATATATATATATATATATATATATATATATATATATATATATATATATAATACTAAATATGGTGATATGTTTTCTTGTAATATAGTTTTAAAAAATTAAAAATATTTCAAAAACAAGAATACTTTTAATGAATATATTTATTCAAAGCATTTCGCCGATTAAAGGCATTATTCAAAGCCTTATAAATAGTTTGGTGCCTTGATCTCACTTGAATTTGTTCATCAATTAATTTGTCTTTGACTTTATGCTTATAAATTTCCAATGTTTCAAATATATTCATTTTTAATCCTTTATTTAATTCTTTTATTAATTTCATATTTTCTATTTCCGGAAACTCATGTCCATTATTAATACAATGCGTAGCTAAATTGGATTTGTATATGTTTGGTTTGATATAAGCGTTTAAATGTTGTTTGTATCTTTCTTTTAATTTCTTTTTTGTTTGTCCTACATATAATTTATTATAAGTTTGACATTTTATATTATATACTCCATTTCTTTCGTGCATATTATTTTGATTTTTGTTATTGTTTATTAAATTTTTAATATTTATTATCAGTTTTATATGTAATTTGTAAATTTGTTTTTTTAAATAATGTTGTAATTTTATTTATTTCGTTACCAGTGAATGTAAAAGTTGTCCAAATATTTGGTACAAAGTTATTTTCGAGTTTCGTTTTCTTATTATATTATTATTTAATTTGTCTATAGTTTTTCTTTTATATCCATTTTCTAAACCAATTTAATATATTATATTTTTCTCTTTTATTTGATCATTTAAGTTCATTGGTATTTTGTGCATTCTATGTAGTAAATTATAAAGCGCTGCCATTTTTTGGTTGTATGGATGATTTGAATAATTAGGTATTATTTGATTTGTCTGCGTTGGTTTTCTATATATATTATATTCAAATGATTCATTATTTCTAGTAATTGTAATATCTAAATAATTTAGTTTATTTTTTTATTCAAATTCATAAGTAAATTTTATATTTTCGCGTATATTATTTATACATTTTAATATTTTGTCAATATTTAAACCATTTTTATTTGATATGTATAATCCATCATCTACATATATAAACCAGTGTCCATTTTGATCATACGTTTTAATAATCTTATCAATTTCAATGTCTATATTTTGTAAAAATATTTCCGATAATATGCTGGACATTGGAGAGCCCATTGTTAATCCAACCTTATGTTTATAAATTTTATTATTATATAAAAACTAATTTTGATTTTTAATATGATTTATAATGTATTTATTATTTCTTGTGTTAATGTATTATCTTTTTCAAATGTATCTATATTATTTTTTATTGGTTTATCTTCTTTGTGCAATTTAATTAGTCCATTTAATCTTAGAATTTTAGGATTCTCATTTATGTAATTATTAGTATATTTTTGATTGAATAATTTAAATGATGTTTTTATTATATTTTTAATTTCATTTTGATATTTGTCTTTGGGATCTTTATTTATATGTTCTTGTTTATCAATAATAACTACAGCATTACCTTTATCAGCCTTTGTCATAATAAGATCATTAGTTTGTATTTTTTGTTTAATTTGATGAATTTGCGAGTATTGTTTTATGTGTGTATGATTAGTTTTGTTATTTTTAATTAATTTTATTATTTCATGTGATGTTTTTATTCGCATACTTTCTAGTTCCTCTACTTTTAATTTATTGATCGCCAATTCGGTATCTATTATTATTGTATCAATATTTCTTTTCATATCTTTTTAAGTTTGATTTTATTATTATTTTCTAATATTTTTATTTCAATTTGGCTGAATTTTGTATTTGTTAAATTAACAAACTTGGGGTGAAACTTATGATGTTGTATGATTACTTCATTATTTTTATCTTTGTTCATTTTTAATATTTCTAGTTTTTTGGTTAGCGTTCATTTTTCTTTTAATTTAATTTTATTAAATTTTTCTTCCCATTTTGTTTTATCTATAAAAAATGCTAGTTTTAAATGTAATTAATAAATTTCAAAAGTTATTTCATTTTGCTTCTTATATAAAAATTTGATTTCATTTCTAACCCACAGATTTTTTGCTTGTTTACATGTTTTTTGTGCTACATTACTTCTATTTTTAATATTAATTCGTGCATATTTAGGAACAATATTATTAATAATACATTGTTTGTTAAAAAATATATTACAATTAATTTTCATTAATTGAATTTTACGTTTCTGATATAAATTTACGTTCCTTATTATATATATATATATATATATATATATATATATATATATATATATATATATATATATATAGGCCTATATATATACATATATACATATATATATATATATATATATATATATATATATATATATATATATATATATATATATATATATATAATATTAAATATGGTGATATGTTTTCTTGTAATATAGTTAATAAATAAAAATATTTCAAAAACAAGAATACTTGCAATACATATATTATTCAAAGCTTTCCGCCGATAAAAATGTAACAGCATCTTCAGGAAAAAATAATTATGCAACAAAATTATTTTGTTACATAATAATTATGCAGGTTTTAACATTTTCTGTAGTGTGCATAGCCAACACCACCTAGAAAACAAGGTTTGCGAGTTGTGACGTCACAGGACACAGGCTACGGGCTGTCATTAGGCAATCAAGATAACCGATATTACTGTTGAATGATGTTTATTTAGACGTTAAAATGTGATAGTTTTCTTGTGATTTAAATACACTTGCTTTATATGTTGAAGTGTTATCTCTGTAGGAAATAAACAGTACTTAATCGGAAATAAATAATTAAATTAAATACTGTATTAGAACAAATGTAGATACGATGACAATTAATTGTCCGTTATCTATGTGGTGTTGGTGCAGCGCCATACAGCTGATCAACAGAAATAATAGTCTTATAGCTAAGAATCCCCACGGCCTATCTTCACCCTAACGCTAAAAATAGACTCGGCAAACGTTTCGTGATGGTATTACCATCATACAGTACACTACTACTGTATAAGCCGAAAACCTGTCTTAGACGGGAAAAAATGCCGGTCCCAATGGATTCCGGATTAAACAGGTTTCACTATATATATATATATATATATATATATAAACAACATTTTGACCCTTATAAGAAGAACCGTAATTGACTTTCGTAAGTCAACTTTCGGATGGAGTGGTCTTTCCATTTTTAAGCTGCAGACTCTAAGTGCAAACCTTGAAGTCCAAGGCTAGAATATGTAGGCACCAAACCTACGCGACCATGTTATGACAGCACAAGAGCTGCGCCTGCTATGTATACTATACTATGTATATAAGAAGGAGGAGTAGGGGATAGAACATTCAAGAAGTATGTAAGCACGTTTCCACTCAAACGTCAAAGGTTTATTCCTTACTAGCGGCTGACATAATAAGTGAATGTGACGTAATATGTTGAGCATGACGATCGGCACACTGATAACACAGGCGATCACAGAAGGTAAGGGAATAAAGAAGAACCGAGAAATGGGCATTGCATTGATGCAGGACATAGGATAGATTTGTGTCGCCCCGAAGAATCTCTTCTCTCTACCATAAGGATATAGCTCTGGGGCCTAAAAAGCCAACTTTTGAAATTCCTTATCATTTACTCAATCTTCAAAAGCTTTAAAAAAGTAAATACAAGACGTAAGATTTGCTCAAAAAGTAATACAAACAAAAGCAATTTTAATGTATATTGCTATTAAAGTCCTCAAAAAAAATTTTTTTAGTTACTTTTTATCAAACAATTACAATTAATATAAATAAAGTAACATAACCTATGCGTTAAAACAGCTGTTCTACCACATAACCTATAACATAAAATCAGCTGTTATATGAAATCATATTTTATCACTAATTTATGTCAAATGAGACGAAATAACTACATTGCATAAAATCTCCCTTTAGTGAAACGTTTTTCTCCCTTATAAAGCTCAAATTAATTCATTATTCAATTGAAAAATAATTATTCAATTTGAAAAACTGTATTTACATCAAGTGTCGTCCATTACAACTTTTAAAAAAAGTATTTGAATTTCAGTGAATGAATAACAAGTATTTTATTAAGGATTGAAAATTTGAACGATATATATATATATATATATATATATATATATATATATATATATATATATATATATATGATTAATAATTAAAATCTGGAGTACATCCGTTCATTCTGCAGTCCATAAATTCGCAGTTCCGACGTTTCGCTAGAATCTCATCCAGCATTGACGAGGTGAACCCAACAACAGTAGAAGAGCCAGTAGTAAGAATTCTTACTCTAGTCACATAACGTATAATGTAATTAGTGAAAAGCTTCAATCAACAATAAAATGAAGTAATAAATGAAGTATATTCTTCTTTATGAAAGTTATTATATATATATAGCGAAAGTGTGACCTAATAGAAGTCATTGAAAAAACGTTTATAACTCACCAATAGGCACTTGGTTGCAACGCACAAACAGACGAGTTTGGTATCATCGCAAAACAACCCGCTGATTAGGCTCACGCTTGGGGAGATAGATAAGGGTGTGGCTAGGGTCGGTCACACCATGTCGTAAATAGTAATTAAATGCTCTGTACAAACCAAGCCTAATTGAAACTAACGAGCACCATGGTTACCTGTGCTAAGCTTGTTGTGCTTACATGGACAATTACCACGAAAATATAGCCTTCGGTGCCCTGTTGGGCGTTGGTACGTTCGCTTGCGCCATTCTAGGCGCGACGTATTTTCAGAAACCTTGTAAAAAACCTTTTATAATAGAAATAAGTTTTAACTTTGCTATTCAGACCTTGTTCTCCAATATAACAACTGTTATTTAAGGTGGGCCCTGTTATCTAAACAAGTAACATGTTTAGTAACATAACAATAACAAGTAATGTTTGGGGGCAATTCTCAAACGTGTAAAGTTGCTGGGAGGAGTGTATATTCTGTATACATATACGTTTTCATTACTAACTGATACTTTATTTCCAAAACTAACAACAAACAACCCCTTAAAACAACTGAGCGTTATGTAGTGAAAATGTGTAATTTTGTTTCAAATTTTTAAATTTGTTGGATTTGTTCACTTAATAACTATTGCACTTATTAGGTTGAACACAGAAAACAGTAATAACAAAAATATAGACTTCTTACTATTTACTCCTTGCTCTCCAATATAACCATCGGTTATTTAAGGTGGGTGCTGTTACGTACACATGTTCTGAATGTTTGAGGACACTCTACAAACGTGTAAAGCTGTTGTGAGGTGTATATAGGCTGTATACATATATATGTACACTACTCACTGAGACTTTATTCCCCAAAACAATAACAGACCTCCATTTTAAACGCCCTTTTAGTGTTACGTAGTGAAAATGTTTTATTTTTTGAAATGTTAAAACGTGTTGAATTTTTTGGTAAACTTCGTAACTATGTACCTATTAGAATAAACACGTAGTACAAACAATAGGATAACTCTAATAACTAACTTTAAAAATGTAAAGAAAATGCCATATAAACTGAACTCTATAGTTCAATGGAATTTCCTAAACCGATAGGTTTCCCCAGAGTTCAAAATGTCCAACGAACCGCTTAAAACTTCCTCCATAACTTGCGAAGAGGATTCACTACATTTACAGCCATATCTGTAGCTAATGTTGGTGCATGCAGGTTCCCTCCTTACAATTCCTTGTCACAGCGCCGGTTTTTTGTTTGAATCTATAGAGTATATATACAATTTTTACCACTATGTTAGTTGTATAAATAGTGATTTTCTTATAGTGTATACTTATGCGTTTACTATCCAATGTATATGTATATTATAAATAATAAATATAAAAATATATAAAAAACTTAAATATATACCATATCCCAATAAATGTTAATTAAGCCGGTGATGAACGTGTTACCATTTTAAAACTAACTTTAGATTAAAATGATAAAGGCACATTTGGTACAGGTACACTATTTCTGAATAAAGATCCTCAATCAAATTAGCCCAAATAACTCAGTTAAACACTTACAACCACAAAATTATAAATATAAGCAAACATAAAGTATTAATTTATTAAAAGTACCCTGAGTATTTTTCACTTTACTTAGCTTTGTTAAATTGTTGCCGATTCTTTTAATGTAACTTCAATTTATCAAAACATAATACGGATATCTATCTATCAGAAGAAAATACGAACTTTCATCTATCAGAACATAATACGGATATCTATCTATCAGAAGAAAATACAAACTTTCATCTATCAGAACATAATACGGATATCTATCTATCAGAAGAAAATACGGATATCTATCTATCAGAACAAATTACAAACTTTCATCTATCAGAACATAATACAAACTTTCATCTATCAGAACATAATACGGATATCTATCTATCAGAAGAAAATACAAACTTTCATCTATCAGAACATAATACGGATATCTATCTATCAGAAGAAAATACAAACTTTCATCTATCAGAACATAATACGGATATCTATCTATCAGAAGAAAATACGGATATCTATCTATCAGAACAAATTACAAACTTTCATCTATCAGAACATAATACAAACTTTCATCTATCAGAACATAATACGGATATCTATCTATCAGAAGAAAATACGGATATCTATCTATCAGAACAAATTACAAACTTTCATCTATCAGAACATAATACAAACTTTCATCTATCAGAACATAATACGGATATCTATCTATCAGAAGAAAATACGGATATCTATCTATCAGAACAAATTACAAACTTTCATCTATCAGAACATAATACAAACTTTCATCTATCAGAACATAATACGGATATCTATCTATCAGAAGAAAATACAAACTTTCATCTATCAGAACATAATACGGATATCTATCTATCAGAAGAAAATACAAACTTTCATCTATCAGAACATAATACGGATATCTATCTATCAGAAGAAAATACGGATATCTATCTATCAGAACAAATTACAAACTTTCATCTATCAGAACATAATACAAACTTTCATCTATCAGAACATAATACGGATATCTATCTATCAGAAGAAAATACAAACTTTCATCTATCAGAACATAATACAAACTTCCATCTATCAGAACAAAGTACAAACTTCCATCTATCAGAACATAATACAAACTTCCATCTATCAGAACAAAGTACAAACTTCCATCTATCAGAACATAATACGGATATCTGTCTATCAGAACAAAATACAAACTTTCATCTATCAGAACATAATACAAACTTCCATCTATCAGAACAAAGTACAAACTTCCATCTATCAGAACATAATACAAACTTCCATCTATCAGAACAAAGTACAAACTTCCATCTATCAGAACATAATACGGATATCTGTCTATCAGAACAAAATACAAACTTTCATCTATCAGAACATAATACAAACTTCCATCTATCAGAACAAAGTACAAACTTCCATCTATCAGAACATGATACAAACTTCTATCTATCAGAATTAAATTTGCAAACTTCCATCTATTTCAGAACAAAATACAAACTTCCATCTATCAGAACAAAAAAAAACTTCCATCTATCTTAACAAAATACAAACTTCCATCTATCAGAACAAAATACAAACTTCCATCTATCAGAACATGATACAAACTTCTATCTATCAGAATTAAATTTGCAAACTTCCATCTATTTCAGAACAAAATACAAACTTCCATCTATCAGAACAAAAAAAAACTTCCATCTATCTTAACAAAATACAAACTTCCATCTATCAGAACAAAATACAAACTTCCATCTATCAGAACATGATACAAACTTCTATCTATCAGAATTAAATTTGCAAACTTCCATCTATTTCAGAACAAAATACAAACTTCCATCTATCAGAACAAAATAAAAACTTCCATCTATCTTAACAAAATACAAACTTCCATCTATCAGAACAAAATACAAACTTCCATCTATCAGAACAAAATACAAATTTTAATCTGTCAGAACAAAACACAAACTTCCATCTATCAGAACAAAAAAAACTTCCATCTATCTTAACAAAATACAAAATTCCATCTATCAGAACAAAACACAAACTTCCATCTATCTTGACAAAATACAAACATCCATCTGTAAGAACAAAATTAAAGTTATCCGAAACGCGGCAACAACTAACAATTTGATAATACTTGCTTTGGTAGAAAAACATAATCAAAGGATTAACAAATAATATTTTAGCTTTAAAAACAATGCATTAAAAATATATTCAAAGTAATAATATAAAATAAAACTAATGAGAAGAGTTTCTTTAAATATTAAAAGTATTTTTAAACAGGTCAATAATACTATTATTTCTAGATAGTAAACTAAACTGTAATTAACAATTATTTTATTATATATTAAACTTCTACAAATACTATTTATTAAAGTTATTATTTAAATAGTTTACTATTATTATTTTACTCTTTATTAGTATTTTACTGATTCTATTTATTTTACTCTTTATTTTTGTATTGTACTAAAACTATTAACTCTATCCTTTTTTTATTTTACTAATTCTATTTTTAATTCATATTTCACTAAATGTATTAATTTTTCTTTTTATTTGTACTTTACTATATCTATTAATTTTACTCTTTATTTGTATTTTAATAATTTTATTCTTTTAACTCTTTATTTGTATTGTACTAATCTATTTATTTTACTTTTTACTCATATATTACTGATTCTATTTAGTTTACCCTTTACTCATATTTTACTAATTCTATTTATTTTACTCTTTATATGTATTTTACTCATTCTATTTATTTTACACTTTATTTCTATTTTACTAGTTGCATTTATTCAGTTTATTATTTATTTTACTCTTTATTTTCATTTTATTAATACTATTTCTTTGGTTTTCTATCTATTTTACAAATAATTATTATGTCTGTTTACTATTTATTTATTTTACAATATATTTAATAACAGTTGTTTAAGTGCTTACTATGTGTGTTTGGCGGATCTTTGGTCCTAAATTCGCCCTCCATTGTGGAAATTTAACGAAACCGTTTCAGTTTCTGATCCAAGCGTAGTATTAAACTGGAATTAAACTGATGATAACATTTGAATTACGTTTTATAAAAGTAGTAAACATTAATAAATGTTTAGTTTTACATTCTGTCCGGTCATCCTGCCTTCAATACATCACTCTCGTAGCTTCTGTAACTGTTTTTGCACTTGTAGTAATGGCAATTTACCGAGTAAATCTTGTTTTATTTCTCGCTCCCTCCCCGTCCCTTGCACTACTTCCCCTCTTCTAACTGACGTGACCGGACTTCATAATTAAAGGTGAAAGCTGTTATATTTACAGACCTGTTGGGACCCCGCTCCGCATGGTTTATATGCCACTCTGTGCCTACAGAATCTCAACTCATTTCTTAAGACGTCTTTCCTTCAGCAGATTTGTTGTAACAGAGGGCGTTGTATTTTGTAACAAGTCAAGTTCTCTTGCATCTGCTCAACGTAAAAAACTTGTTAATTATAAACAACCACAGGGTAGAAACAACCCTCACTTTGCATACGGCGGTTTTTAAAATTTAAAAAAAAATTGACAAGTTGAACTTTTCAATACGAAAAAAACTGTTTTAAAAACTAAAGGAATACTGATCGAATTTTAAAATATTTGTTCCTTAGACTGCTAGCCAGTAGGAATATTATCGTTTACAGACGGAAGGAAGGATTAGGACCACTCAGAGAGGATACTATGACATTATGTACTCAACGTACTCGAGTATACCTACTCCTTACCGGCGCTACAAGCAGCTGGTAGGTTCCTGTTGTAGTAACTAGTAAAAGGAAGGGTAGGTTGAGTAGACAGGACCAAGGAAAGGACAAATTCATACCCTGCTACTAGGAATGGCGGGGGAATTATAGAATCGAGAGGATAGTGAAGGAATGAAGACAATATGCCGTTGCTAGTAAAGCCAGAAAGATAATGTAATCACAAGATTTATATAGGTCACAAGCGAAAGTTGAAATAAAAGAAAAAATACGGGTGACAAGTCAACACAAAAAGAATATAAAAACCTATATCAGAATTGTATTGAAAAAATGAAATGATTCTGTTTGCATGTGAAAACATCTGGTTTAAGTTTTACATAGTATTTTCACGTTTGATTTAAAACTGATTGGTTACTGGAGATTAGTACGATAGACCCACAAACGACAGAGAAAGAGAGACACACAGAGAAATAGAAGAGAAAAGGAGAGATAGAGATAGAGGGTGGAGAGAGAGAGAGAGAGAGAGAGAGAGAGAGAGAGAGAGAGAGAGAGAGAGGAGAGACAGACCATGACATTTATAGAAACAGTTTTTATATGTTATAAATGTAAATTTATTACTCAAATTATTTTTGATTGATCACCAATTATACAAAAAAAAATGAAACAAAAACACTGAAATATATCTGGATAGATTAACCCACGCTATTCGATTTAAATTTTACAAATCTTTTACAAATTTTAGCGATAAAATTAACAAATCTAGTTGTCAGTTGGACTTTATTAAGAGTAAAGCCCGTCACATGTTCAGGACAGTCGCTCTACATGAAGCAAAGCCGTGTAGAACATGGCCATCAGTTAGGGCGCTCGACAAGCGTATTCACTTAGCCATATGCTGCAAACAGATTTAACTGTGAACGCATCTGCCCGTGTCAATTACACAGATTGCAGCCTAACCTAACCTGGTCTAGCATTGACGGCCTCGGAACAATCCCGCAGTCTACAACCGGTCACTCCGTACACCAACGAAATACACAAACGTAACAATTCTTTTGGGATTTGCGACTAAAGTGTTTCTAACACATAAACAAGTAATATTTCAAGTTATAAACAAGTAATAGAATTTCATGCGTTAATTTCTACAAAGAAAAATTCTATTTTAGTTACTTTATTTATTAAATAATTACAATTCATAGAAATAAAGTAACATAACCTAAGCGTTAAAACAGCTGTTCTACCACATAACCTATAACATAAAATCAGCTGTTTTATGAATTCATATGTTATCACTTACTTTTACTTCAAATGAGAGGAAATAACTATATTGCATACCTTGCCCCATTTGTGGAAGGTTTTCTCCCATATAAGACTAAAATTAATTCATTAAACTTAATTAATGAATTATTATTTGAAAAACTGTATTAACATCGTGTCATCTACTACAAGTTTAAATGTATGAATCACTAAAAAAAATTAATTTGAACCTGAGTGAACGAATAAAAAATATTTTACTAACGATTGCAAATTTGAATAAGATATGTATAGGCAGAGGTGGACTACGTAATAGAAGGTATTAGAAAAAATGAAGTACAATATAGTTTTATTCAATAGAGTTTCAAATAATATCTTTGAACGATTTTCAACATACAAGCAAGGAAATAAAAAATATATACGAACAGCTAAACGCCATGTTATGGAATACACATTATTACAAGTAACACCAGGAAAGAGATTTACAGAAGTTTCATGGAAAGCATAATAGAGTACAATGTAGGACCGTTGACGCCGGGTAAGAAACTTAAATACAAACAAACGTTGCAGGAATGTAATACCTAAGAAATCGTGTGATGCCACGACGGAGGACCGTGGCGAGAAAATATACTAGAGGCAAGGGCGGAAAGGGTGAAAGTGGTAGAACACGGATGATTACTGTGCCGCATACAGCCCAGAAGATTACAGAGGAAGCCCACGCCGTGTGATGCCATGACGGAGGACCGTGGCGAGAACATATACTAGAGGCAAGGGCGGAAAGGGTGAAAGTGGTAGAACACGGATGATTACTGTGCCGCATACAGCCCAGAAGACTACAGAGGAAGCCCACGCCGTGTGATGCCATGACGGAGGACCGTAGCGAGAAAATATACTAGAGGCAAGGGCGGAAAGGGTGAAAGTGGTAGAACACGGATGATTACTGTGCCGCATACAGCCCAGAAGATTACAGAGAAAGCCCACGCCGTGTGATGCCACGACGGAGGACCGTGGCGAGAACATATACTAGAGGCAAGGGCGGAAAGGGTGAAAGTGGTAGAACACGGATGATTACTGTGCCGCATACAGCCCAGAAGATTACAGAGGAAGCCCACGCCGTGTGATGCCACGACGGAGGACCGTGGCGAGAACATATACTAGAGGCAAGGGCGGAAAGGGTGAAAGTGGTAGAACACGGATGATTACTGTGCCGCATACAGCCCAGAAGATTACAGAGGAAGCCCACGCCGTGTGATGCCATGACGGAGGACCGTGGCGAGAAAATATACTAGACGCAAGGGCGGAATGGGTGAAAGTGATAGAACACGGATGATTACTGTGCCGCATACAGCCTGAAAGACTACAGAGGAAACCCACGCCGTGTGATGCCACGACGGAGGACCGTGGCGAGAACATATACTAGACGCAAGGGCGGAATGGGTGAAAGTGATAGAACACGGATGATTACTGTGCTGCATACAGCCTGAAAGATTACAGAGGAAGCCCACGCCGTGTGATGCCATGACGGAGGACCGTGGCGAGAACATATACTAGAGGCAAGGGCGGAAAGGGTGAAAGTGGTAGAACACGGATGATTACTGTGCCGCATATAGCCCAGAAGATTACAGAGGAAGCCCACGCCGTGTGATGCCACGACGGAGGACCGTGGCGAGAACATATACTAGAGGCAAGGGCGGAAAGGGTGAAAGTGGTAGAACACGGATGATTACTGTGCCGCATACAGCCCAGAAGATTACAGAGGAAACCCACGCCGTGTGATGCCATGACGGAGGACCGTGGCGAGAACATATACTAGAGGCAAGGGCGGAAAGGGTGAAAGTGGTAGAACACGGATGATTACTGTGCCGCATACAGCCCAGAAGATTACAGAGGAAGCCCACGCCGTGTGATGCCACGACGGAGGACCGTGGCGAGAACATATACTAGAGGCAAGGGCGGAAAGGGTGAAAGTGGTAGAACACGGATGATTACTGTGCCGCATACAGCCCAGAAGATTACAGAGGAAGCCCACGCCGTGTGATGCCATGACGGAGGACCGTGGCGAGAACATATACTAGAGGCAAGGGCGGAAAGGGTGAAAGTGGTAGAACACGGATGATTACTGTGCCGCATACAGCCCAGAAGATTACAGAGGAAGCCCACGCCGTGTGATGCCATGACGGAGGACCGTGGCGAGAAAATATACTAGAGGCAAGGGCGGAAAGGGTGAAAGTGGTAGAACACGGATGATTACTGTGCCTAATACAGCCCAGAAGATTACAGAGGAAACCCACGCCGTGTGATGCCACGACGGAGGACCGTGGCGAGAACATATACTAGAGGCAAGGGCGGAAAGGGTGAAAGTGGTAGAACACGGATGATTACTATGCCGCATACAGCCCAGAAGATTACAGAGGAAGCCCACGCCGTGTGATGCCATGACGGAGGACCGTGGCGAGAAAATATACTAGAGGCAAGGGCGGAAAGGGTGAAAGCGGTAGAACACGGATGATTACTGTGCCGCATACAGCCCAGAAGATTACAGAGGAAGCCCACGCCGTGTGATGCCACGACGGAGGACCGTGGCGAGAACATATACTAGAGGCAAGGGCGGAAAGGGTGAAAGTGGTAGAACACGGATGATTACTGTGCCGCATACAGCCCAGAAGATTACAGAGGAAGCCCACGCCGTGTGATGCCATGACGGAGGACCGTGGCGAGAAAATATACTAGAGGCAAGGGCGGAAAGGGTGAAAGCGGTAGAACACGGATGATTACTGTGCCGCATACAGCCCAGAAGATTACAGAGGAAAGCCCACGCCGTGTGATGCCACGACGGAGGACCGTGGCGAGAACATATACTAGAGGCAAGGGCGGAAAGGGTGAAAGTGGTAGAACACGGATGATTACTGTGCCGCATACAGCCCAGAAGATTACAGAGGAAGCCCACGCCGTGTGATGCCATGACGGAGGACCGTGGCGAGAAAATATACTAGAGGCAAGGGCGGAAAGGGTGAAAGTGGTAGAACACGGATGATTACTGTGCCGCATACAGCCCAGAAGATTACAGAGGAAGCCCACGCCGTGTGATGCCACGACGGAGGACCGTGGCGAGAACATATACTAGAGGCAAGGGCGGAAAGGGTGAAAGTGGTAGAACACGGATGATTACTGTGCCTAATACAGCCCAGAAGATTACAGAGGAAACCCACGCCGTGTGATGCCACGACGGAGGACCGTGGCGAGAACATATACTAGAGGCAAGGGCGGAAAGGGTGAAAGCGGTAGAACACGGATGATTACTGTGCCGCATACAGCCCAGAAGATTACAGAGGAAGCCCACGCCGTGTGATGCCACGACGGAGGACCGTGGCGAGAACATATACTAGAGGCAAGGGCGGAAAGGGTGAAAGTGGTAGAACACGGATGATTACTGTGCCGCATACAGCCCAGAAGATTACAGAGGAAGCCCACGCCGTGTGATGCCATGACGGAGGACCGTGGCGAGAAAATATACTAGAGGCAAGGGCGGAAAGGGTGAAAGTGGTAGAACACGGATGATTACTGTGCCGCATACAGCCCAGAAGATTACAGAGGAAGCCCACGCCGTGTGATGCCACGACGGAGGACCGTGGCGAGAACATATACTAGAGGCAAGGGCGGAAAGGGTGAAAGCGGTAGAACACGGATGATTACTGTGCCGCATACAGCCCAGAAGATTACAGAGGAAGCCCACGCCGTGTGATGCCACGACGGAGGACCGTGGCGAGAACATATACTAGAGGCAAGGGCGGAAAGGGTGAAAGTGGTAGAACACGGATGATTACTGTGCCGCATACAGCCCAGAAGATTACAGAGGAAGCCCACGCCGTGTGATGCCACGACGGAGGACCGTGGCGAGAAGATATACTAGAGGCAAGGGCGGAAAGGGTGAAAGCGGTAGAACACGGATGATTACTGTGCCGCATACAGCCTGAAAGATTACAGAGGAAGCCCACGCCGTGTGATGCCACGACGGAGGACCGTGGCGAGAACATATACTAGACGCAAGGGCAGAATGGGTGAAAGTGTTAGAACACGGATGATTACTATGCCTCATACAGCCCAGAAGATTACAGAGGAAGCCCACGCCGTGTGTGACGACGAAAGCATGAAGTTGACGAGAGGGGGGAAGATCCAATGGCAAACAGGAGAAAAGGAGAAATCTGACAAAATAAAGCTAACAGCTGCTGTAAAAAATTCCTTTCTTCATTACTTAGAAAAATACTTTAAAAAATCAGTATCGAAGAAAATAAGAATTAATAATCGAATTCACACTGAAAAATAGAAGCTTGTAATATAACAAAAGTCGATAATATTACTTGCCATGAGATATTTATAATTAAAATTAAAGATTTTTTAAACTACAGTGCATAATTAAATCCCCCCCCCCAATGAACGTTTTGAGCCAACTGTATAAAAGAACATCTTCTCAGTTATAACAAAGTAGACATAGAGGCTTACAAACCCATTTGCGCTTACTGTAAACAAATTTAGAAAAGATTTCCGTATGCCCGGATGGAGAAAGAACAACTAAACAGCAGCCCGTAACCAAGACGAGGACGACAAGGAACACAGCGACTAAACACAGCAAGCGCGCTATCAATGACTGCAAAAATATATAACAATATATTAATAGACATGAAAAAACCAACATTTTATGATACATTAAGGGTAAAATTAATCTAGCCCTTGTACAAAAATTGTAAACGTTTTCTTGTTGATTATGAAGTATAGAAAATATAAAGCACTCCAATACAATAACAATATTGAGATACACAGCTGGTTGAAAGCTGACTCCACTATCAGCACATTTAACAACTTATGCACGTATTCGGCAAGCAACGAAAATTATCCGCAGTATGACTATAAACTACAAATGTGTCAGGATATTTTCTTGATCTGGAAGTAATTAAATTGTGTATAGCAGATAATGAGAGGTAGTAGGAAAAATAATAATACTTCAAGTTGGTTTCAACTCAATCTATTAGCTCACACTCTCCCTATATATACATATATATATATCGTTTTATAAACTTTCAATCGTTAATAAAAACTTTTAATTTATCCAATAAAGTTCAAATACATTTTTATTTTTTTAACTTTTAGTGATTGACACTTGTTATATACAGTTTTTTTCAAATATTAATTCAGTCATTAAATTTAATGAATTAATTTTCGTTTTACCTGGGGGAAAAACTTTTCACAAAATGGGCAATGTATGCAATATAGTTAGTACCTCATTCTTGGCATAAAATAAGTGAAAGCATATGATTTCATAAAAACAACTGGTTTTGTTATATGGTAGAATAGCTGTTTTACCGCTTAGTTTATAATATTATATTTACATGAATTGTAACATTTTTAATAAAATGTTACTATAACATTTTCTTTGTTGATCTAAGTGAAATTTACTTTAAAATAATTTGTTCGTATTACTTGTTTCTCATAAAGATCATATATATATATATATATATATATATATATATATATATATATATAATACGTTTTCTTGTTTAATAATTTAAAACAACATAGGCTATTCAAATACAAGAATATTTATTATTTTATATCCAAGGCTTTTCGTTGGCAAACAGTACCAGCATCATCAGGAATGAAAATTACAATAATGTAAGCTATAGGCCTAAAACATATGTTTAATTAGAAATAGAATTGTTGCTAAATTTATACAAATTGCAAAATTTATTTTGTTGCTGTAACATTATAGACATTGAATATAGTATCCAATTTAGAATGTATTTGTATTTGTTCTTTTATTAATTTGTTATTATTATTGTGTTTATATATTTCGAATGTTTCATATATATTCATTCTTAATCCTTTATTAATTTCGTTTATAAGTTTCATATTTTCAATATTTGGATATTGGTGCTTATTATTAATACAATGATTTGCGAAATTTGATTTATATATTTCTGGATTAATATAGGCATTTAAATGTTCTTTATATCTTTCTTTTAATTTTTTCTTGGTTTGACCTATATAAGCTTTATTACAATTTTCGCATTCTAATTTATAAACACCACCTTTTCATGCATATTAGTTGTTTTATTATTGTTATTTATTATGTGTATTTGTTTGTTATTTATTTTGTATGCAATTTTGATATTTGTATTTTTAAATAATTTGGTGATATTTTTTATTTCATGGCCTATAAATAAAAATGAAGTCCATATTGTATTATTATTATTATTATTATTGCAAATTAAATTATTATTTTGTTTATAAAAAATATTATAATTAAGTTTGTCAACAGTTTTCTTTTTATAACCGTTTTCTAATGCAATTTGATAAATTATGTTTTTTTCTCTCATTTTATTTTCCTCATGCATGGGTATTTTATGCATTCTATATAAGTTATATAAAGCAGCCATTTTTTGATTATATGGATGATTAGAATTATTTCACATCATTTGTGAAATTTCTAATAACATTAGAAATTTTACATACACTCAAAATAATATTAAATCAAAATTATTTTTCATACAATGACAAAGTTTATAAACAAGAAGATGGTCTTGCTATCGCCTCGCCATTATCAAATATATTATCTGAAATATTTTTACAACAATTAGATAATAAAATAAATGAAATTATAAAAATATATGATAAAAATGGTTATTGGGTTCGCTATGTAGATGATGGAGTGTATATATCAAACAATGATAATAAAAATTTTAACAAATATTTTGGATAAAATAAATAAAATTAATAATAAAATCAATTTTACTTATAAAATTGAAACAAATAACAAAATAAATTTTCTAGATTTAACAATAATAAGAAAAATGAAAATTTTGAATATATGATATACCGTAAACCAACTTTGACAAACCAAATTATACCAAATAATTCTAATCATCCATATAATCAAAAAATGGGTGCTTTATATAATTTATTATATAGAATGCATAAAATACCTATGAATGAAGAAAATAAAATGAGAGAAAAAAACATAATTTATCAAATTGCAATAGAAAACTGTTATAAAAAGAAAACTGTTGACAAACTTAATTATAATATTTTTAATAAACAAAATAATAATTTAATTTGCAATAATAATAATAATAATACAATATGGACTTCATTTTTATTTATAGGCCATGAAATAAAATATATCACCAAATTATTTAAAAATACAAATATCAAAATTGCATACAAAACTAATAACAAAATAATAAACATAATAAATAACAATAATAAAACAATTAATATGCATGAAAAAGGTGGTGTTTATAAATTAGAATGCGAAAATTGTAATAAAGCTTACATAGGTCAAACCAAGAAAAAATTAAAAGAAAGATATAAAGAACATTTAAATGCCTATATTAATCCAGAAATATATAAATCAAATTTCGCAAATCATTGTATTAATAATAAGCACCAATTTCCAAATATAGAAAATATGAGACTTATAAAAGAAATTAATAAGGGTATATGAAGCATTCGAAATATATAAACACAATAATAATAACAAATTAATAAAAGAACAAATACAAATACATTCTAAATTGGATACTATATTCAATGTCTATAATGTTACAGCAACAAAATAAATTTTGCAATTTGTATAAATTTAGCAACAATTCTATTTCTAATTAAACATATATTTTAGGCCTATAGCTTACATTATTGTAATTTTCATTCCTGATGATGTTGGTACTGTTTGCCAACGAAAAGCTTTGGATATAAAATAATAAATATTCTTGTATTTGAATAGCCTATGTTGTTTTTAATATATATATATATATATATATATATATATATATATATATATATATAACTTTGCTTACCTATCTAAACTTTACACATTTGTTTTCGATTTTTTCTTAAAGAAATATAATGCAGTGAAAAAACAAATATTGGAAAAATAATAAAACTCAAAAATTATTACCACATATATTGAAAAAATATGTAAACTCAACTCATGTAAGTAAAATTAACTTTAAAATTAACCACAAAAAAAACGAATAGGCTACCATTGATACAGAAATACAAGTTACCCTGCTTTACATAGAACTGAACGCCTGCGAAATAGACATAGGCTAAAACAATACAGAGACGTAGTGCACATATAGCATTCACGAATTTAAGACGGCGTTATTTGGCCTGAAAAAGCAATGCAAACGTTGGTGTTATATTGAACCCGCTCCTGGGATAAAACCTTCTGTACTATACTACTTAACGAAAATCGTAGCCCCGATGGCCAAACCTCTTTATTCATTCCAAACTCTAAACATTCAAATCTCGTACATCCAGCACTCTGAATTTACATATATTGTACATACACGCCTAGCCCTTTCTAGTGTTCGCCACCCCAACACATTTCCGAATTATTCATTGCATCTTCCAACCAGACCGCGCATCTCAATGGAATGATATATACCGTATTGAACAAACGCTATAAAAAACAAATTAATGATATAGGAACATCTCTAAAACTAAACTTCTGGGGGCAGAGGAGGCTCATATTTCTCTTTAGAAAATTCTTATTTGTCACCCAAGTAGCGTCACCGATATTTCTCTTGGAGTTTATCGCCCTACAATTCATTTTCGACCCTTACAATTTATATTGTCCCTCTAAAATTTGTTTCACAACGTGGAATTCGTTTTCTCTTCTTAGAATTAATTTTCTTCCCTTTTATTTTATTTATTCATTCACTTTATACCCCGTCGCGTTTTTGCACCTTCAACATTTTGGCCTTAGAATTACTTTTACGAGTCTAGTCTTATGTTTTCGGCATAGGATTTTCAACGTATTGTGCTCATTATGTACTATTACTACCAACTGTGAAACCATAAATAGTTAATCGCAATAAACCCCCAATTTTCGCAACATGAAATTAATTCAAAGTATCTTTAAAGATGTTTTACCTTGGAATTAAAGTGCACTTAGGTACTGATTTTTAATTAATAAATCAATTTCTTATTGATATTAATTTATTTATTTTCCTAAACTTTTTTTAAACAATTTTTCCCCTTTTACAATTTATTTCATCAACTTAGAAACATCTGGTCCTTGAAATTATTTTTCCTTCATAATTTATTTTCTCGTCTTCTAATGCATTCTCTCACATATTTTCTTCTTATAAATTATTTTCCATCCCTTAAATTTATTCCTTTTCCTTGGGTTGCTTTACCATTTTATAATTTATTTCATAAAAAAATGTCCCCCTTAATTTACATTTTTCCTCAAATGTGATTTCCTCGAACGGTTTACTTTCTCTTGGCCAAAATTTATATTCTACCTGAAATTTATTTTCTCATATTAAAATTTATTCCCGAGCTCTAAAATATACTCCTCTTAATATATTCCTCTTAAATATACTCCAGATTTTAGAATTATTTTCCATCCTGAGAATTTAGACCCAAATTTACAAGCCTGAATTCTGGCTACGCCTTAATCCTGGGCTTTTCTTATACGAAGTATATGAGAAATAGATTTAAAAATAACAAAAATATAGAGTTCACGAATTCATGAAAATATAGAATTCATGAATTTTTAAAAATATTTAAAAAGAGTTCATGAATTACCTTTCCTCATGACCCAATCTGTTATTTCTATTAATGCCTGACGACATTTAAACAGAATAATCTACGTCACGAAGTGGTCCCAGTGGGGGATGGTAACGCCAAGAACGGCAGCTGTGCTCCCGTGACGTCATGCACAACGCTCTCTATTAATCCCAGATTAATATCGTGTTTCCTGGGTAAATGCCAGGCTCCTCAAACGCGTCAGCTGTTTTTACGTTTCCGTGTACCAGGAGTAAATCTTACAGAGTGCTTATCACCTTCGGTGCTTACACGTCTAATTCGTTAACTCAATTATTCACGGGAACAAACCATTAACCGCTTCACCCAACCCGATGTTGAAAGTTTAATCCGGTACACGTTCATCGTATTTAGCTACCCCTCTACTTAGAAATGGAACAAGCAGTGAACAGTGACATTAATGACGGATCCGAAATGCGATGTATTTTTCTATTCGTCAATTAGTTCACGCTTTCCTTATATATATATATATATATATATATATATATATATATATATATATATATATATATATATATATATATATATATATATGTATGTATGTATGTATGTATATATATATATATATATATATATATATATATATATATGAAATGTTACTATCTGGAGTACATCTGGACTCGCTCTTCTACTGTTGTTGGGTTCACCTCGTCAATGCTGGATGAGATTCTAGCGAAACGTCGGAACTGCGAATTTATGGACTGCAGAATGAACGGATGTACTCCAGATAGTAACATTTCATCATATTTTTCCATCCGTGAAGGAATACGTATCAGCATATATATATATATATATATATATATATATATATATATATATATATATATATATATATATATATATATATATAAATATGTATGTATGTATATATATATATATACATATATATATATATATATATATATATATATATATATATATATATATATATATATGCATATGTATATATATATATATATATATATATATATATATATATATATATATATATATATATATAGGTCTCTATTATTTTATTGTTTATTTCTTCTTTCCTGGTCAATTTTATGTTAGGGTGTATATAGTTGAATTCTTTTACCATGTTATTATCATTTATTGCTTTGTTTTGGGAGATGTATAATACATCGTCAACATATTGTATCCAATGTCAGTTGGGGTCGTGGATGTTACGACTAAAAAATGAAGAAAAAGCCAAAGAAAAACAAATAATATTTCAAATAGCTAAAAAAAAATGGATACAATAAAATAAACAATAGATGAATTAGAATTTAAAATATTAAATAAATTAAAACTACCTAAACACGAACCAAAAACAACAACAAAATGGGCCACATTCACATACACAGGATAGAACGTAAAAGGAATAACTAAAATACTAAAACATATTAATATTAACATAGCTTACAAAAACACAGGAAACATAATCAATCAAATAAACCAACCGGGAAAAATATGCCCCACACTTAATAACGGAATATATAAAATCGAATGCTCGGACTGTAACAAATTATACATTGGCCAAACTAAAAAAAATTAAAAGACAGATATAAAGAGCAACTCAAGGCATACATTAAACCAAATATTTACAATTCAAACTCAGGCACGCACGCCATCAAAAACAACAATACATTCCATACATTAGAAAACATACATCAAATAAAAAAAAGTACACATCAAAAAGATAATATGGGATCAGCTACACATTTATAAACAAAAAAATAATATCATAAACGAAAAAATACAAATAAAATCGAAAAACGATAAATTATTCAACTTAATAGACAAAAGTAACCCCAAGACAAAATAAAAATTATCCCCCAGTGCAGTGAATTCGAAAATAGAACAATACCAGTATACCACGTGACAACGAAAATCCCACACACCTGGCAATATAAAGAAGCACTTAGTCTCAGTTGATGCTCGAAAATCGAGGCACATAATTAGTCTCCGAAAGCTAACTCGCATTTATACAAAGTAAGATTCTTGTATGAGTACATTACAGTGCAAGTGATATATATATATATATATATATTGTTAAATAACAGTTTCATAAACAAGATTTTGTATTTTATTTTTCTTTATACCTAGAATCCTTTCCCTGATTAGTACTATCAGTTTTATCAAAACTTGCTTAGTACCTTATAATTCTGTGACTACTTATGAAACCAGGTGAAATTAAGTGAACACATGATTTCATACAACAGCTGATTTTATGCAATAGGTTACGTTGTATTGATATGAGCCCACGAAAACATAATAGGTTGTTTTAAATACTTGCTAAACAATAAGTAAATATTGAAGTATTTCTGCGAGTTCAGTAATGCTCTGTCCATCGCCAGAGGTTAGTGGACTAACAACAGATGCATGGACACTAACTGGCGCACAGCCAGCGCCATGTTAAGCAGTCACCGTTTACCTATAAAGTACGTACGTGGACTTGGGAGTTTCTGAGTGCATACGCAGTGCTGTATACGGGACATGTATACAGCTATAAAGATTCTAACATAATCAAGGCGGCTTTGTTGCTGCAACCTTTTGCTTTGGAATTGTTAGCATCAACAACACTAATGATTTACGACACACATACTATTACATACACTATTCTCTAATTGTATTATCCTCGTGGAAACTTCAATTGTGTTAAACATGGACGACATCTTTGTAGCTAAAGAGATCTAAGAGTACACAATGTGAATAGGTTTTCGCTAATCATTTTTTTTACTTCTTACTTAATTACTGCACACCAAAATAATGCAGTTTAGTGGTCAATATACAATGTCACTAGCACTCGTTTAATAGCGTCATGTGCCTCTTAGAAAGAGTCACTGGCAAATACGTCATTATATTAAAAGAAAAACAATGATTCATTCATTTGGCGGAATAGACACACACACACACACACACACAGGCACAACACAAAGTAGAATATTATATTTATTCTTAAATAAATACATACAACTTCGATGAACTGAAGAAAACGCTACTAGGACAGCCCGAATAAATAAATACTCTTTTGGATATTTCGAAAGAATGAAATAATTTTTTTTTGCCACCCGGAATACTTTTTACGTCGAGAAGTGGGCGAAAACTCGACCAATTGAAAGATTTTAGCCACATTAATTGCAAAGAGCTAATACATTCTTATGTATGTGTTCTTGTATGAAAGCATGTAGACCACTGTGCTAACGTTTAGCTCACCTAGGCACCGGGAAAGCTACAATATTAATATTAAAACATAATAAAGTGGTTACCTTAGGCTTGCAGATATACTTTCAGTACTGCAATGTTTAGTAATATTTTATTTATCACTATGCATTTTTCTATTTTATTATTGTTTTAAGTGTGATATATTTACGACTGCCTTAAAATATAAGCATTTACTTTTAAAATGATTACATCGATTCGTTTTCTGTCACATAATATAAGGTTTAGCAATAATATAAGGAGAAAGACAAAACCCTAGAACGAATCTTGTCACAATACATGGAAGGGAAGCCTTAGTGGAAAATACACCCTAAACAGATCTTGAGCAAGTATTTTATCATAACTGTTTTAGTCTAGACTACTGGAAAGGTATTATAAAAAATAATTTAATATGACGGACTTATTAAAAACTGTTAAGCATTTTGTAGATTAAAAGGAAAATAATCTCATATAGAGAATAAATTTAATGTATCGTGGATTCAGTGGTTTTAAGCAGTTATAAAATCAGCCGGTAGTTTATGAGTGGTATTAGTAATAAAAACAAACTAATACAAACAGCAATTTAAGGTTACGTGTAAGCTGCATTCAGTAAGTCTGAACTAAGACGGTTAAAGCAAAGTGGGTCGATAAATATTTTTTTAAAAAAATAGAGTTGAAAGCAGAAATAGGTTTGGCAGCGTATACATTTAGCTACCAGAGTGGTGTAATTGGAGTTGTGCTACTTTTAGATAGATAGATAACAGCACTGAAAGCTATCGGGCTAGAGAAAAGAACTTATCAGCTTGGTACACGGGTAATCAATTCCGTTATCTTCCCGCGCGGTAGGGATACTACCTCCATGCACTTGTGAGACGGAGGCACCTCGCTAGTCTGACTGCCACTAGAGCTGTGCGATTTCGCAGGGCCCCGGGTTTACTTATATAAAGAGGGGAGGGAGTGCCAATTCTGGCTCTAACCGCCCCAACACGAATTCAAAGAAACGCGGTCGCTAGAGTCTGACTGCCGCTACAGATGTGCGATTTCTCAGAGCCCTGGGTTTACTTATATAAAGAGGGGAGGGAGTGCCAATTCTGGCTCTAACCGCCCCAACACGAAGGCAGAGAAACGCGGTCGCTAGAGTATGACTGCTCCTAGAGATGTGCGATTTCTCAGGGCCCCGGGTTTACTTATATAAAGAGGGGATGGAGTGCCAATTCTGGCTCTAACCGCCCCAACACGAAGGCAGAGAAACGCGGCCCCAACACGAAGGCAGAGAAACGCGGTCGCTAGAGTCTGACTGCCACTGGAGCTGTGCGATTTCTCAGGGCCCCGGGTTTACTTATATAAAGAGGGGAGGGAGGGCCAATTCTGGCTCTAACCGCCCCAACACGAAGATAGAGAAACGCGGTCGCTAGAGTCTGACTGCCACTAGAGCTGTGCGATTTCTCAGGGCCCCGGGTTTACTTGTATAAAGAGGGGAGGGAGTGCCAATTGTGGCTCTAACCACCCCAACAAGAAGGCAGAGAAACGCGGTCGCTAGAGTCTGACTGCCACTAGAGCTGTGCGATTTCTCAGGGCCCCGGGTTTACTTGTATAAAGAGGGGAGGGAGTGCCAATTCTGGCTCTAACCGCCCCAACACGAATTCAAAGAAACGCGGTCGCTAGAGTCTGACTGCCACTAGAGATGTGCGATTTCTCAGGGCCCTGGGTTTACTTATATAAAGAGTGGAGGGAGTGCCAATTCTGGCTCTAACCGCCCCAACACGAAGGCAGAAAAACGCGGTCGCTAGAGTATGACTGCCACTAGAGATGTGCGATTTCTCAGGGCCCCGGGTTTACTTATATAAAGAGGGGATGGAGTGCCAATTCTGGCTCTAACCGCCCCAACACGAAGGCAGAGAAACGCGGCCCCAACACGAAGGCAGAGAAACGCGGTCGCTAGAGTCTGACTGCCACTGGAGCTGTGCGATTTCTCAGGGCACCGGGTTTACTTATATAAAGAGGGGAGGGAGGGCCAATTCTGGCTCTAACCGCCCCAACACGAAGATAGAGAAACGCGGTCGCTAGAGTCTGACTGCCACTAGAGCTGTGCGATTTCTCAGGGCCCCGGGTTTACTTGTATAAAGAGGGGAGGGAGTGCCAATTGTGGCTCTAACCGCCCCAACAAGAAGGCAGAGAAACGCGGTCGCTAGAGTCTGACTGCCACTAGAGCTGTGCGATTTCTCAGGGCCCCGGGTTTACTTATATAAAGAGGGGAGGGAGTGCCAAATCTGGCTCTAACCGCCCCAACACGAAGGCAGAGAAACGCGGTCGCTAGAGTCTGACTGCCACTAGAGCTGCGCTATATCTCAGGGCCAGGGTTTACTTATATAAAGAGGGGAGGGAGTGCCAATTCTGGCTCTAACCGCCCCAACACGAAGGCAGAGAAACGCGGTCGCTAGAGTCTGACTGCCACTACAGCTGTGCGATTTCTCAGGGCCCTGGGTTTACTTATATAAAGAGGGGAGGGACGGCCAATTCTGGCTCTAACCGCCCCAACACGAAGGCAGAGAAACGCGGTCGCTAGAGTCTGACTGCCACTGGAGCTGTGCGATTTCTCAGGGCCCCGGGTTTACTTATATAAAGAAGGGAGGGAGTGCCAATTCTGGCTCTAACCGCCCCAACACGAATTCAGAGAAACGCGGTCGCTAGAGTCTGACTGCCACTAGAGCTGTGCGATTTCTCAGGGCACCGGGTTTACTTATATAAAGAGGGGAGGGAGTGCCAAATCTGGCTCTAACCGCCCCAACACGAAGGCAGAGAAACGCGGTCGCTAGAGTCTGACTGCCACTAGAGCTGTGCGATTTCTCAGGGCCCCGGGTTTACTTATATAAAGAGGGGAGGGAGTGCCAATTCTGGCTCTAACCGCCCCAACACGAAGATAGAGAAACGCGGTCGCTAGAGTCTGACTGCCACTAGAGCTGTGCGATTTCTCAGGGCCCCGGGTTTACTTATATAAAGAGGGGAGGGAGGGCCAATTCTGGCTCTAACCGCCCCAACACGAAGATAGAGAAACGTGGTCGCTAGAGTCTGACTGCCACTAGAGCTGTGCGATTTCTCAGGGCCCCGGGTTTACTTATATAAAGAGGGGAGGGAGTGCCAATTCTGGCTCTAACCGCCCCAACACGAATTCGAATTCAGAGAAACGCGGTCGCTAGAGTCTGACTGCCACTAGAGCTGTGCGATTTCTCAGGCCACCGGGTTTACTTATATAAAGAGGGGAGGGAGTGCCAAATCTGGCTCTAACCGCCCCAACACGAAGGCAGAGAAACGCGGTCGCTAGAGTCTGACTGCCACTAGAGCTGTGCGATTTCTCAGGGCCGCGGGTTTACTTATATAAAGAGGGGAGGGAGTGCCAATTCTGGCTCTAACCGCCCCAACACGAAGGCAGAGAAACGCGGTCGCTAGAGTCTGACTGCCACTACAGCTGTGCGATTTCTCAGGGCCCTGGGTTTACTTATATAAAGAGGGGAGGGAGGGCCAATTCTGGCTCTAACCGCCCCAACACGAAGGCAGAGAAACGCGGTCGCTAGAGTCTGACTGCCACTGGAGCTGTGCGATTTCTCAGGGCCCCGGGTTTACTTATATAAAGAAGGGAGGAAGTGCCAATTCTGGCTCTAACCGCCCCAACACGAAGATAGAGAAACGCGGTCGCTAGGTTCTGACTGCCACTAGAGCTGTGCGATTTCTCAGGGCCCCGGGTTTACTTATATAAAGAGGGGAGGGAGGGCCAATTCTGGCTCTAACCGCCCCAACACGATTATAGAGAAACGCGGTCGCTAGAGTCTGACTGCCACTAGAGCTGTGCGATTTCTCAGGGCCCCGGGTTTACTTATATAAAGAGGGGAGGGAGTGCCAATTCTGGCTCTAACCGCCCCAACACGAAGATAGAGAAACGAGGTCGCTAGAGTCTGACTGCCACTAGAGCTGTGCGATTTCTCAGGGCCCCGGGTTTACTTATATAAAGAGGGGAGGGAGGGCCAATTCTGGCTCTCACCGCCCCAACACGAAGATAGAGAAACGCGGTCGCTAGAGTCTGACTGCCACTAGAGCTGTGCGATTTCTCAGGGCCCCGGGTTTACTTATATAAAGAGGGGAGGAAGTGCCAATTCTGGCTCTAACCGCCCCAACACGAAGATAGAGAAACGCGGTCGCTAGAGTCTGACTGCCACTAGAGCTGTGCGATTTCTCAGGGCCCCGGGTTTACTTATATAAAGAGGGGAGGGAGTGCCAATTCTGGCTCTAACCGCCCCAACAAGAAGGAAGAGAAACGCGGTCGCTAGAGTCTGACTGCCACTAGAGCTGTGCGATTTCTCAGGGCCCTGGGTTTACTTATATAAAGAGGGGAGGGAGTGCCAATTCTGGCTCTAACCGCCCCAACACGAAGGCAGAGAAACGCGGTCGCTAGAGTCTGACTGCCACTAGAGCTGTGCGATTTCTCAGGGCCCTGGGTTTACTTATATAAAGAGGGGAGGGAGTGCCAATTCTGGCTCTAACCGCCCCAACACGATTATAGAGAAACGCGGTCGCTAGAGTCTGACTGCCACTAGAGCTGTGCGATTTCTCAGGGCCCCGGGTTTACTTATATAAAGAGGGGAGGGAGTGCCAATTCTGGCTCTAACCGCCCCAACACGAAGATAGAGAAACGAGGTCGCTAGAGTCTGACTGCCACTAGAGCTGTGCGATTTCTGAGGGCCCCGGGTTTACTTATATAAAGAGGGGAGGGAGGGCCAATTCTGGCTCTCACCGCCCCAACACGAAGATAGAGAAACGCGGTCGCTAGAGTCTGACTGCCACTAGAGCTGTGCGATTTCTCAGGGCCCCGGGTTTACTTATATAAAGAGGGGAGGGAGTGCCAATTCTGGCTCTAACCGCCCCAACACGAAGATAGAGAAACGAGGTCGCTAGAGTCTGACTGCCACTAGAGCTGTGCGATTTCTCAGGGCCCTGGGTTTACTTATATAAAGAGGGGAGGGAATGCCAATTCTGGCTCTAACCGCCCCAACACGAAGGCAGAGAAACGCGGTCGCTAGAGGAGTGCTAGTCGTTTTGGCAGAATAATGGCACTCTTCAAATGTAAGGAAGACGAATGTGAACGTTTCAGTGAAAAGGTAAACATTCATTGTCGTCAAAGACGGGGTTCTAGTTTAAAAACTGAATGCAGCACACAGGATGAGGTTTAAGATGAAATACAAAGAGAGAGAGATAAGAGGGGAAAGGAAATGGAAAGAAATAAAGAGAGGATGAGAATGAAGGGAAAGTGGAAGAAAGATAGAACAAGAAAAAGAAACAAAAGCTCTGGAATAAAATAGAAAAATAGTAGGAGTAAGAAACAGAGATGAATTGAATCTGAGAATGAAAGAGAAGAGATAGAATCGGAAGACAAGAAATTAAAAGAAACGGGAATATAAAACAGGGGAAGAGAGGTTTGAAGAAGGAAAGCCGGATAGTGAGATAAGGTTTGCTTTCTATACGAGGATCTAGAGCAGGAGTCCCCAACGTTTTTTACTCAAGGGCCACATTGAAAACTTTTGTAGGAAAGAAAGGCGGCAATATTTTAGGGCAGAAAATCTACCGCCTCCCCATACACCTACGACGTTTTTTTGTAAACAAGACTTAAGTGGGGGCTTTTGAGATTTTCTTGCTTAATCTTTCAAGTTGCTGTATTTCTTTATATATCGTTGTTGTTGGCTAACTAAATTTCTTTACGTGATTGTAAAAAAACTGTGACCAAACAAATAATTATATTTGCTATAAAATAATAGTTGTTCTGTAGAAGGAGTTTTCAAGTAGGCCTAATGAAAACATAAGATTCAAAACCAAATATTTTCAATTTAATACAAAATGTCCTTTATTGAATTTTTGAAAATTGAATTGAAAATTTGACAATACATGAGTTTACAACATGTGTAAAAACAATTATTTTTTAGTGAGACGATTGGATTTGTTTGTCACCTAAAATTTGAGTCCATTTAGGGTCAAATTTTGCAGTTCCGATCATTAGGACTGATATCAAACGCTCGTCTGACAAGGAAGATCTGTATTTAGATTTATCAAACTTTATTTTTTAAAAAGTCTGTTCATACTTGTAGGTAGATCCAAAAAAAAAAAAACAACATAGCTCGATGACTTCAAGCTGCATTTCTGCAAGCATTTTGTCAATGTCACACCTAAAAGGATTTTGAAACATCTGAATGTCTTCTGCTGCATGGTTAAAGTTTTCAAAGCGGTTGTAAAAGTCTTGACGTAGCTTAGACATGATTTCTAAAACGTAACCCTTGGTGAAGGTAGCAGTGTTTAGTGCACTCAAGTTCTAACAATATTCCAAGTGGTCAAATAAAATGTCAAGTGAGAGACGAGTACTGTACTCATACTTAATGGTAAAAACGCTTAAAAGGAAATATATTACCAAATAAAAATGTTCAGTAAGCTAGCTTCCGCGGGCCGTAGGTTGGAGACCCCGGATTTAGAGAAAAGCCAATTATCGAACGAAAATTCAACCCAATACAAAGGGATGTATAAGGGATAATGTTTATGTATGAATAAAGTAGGGGCAGAATAAAATAAGAAAAGGAAAAAATATAGCATACAACAGCACAGTTACATACTCAGCGAGGACCACAATACATTCGGAGGTATATACCCGTTATTTCCGAAAATGGATAGAGGAGGAAAAATATTTCAACTACAAGTAACCAGAAATAATGTCCGGCAAATTGAAAAAAATTTTCCACAACATTTATTTACAGCACTCTTAGAAAAACATAGAAATCAAGTAACAAACTGCATTATTCAAAGACGAAATGAAATGAGAAATATTGGCGAAAGTAATGAAACAAATATAAAAACGTGGATGGCCAAGAAACTGCATTATTCATACGGAAATCAAACGCACGTACATTAGGCGGACCCGACAAAAGAAATGAAATATCATAAAGTCTGGCGTAAACAGAATGCGGGGATACAAGAGCTTTTTCATTCGCTTTATATATTACATTACTTATACACTGGAGCTAGTTCCCCCCTCCCCGTCTAGCCCAATACATCAAACGCAAAGACATTTAATTTAGATGTACAGTAATATGTTATTCATTTTCAGATGAAAGACTTCAGTAAAATGTGAGTGATATTGCGAAGAAACAGAAAAACTAATTTTATTATCATTTTCTTTGCTAAAACATCTTACGGAACTTTTACAATTAAAAATAAATCAAGTAACACACTGAAAATAAACTAATATATCAATAATAGCTTATATTTCTTATATAATACAACAGAACAGATAAAATACAAGCCACAAGCTTCTTTCTAAGTATTCAATTAAAAAGTAATACAAACAAACAAAATTACATCTCTAATTGCTATTTAAATCAACAGATGAAAAATTATTTTACTTACGTTTTATTAAATAATTGCAATTATATAAATAAAGTAACATATTCTATACGTTAAAACAGCTGCTCTACCACATAACCTATATCGTAAAATCAGCTGTCATTAAATCATATGTTATCACTTATTTTAAGGCAAATGGGCCGAAATAACTATATTGCATCTATTTGCCTCTATTTTGAAACGTTTTCTCTTATATAAAAGTAAAAGTAATTTATTAATATTTTTAAAAAAATGTATTAGCATCAATTCTCATCCACTACAAGTTTAAAAATGGTATTTCAACTTGAGTGAATGAATAAAAATCATATTTTACTAACGATTGAAAATGTATATATAGGGAGAGTGTTAACTAATAGAAGGAATTGAATAAATAAATAAATAGCACAATTCCCACTAAATACATGGTATGACAAAAAATCCGAATACTAAAAAGAAAAATGAATGTCTAAATAGTATCGAAAGGCATTACATCGGAACAAATCCTGTAAAGAGGTTACATCATCAGAAAAACCACTGGTCGCAGAGATGTGGAAACATTTCCAACTCCCTACAGCATCACTAAGAATAAAGCTTGTCAGAGAGAACGAAACGTTTTCACTGTTGTGATATTCTATGGTTCTATTGTACTTTACATTAAAGTAACGTTTCAGAGAATCTCCTTCATTCAGAACTTCCTACTCTATTTACCTGCAGTTAGTCAGTCAGGTTAGAGGGTTTAGTGTATATTTGCAACCTTCCCAAACTGCAACACAAGCTGACTACTTCAAGCAAATACAATACAAATAAATAATATTGTCCTAAATATTACAAACAAATGTGGATGTTGGTTGTTTATAACTGTCCAACTTGCAAGCATTTGTTCTTACACCAAGCGTTGTAGTTTTGTAATGGCCTTTTAGTACATTTCTAATTATTTTAACGCCGGATAGATAAGGTTGTATTGCAGACTGATAACGGAGAAATGAAGTCACCGAATGAAGAAATAATTTACGACAGGCAACCATAGAAATATATCTGCATTATTATTTGATTTTCAAATACATCGCATGGGCAGTATAGCTTATATAACGCAGAGCTGTATTCGGCCGTCTGGCTTCATCTTATACATGCTTACAAATAGGAGATTATTTGACTATTGTTCTTAGACTTGGTTCGTGTTTAATGTTAATTCATTGTATTGTATATTTTAAAAAAATACCGTCTCTGCGTTGAATTTCATTTCAGACATTTTGGTGTTTAGAGCTGACCACTTCAGAGCTCAAACTTTCATTTAAAAATGGTAGAGCGATAATTTGAAGCACGCACGCACGCACGCACGCACACACACACACACACACACACACACACACACACACACACACACACACACACACACACACACACACACACACACGCACACACACATACACACACACACACACATATATATATATATATATATATATATATATATATATATATATATATATATATATATATATTAAAAACAACTAAGGTTATTCAAATACAAGAATATTTATTAATTTAATTCAAAGCTTTTCGTTGGTAAACAGTACCAACATCATCAGGAATGAATCATACAATAATGCAAGATATAGATCATATGTTAAATTGGAAACAGAATTGTTGCTAAATTTATACAAATTGCCAAGCTTATTTTAACATAATAAATAACAAATAATAACAATAATGCAATATGGACTTCATGCGTATTTATAGGTAATGAAATAAAAAATATCAACAAATTATTTTAAAATACAAATATTAAAATTGCATACAAAACTAATAATAAATATAATGAATAACAATAATTAAACAAATAATATGCATGAAAAAGGTGGTGTATATAAATTAGAATGTGAAAGCTGTATTAAAACATACATGGGTCAAACCAAGAAAAAGTTAAAAGAAAGATATAAAGAACATTTGAATGCTTATATAAATCCAGAAACATATAAATCAAATTTTGCAAATCATTGTATTAATAATAAACACCAATTTCCAAATATTGAAAACATGAAACTTATAAAAGAAATTAATAAAGGATTAAGAATATATATATATGAAGCATTCGAAATATATAAATACAATAATAATAATAAGAAATTAATAAAAGAACAAATACAAATATATTCTAAATTTGATACTATATTCAATGTCTATAATGTTACAGCAACAAAATAAACTTGGCAATCTGTATAAATTTAGCAGCAATTTTATTTCTAATTTAACATATGATTTATATCTTGCATTATTGTAAGATTCATTTCTATTGGTATTGTTTACCAACGAAAAAAATGGGTAGAGCCAGACATAAAGTAGGGCTGTAAGCACTGGACTCTGCACACGTGACGTCATATCTCTCCTATATCCTGCATTAGGCGAGTTTTATATCCTTCCCATATTTACAATCCTTTCCTATCCCTCCTGTGCGAAATAACCGTAATTGTTTTAAAAGTACATTTTTTGCCAAAAAAAACAAACAAATACAACAAAAAAATTCCATGCAAATCAATTTGCTCGGGTAGCCGCGCGAGTTTTACTTTCCATCATTACACCGAGCGTAATAACGACCTCATTAGAGGCGCATTATAAATGAGGTTTTACTTCCTTTACGAGAGTAAATCCACTTTCCACTGACTCGTCCTTTATTCACAGCGGTCCCACAAACGCTCCATTTAAATGGATCCATTAGAAGTTTTACTTAATGAAAAGTGAGACATTTCAGCCGCGAGGTGTCGCGCTGTGAACGGGTGTGGGGCGGATGTTAACATCAAGTTAAGCTTCTTACAGTTGGCAGATGGCAAAGCAGACATGACGTTCGAGGCACTGACAATGTCAGGCGACGCCAGGAAGGAAACGGCGTTCTTTCTGTTACGTCTCCGCAATTAATTAATTAAAAGTTGAATTCGGTGTTACTCTTAGCCAACGCAGTGCGTTTGTCATTCCCGGGGCGTTTTAATTTAATTTTAATGAAGCTATAAATGTGAAATGAAGATGATTAAACGTCAAAAACTAAAACTTCTCTACTTCGCACCACATTTTATACAAAACGCATATTTTGCACCGATCTTTGTATATTGTTCTGTTTGTTGAACATAAATTTAAGACCAAACAAGTAATATAAACAAAACAGAAATTCAAAGCCAATTCCCACTTAAATCGACAAAGGAAATAATTACAATAAAAAAAAATGTAACATGACCTATAGCAAAATCAGCTGTTCTATTAAGTCATACGTTACACAAATTTTAAGCCAAATTGGACAAAATAACTATATTTCATACTTTGCCCTTTTGGGGCAGTTTTTTTCCAATATAATACTACAATTAATTATTTAATACTTTTTAGAAAAACTGTTTCAACAGTTTTTAAAACAGTTTAGCTGTTAAATGAATTATTATTTCAATAAGTCTGTTTTAATATAAAATCGCATCCACTGCACGTTTAAAATAAAGTGACTGAACTTGAATAAATGAATAAAACTTATTCTATTAAAGATTGAACATTTGAACAAGATGTATGTAAGGAGACTGTGAGCTAACAGAACTCATTGAATAACACTTTTTATTTGAAAACAATAATAACCAAAAACTAATAATTTACTAATTATAAAACAGCACAAGATTTCAGTAAGAGATATCCATCTTCAGATATACAGTACTTGCTTAAATAATTGACAGAGGTTCTTACATAACAAAACTCCACTGTAGTGTTGTGTGTGTGTATGTTTGTGTGTGTGTTGTGTGTGTACGTGTTTGTGTGAGTCTATTTGTGTGTGTGTGTGTGTGTGTGTGTGTGTGTGTGTGTATATATGTGTATCTGTATGTGTGTATTTGTGTGTGTGTGTGTGTGTGTGTGTGTGTGTGTGTGTGTGTGTGTGTGTGTGTGTGTGTGTGTGTGTGTGTGTGTGTGTGTGTGTGTGTGTGTGTGTGTGTGTGTGTGTGTGTGTACAAATAAATATAAATACAAATGACAAACAAACTTTCTTAATCGAAAATTGTCAGTGAACATAACCCTAGGGTATGTGAGTAAACAGAATGCCACGACAATGGCCAGCCATAATAATTACAGTAAATATTTAACTAGCCGAAACATGCAAGTTTATTCTTCCTGCCTGTGACGTATAGAACACACCCGCTCCTCAGCGACCTCATACTGCACACGCACGATCTTGTGTTTGTTTTAGCTATTACTGCAGGAGTCAAGTTAAACGCCCGGCTTCACTCTACCCCTACGTTCAAGTTATTTCTTTAACAACAACAAATGCCTTCCTATCAGATTTTTTTCTTGAATTCTCTGACTTCTTTAACAACGTTAGCTTCTATTAAGTGATATTTGTTATGGCATAGCGACTTGTTATGGTATAACGGCTCGTCATTATTTGAGAATTTCTACAAGAATGAGTAATAATCCGAAGTCCAAACGAACTGTTCCGATGATTTTCGGAAGCCGTACAAGGTAGTTAATGCCGACGACTGATTTCGTTTAAGACGGTTGATTAGTGATTATGTTTAAATCATTTTTCAAATGCAATTTCTTATATATTCAGAAAGTAACGTAAATTTGATTAAATTACTTGATAACGTATGATTCCATAAAACCGCTTTGCTTATTACAGATGGGTTGGAATACTTTCCGTATTGTACATTAGAAACAAATTAAAATACATGACTAAGGAAAGCATTTTACAATTTAATGATATACATAGCTTATACACTAGCATTTTAATATATTCTATGAAACGTCCGTTAACCTTGGGGTTATTTGTTATGTGTATTCCATATTACGGCGTTTTGCTGTTCGTATCTATTTCTCATTTCTTCCCTTATATGTTGAAACTTGCTCATAGGTATTATTTGAAACTATATTCAATGAAATTATCTGAAATAAGGGTTGATATGAGCACTTGTATGCACGGTCTCTCAACGACCTGTGGGCTGTGAAAGGAAGGACGGCTTACCCTTAATCACAGCTTGAGTGAATAGCGCATCCCATAAGGGATTGGGTGGGGAAGAATAGGAGCTAACATGGACGGTGTATAATCCCCTAACTGTTCGACCGCTACTCGAGAACAAAACGAATAGTTTAGGTTAGGTTTAAGACGTAATATACAAGTATTTTGGCAGTTTACTGCGTAAGAAGGCTCTAATATCGCCTACATCAGATATAACGCTTAAACAACTACTTACAGGATGCTACTGCGCGAAATTATTTAATAAAAAGTATCTAGAATATTTTTTTTACCTGAGTAGGTAATGGTTTTAAAAATTGTTGTTTATATTACTTGATTTATTTGTTTTTGTTGTTGTAATTTTAAGACAAGCAAATTCTCAACAAGACTACTATACCCATCTATGGGACTAAAGTAGCGACATAAAGGGACGATACGAGCACATGTATGCACGCTCTCGTTGCTCAAATCGACCTACTCTCGAGGAGTTATACAGTGTATTGGCAGTTTACTATTTAATACAACGCTTAAACAGACACTTACACGACGTAAGTATCACTGGTCTATACTTATATTGTAAACGTGTTTTTAATTATAGGCCTCAATAACGTCCATAAAAAAAGCAGGGTACAGCTTTCCTTATTTGGGTTACTGATTAACCTGACGAAGACCTATTCTCAACCGAACATGAAAGCTTATCAATTTCCTTCTGATCAGATCTTGTTTAGTTTAAATTGATAAGAATGCAACATGTTTGCGTTATTGAGGGTTGCATAAGCCGGCTCTAAGGGTAGAGGGTAAGTGATAAGATTCCTACAGCCAACGCAAATATTCACAAACTATTTAATAAACCAGATACGACCCGGCGCTTGACATCCATTAGCCCCACGCAAAAGATATTATTCTGCCAATAAATTCGTCTGCATTCGCGTCGGAGCGTCATGATTTCATCGCCGTTATTATGGATCCAGACTCGGCGTAACCGTCACCATATACTCAACGGATTACACTGATGAAGGTATTTTTAACCCCACCCCCCCCGTAACGGAGAGCCTCGACGAGGAAAAACTAGCCACGTTTACGTTATTTGTCTTTTAAGACGCTTAATTTATATCGTTCTTGTGGACACGTGTTTCTTGTTCCATCCCACGTGACTGAGCCGCACGAGACACTAATTTTTGAGTAACGGCAAACAGTCCCTACGCTTTTACATTATTATTTATGTTTTTATACGCTCTGTCCTTACGCACATAACACAGTCAATAGTATCCAATAAAACTGTAGTTTGGTGAAATTATAATCTCACAAAGTTTGTGCATCTCTGGTATCTGCTGACAATTGCCATATTTAAACTGTTTTCTACATAGCCTCAAAACCGCATTCAACAATGGGATTTCCACTTGAGGTTTCCACATTAATCTACGGACAACCTTCAGTCCGTAATAGAAACCCTCTGTAGCTACATAAATACAAGGTTATCATAAAATAATGGCGCGGTTTCGAACATGGTTCAAAGAAAAACTAAATTACTTACAGTTAATGTTGTTTATTCATCTAATTTGCGTCTCAAACACTTTGTTTTTATATAATTATTAAATTTAAACATGTCCGCCCTCAGTCACTCGACAAATGTGCAAATGATACTCAACTTCTCTCTAAACATTCGTTAACATTTCTTCGGTTATGCTTGTCATTGCTTCATAATTCTGTTTTTTAAGTGGTTCAGGTCGCGAATTGTTTGTGGTTAAACAACGCCTTTGATGTACCCCTACAAGGTGTCAGGCCTGGGACTCTTTGGGAGGCCACAGTATAGGTCCTTGCGGGCCTATACATCGTGTGGTTAAACAACGCCTTTGATGTACCCCCACAAGGTGTCAGGCCTGGGACTCTTTGGGAGGCCACAGTATAGGTCCTTGCGGGCCTATACATCGTGTGGTTAAACAACGCCTTTGATGTACCCCCACAAGGTGTCAGGCCTGGACTCTTTGGGAGGCCACAGTATAGGTCCTTGCGGGCCTATACATCGTGTGGTTAAACAACGCCTTTGATGTACCCCCACAAGGTGTCAGGCCTGGGACTCTTTGGGAGGCCACAGTATAGGTCCTTGCGGGCCTATACATCGTGTGGTTAAACAACGCCTTTGATGTACCCCCACAAGGTGTCAGGCCTGGACTCTTTGGGAGGCCACAGTATAGGTCCTTGCGGGCCTATACATCGTGTGGTTAAACAACGCCTTTGATGTACCCCTACAAGGTGTCAGGCCTGGGACTCTTTGGGAGGCCACAGTATAGGTCCTTGCGGGCCTATACATCGTGTGGTTAAACAACGCCTTTGATGTACCCCCACAAGGTGTCAGGCCTGGACTCTTTGGGAGGCCACAGTATAGGTCCTTGCGGGCCTATACTGTTTGATCTATTTTTGGGCCTATTTTTGATCTCCAAAAATGTTCGTTCAAAGCGTCCGTGACCAATGCACTTTAGTATGGAGGAGCACCATCTTGTTGGAAATTAAGTTGATGAATGTTATCATGAGATACCAATATAACATCTAGAAATTTCCCTACAATCTTCCTAATAATTAGTAACCGCACCATTTTTTTATGATAACCCCGTATATCACTAATAGCAATACAATGTTATAAACAGGATTAAATAACAACAGATGAAATAACAAATATAGCGGTAAGAAGTTACGCAAACCATGAAATATCAAACAATCGAATAACTTTCGTCAGAGAACGCAAAGAATTTAATATCATCTCGTTATAGTTCCATCCCTTGCAAACAGAATGCGCCCTCCTCAGAACCCTAAACTATTTCTTACTCGTGCAATAATACCTTATAAGAATGTACAGACTCCCGACATTAAAATAAATATCTTTGCGACATCAACGTAAGGTTTTCGCTACAGTTGCTGTTATTATTAAAGCTATATTTTTGTGCCATACGAAAGCCGTTACGACGCTGCGTCGCAGGAATTCTTTACTATTCC
Source organism: Prosapia bicincta (assembly GCA_036971475.1). Classification (NCBI taxonomy): domain Eukaryota; kingdom Metazoa; phylum Arthropoda; class Insecta; order Hemiptera; family Cercopidae; genus Prosapia; species Prosapia bicincta. The sequence goes on from JBAIZL010000002.1 coordinate 200,173,031, forward strand.
TGGTTATCAAGAGAAATTTAAATGATGAGCTTTGTTCTCACCAATAGGCATTGTATTATTTGGCATTGGACAACTCCGTCACTCAACCGAACATTATTTCACACATTTCGTTAGAACAGCACCAACAAGAAACACCACTCAGCAGCACAGAATAGTCAAAAAAAAGGTTAAACAAGCTGAGTTTGTCCAATTACTATATTTTAAAACAAAACAAAAATAAAGTGGTTCTTGCAAGAAAAGACTAACGCCGTAGCGTGATCTCAAAGAAAAGCGATACCCGTGGAATATATGTCGGCTCTAAGGGTAGAGGGTAAGTGATAAGATTCCTACAGCCAACGGAAATGTTCACAAACTGTTTAATAACCCAGATACGACCGGGCGCTTGTCATCCATTCGCCCCACGCAAAAGATATTATTCTGCCAATAAATTCGTCTGCATTCGCGTCGGAGCGTCATGATTTCATCGCCGCTATTATGGATCCAGACTCGGCGTAACCGTCACCATATACTCAACGGATTACACTGATGAAGGTATTTTTATAACCCCCCCCCCCCGTAACGGAGAGCCTCGACGAGGTAAAACTAGCCACGTTTACGTTATTTGTCTTTTAAGACGCTTAATTTATATCGTTCTTGTAGACACGTGTTTCTTGTTCCATCCCACGTGACTGAGCCGCACGAGACACTACTTTTTGAGTAACGGCAAACCGTCCCTACGCTTTTACATTATTATTTATGTTTATATACGCTCTGTCCTTACCAACATAACACAGTCAATAGACTCCAATAAAACTGTAGTTTGGGGAAATTATAATCTCACAGAGTGTGTGTGTGAAGAAATACCACAAAATAGGCAAAAAAAAGGTTAAACAAGCTGTGTCTGTCCAATTATTATACTTTAAAAGCCCCCAAAAATAAAGTGGTTCAAGTAAGAAAAGACTAACGAGCTACCGTGATTCCAAAGAAAAGCGATACCCGTGAAATAAAAAAAATTCCCCTGAAAACAATTTACGACTAAAAAAATTTTTTTAAGTGATGTATATATACACACACACAAAAGAATTTTAAAGTAAATTCCTACTTAGGTCAACAAACAAAAATTTTATTTTAGTAAATTTTTATTAACTAGAATAATAACAATTAAAATAAATAAAGTAACATAACGTATAGATTAAAACAGCTGTTGCACCACATAACCTATAACATAAAATCAGCTGGTTTATGAAATCATATGTCATCACTTATTTTAAGCCAAATGGGACGAAATAACTATATTGCATACCTTGCCCCTTTTCTGAAAAGGTTCCATTTAATATAAAACTAAAATTAATTATATTTAATATTTTTTTTAACCGTATTAAAATCGTTTGTCATCTCACTAGAAGTTTAAAAAAATGTATTTGAACTTGAGTGGATGAATAAAAAGTATTTTATTAAATATGGAAAATATGAACAAGATAAATATAAGGAGAGTGTGAACTAATAGAAGGAATTGAATAAAACAGGCAGAAAATGGCGTCTTGTTGCGAAGGATTTGTATCAAGGCTAACATAAATGTTAACTACGATTGGTTATGGCAGGTCTACGTCAGGGATTCGTTCATGTGTGTATCCGGAACAGAAATACTTTCCATCAAGATGGCGTAGGTGTGAACCCGACGCAATTGGAGGGGAAGAGGGATAAAGAAATATAAGTGGAATCAAAGGATTGATATAAAGATGCTGTGGCGTGGTTACGTCTGCAAGTGGCCTGTTCTCTAACGCAAGAAGGCTGACTGAAAACAAGTATGTCGACCTCGAATAACGGGCTGAAAGTAAATGAATATTCATGAAATTATATTCATTTGGTCACGTTACCCTCATTGAACACCGTATGGCTAGCATATGCAGGTTCTCCATATAGCAAATAATATAAGATAAATCATGGCTTGGGTGGCACGAAAACATAATCTTTTCTTGATTACAAAATATTTTATAATACTACGAGATAAGATCTTTTGCTCATCAAATAAGTAGTTTAAGATGGAGGGAGAGAGAGAGAGAGAGAGAGAGAGAGAAGCGAAAGTAGGAGGAGAAAGACACTCGCTAGACAGGTTAAGGCTGAATACATTGTCCTTAAGATAATATCTAACTTGTGTAACATAAAAAAGATGTTTTTATTTTTAAAAAAGGTTTAATAGCTGGGAAATGATATCGCACAATGCTGAAGAACGTTTAGGGAAAGAGGTTGGAGTTTGTGAAGCCATTGTGACTTCGAGTGCATTTCATTTGTTTCCTCCCCTTTACTAACTAGCACATACTTTCCTTTCAAAGCCGTGAATGTACTAGCAATAGACAGAAACAATACACACATCCACTCGCTACAAACACTATCACACCTATTCCAAATCCTTTCACACATCCTCTCAAGGGTAAGGCTCCTGAACGACCAGGATGTCCGCCCACATGTTTCCCTTACCTCAGCTGTTGCTGTCCTTCATCTGTCTATATTAGCTTGTACTACCCTAGTCACAGCCCCCTCTTCATTATCCTCCTCACACGACACTTACCCCACTCAGTAGAATGATCCTCACTTGTGTAACCCATTTCCCCCAATTTGGCATATCGAAACTCCTTAGCTAAACCCACTGACGTAGTGGCTATTCTCTCCACACCTTGCACACTCCGCTACCCCTGCAAAGTCTACCCATACGTCCCAACCTCTGACACTTGCATTATCTGATCACCCCTTATATTCCTTAACTCTACATCCTCTTACTCCTACCCACACCCTACCCAGACACATAAACCTTTCGAAAACTTTCCCTGAGACCCTCAGCACCCACTTCATCTTCCGTTTCCCTTATTTCCATCCTAAACAGTACCCTAACAAGTTTCTAAAACTCCTCTCCCTTTATCCCTTTAAACACTTCTACATTCATCCTTTTTATTACTTCTATTAATTCATCTATTCCTATCGTTTTATCTATATCATATAATATTAACGTGGATCAGACGTTCTTGAATCTCCATCAACCATATATGACCTTTCTCCTCAAAACTAGTTTTTTCCATCAGATTTGCCATGTCCTCCTTCACACGTGTTTCCTCTACCAAGTCCCACCCCTGACATCTGATATTCCTAACCCTTTTCCCCCTTTACATTAAAGCATTCCTTCACGATCCTCCTAACTTCCGCTCTTTTCACATTTTCTGGAACTTGCACCACTACCCTTGGTCTCTTATTTTTCCTCTTCAACACACCCGCTCACGTACCCTCTTCATCTCCGTTAACCATCTTCACTTCCGTTAACTCCTCACTTAGTATAAATCCTTGTTTCCCCTTCATTAAATGCACCACTTCATTCAACTCCACCGCATCACCTCCATAACCACTCTTAAATCTACAGATGCCCTCCAACTAGTATTCCTATAAAACCAACCATCACTGCTTATTTGACCCCTCTAATTACTTCTTTCCCACTTATCCTGTTTTCCACTACCTTTATTGATTTCTCTGTTTGCTTAATTTGATCCTTCACTGTTACGATACTCTTGCTTATACATCTAAAAAACTCCAAACATGTTTGTTTACGCGATTCATCTAATTCCTCCAAAATATTCCTCAGACATATTCGACAAACCCACCTGCACGCGCGCGCGCGCGCGGGCGCACACACACACACACACAAACAATTAATAACCTAAGTTAGATACAAGGCCTACGAATTATTCCCATAATGGCTACTACATTCATCACCCACCCAAACCCACATATCAGTACGCACGCAAGAACACTCACGCACACACACACACTTAATAACCTAAATTAGATACAAGATCTATGAATTATTCCCGTAATGGCTACTACATTCATCACCCACCCACACCCATACATCAGCACGGACACAAACACACACACAAACAATTAATAACCTAAGTTAGATACAAGGTCTATGAATTATTCCCGTAATGGCTACTACATTCATCACCCACCCAAATCCAAACATCAGCACGCACGCACGCGCGCACACACACACACACACACACACACACACACACACACGCGCACGCACACACACACACACAAACCCGCACACGCGCGCGCGCGCTTGCACTGAATTATTTAATCAATTTAAGTAAGTTTCAAATACAGATGTATAAACACAATTAAAATTAAAATTATATTTATAATAATAGTTAATTTAATTACCTGCAATAATATATTTAGTCCACAATACTATTAAAATATCAAAACAACATAATTTCCTTTGAATTTAAATTAAACCAATACCGCTCAATGCTAAATGCAGTGAGGACAGGTTCAGACAGGTCTAACATGCTTAACCTAATTGCATAAATTACCCCTTAGCTATCATTTTTATGTTTCGTTATTTAATATCTCTATTCAATAAATTGGGCCATTTAGCGGCCACCTAAGATATTTTGTAAAATTGTTCAAAACCACCAAATAGGGCGATATCAATAAGAACATTTTTTTATTGACCTCGGAAATTTATTTTTTTCAATTTAAAGTAGGGTAAAAAATTTAATGCGGAGTTATAAGTTGTGGATGGGCCACGGAGTGATACAAATGTTTCGTGACGTCACAGTGCGGAGTGTTAAATTGTGCATCGGCCGCGGAGTGAAACAGTGACATCACGCATTCCTTACGTGTGTAGATATTTGAAAAACAACGTTTTTGCTTAATTTTTATGGTTTTCGCATACGTATATTTGAATATATATTTATAAAGTCATAAGTTAGGATAGATTTGGTTTCAAATGTATACATTACTATATACCTATATTAAAATATACCTAAAACGTGTCCAGTCAGGATAGATTTAGTTCAATTTTATACATTACCTAAATGGTTAAATGGATAAAATTAGAACCAAATCCATCCTGACTGGATACTGTAGGTATATTTGAATATAAATATATAAAATTGACCTTCCCTGACAATAGTTATCAATATAGCTTCAGGACATGTTTTTGATTCATAAAATTTAGATTGCTAAAACACCAACTACAGTTGTGACGTCACCGTATTACTCCGCGGCCGATGCAAAAATTTTCTTGTGGATATCGTCCTATTTGGTGGTTTGGAACAATTTCCCAAAATATCGTAGGTGGCCGCTAGACTCACAATTACCATCAAATCTATTACTGTTATTAATAACTAATGAATTTAATTGAATAATCAATTCCTTAATAACCAGAACCCACTAAAATGCATAAATGAAAGACATAATATAGAGACAACCTCTCAACAAATATTAAATCGTAAATATTAATTCAGCTTCTGGTTTTATTAAAAAAGACAAACATTTACTATTATTACTCAAATATTCTAATAATATTTGAGTAACACAATATCACTTTAACACAGAATTACACTATTGTATTGTTAACCTCAAAACAGTTCCAGATGTTTTTACACTAAAAATGATCTAAATGACTAAAAGTTACCCAAATTATACAACTAGACGTGAGAACACGCTGCAACTATAAACTATACAAAAAAAATCAACACAAAATAGCGAAGCAACAAATAAATACGTCCGACGCTACAACGATTCACAGCGTTCCCAGCCATATGCAGTTAGGGAGAGCCTGCATATGCAGCCGTACGAGTCAGAGAGGACCTGCATACGATAGCTATACGGTTTAGGGAGAGCCTGCATATGCAGCCGTACGAGTCAGAGAGGACCTGCATACGATAGCTATACGGTTTATGGAAAGCTTGCATATGCAGCCTTACGAGTCAGAGAGGACCTGCATACGATAGCTATACGGTTTATGGAAAGCTTGCATATGCAGCCGTACGAGTCAGAGAGGACCTGCATACGATAGCTATACGGTTTAGGGAAAGCTTGCATATGCAGCCATATGAATCAGAGAGGGCCTGCATATAATAGCTATACGTTTTAGGGAGAGCCTGCATATGCAGCCGTACGAGTCAGAGAGGACCTGCATACGATAGCTATACGGTTTAGGGAAAGCTTGCATATGCAGCCATATGAATCAGAGAGGGCCTGCATATAATAGCTATACGTTTTAGGGAGAGTCTGCATTTGCAGCCATACGAATCAGAGAGGGCCTGGATATGATAGCTATACGGTTTAGGGAAAGCTTGCATATGCAGTCATACGAATCAGAGAGGGCCTGGATATGATAGCTATACGGTTTAGGGAGAGCCTGTACATGCAGCCGTACGAATCAGAGAGGGCCTGGATATGATAGCTATACGGTTTAGGGAAAGCTTGCATACGCAACCATACGAATCAGAGAGGGCCTGGATATGATAGCCATATTAGACAGAGGGAAAAGTCGCATATTTTTTAGCTTAGTCAAAGAGATCCTCATATGAGTCACGGAGATCATGCATATTTTTAGCTATGGAGAGTCAGGGGCTCCCATAGCCCCATTCCTTCTAAGAATGCTATAATTAGCTGTATGGTGTTCGCTTTAAATACATTTATTAAATTTAAATGTATGAGCCTTAAACATTTAAGATAAACACACACACACACACAACTACGAGCAGACATGTTGCAAAAGTAGTAACTGAATGTTTCAGGTTTATCACAGGTTACACTGGTGGGATTTACTTCTGGGCCCACCGTAGGGGAGTAATAGTGCGCGAGACGGAAAATTATATTAAAAATAATAAATATAATTGTATGGAAGACAGAAAGTCCTGAAAATACAGGATGGAAAAGAAAAAACAAAACAATAACACAAATATCTATATATATAAATATATATAAGCATAAGGTTAAAATATTGTGACCAATGTTGCTCAAAAGTTTAAGCAAATCACAGAATGGAATACGTTCTGAGGGGGAAGAGGATGACTGCGACGTTCATCGAGGGATGAAGAGGACGAGACAATAGAAATAAAAGGAACGTGCGAAGGAGATTGTTCCATGTACAGTATTCTATGAGAGAATAAAACAAATAGGAAAAGATAGAGGAAAGCAAACTACCTAAATATTGTCAATACATAGTTCTTGAATCATTGTTTCGAACTACAAATTAAATGTATATTATTTATAAAATGAAATTTGTCTATAAATAATAATATTTTTAATGTTTACATGTATTTAAATGTCATCAATCCGAAAGCAAACGTTCTGCCTGTACCGAGTGTCGGCGTTAGTTCCCCAGTTCCACAACAGATAGCAGGCCATGCACTAATCCTGAACACGTTCCTTCTCACAAACTTTTGCAAACTAAGAAATAAATTTGAAATATCATTTCGAATAGCGACTATTAACAATTTACAATTATCATTGATTATGTTTATATTTGTTCACGTTAAGTATATTAACTAGTAGTAACGATAGTATCAATAAATTAAATTGTGAAATTATATTCCAATAAGCGGGCAGACAAATACTGGTTTAGTGGGCTCTACAGTGTTGCCTTATTATATTATATAAATCTAAATTTTTGTTACGAAAACTAAATCTATTCTAATTTAAATAAATCAGAATAATTCATTTTAGTATTCGGTGTTTTAAAGTTGCTACAAACACGAAGTATTACGGCTTACAAAGTATAGCGAACAACATACTAAGCGTATTTCTAAACTAAGGGCCGTTTGATTATATTCCCTCATAGTTCGCGTGCACGCCGCAACGAGAGCTTGCGTCACGTCCCGGCATACCATGGCAACAACTACGCTCAGTTACAGCTGTGTAGCTAACCTGTGCGTTGTGTTCTGTGCTTGCAAAATGTTCAAGGTTATCAAATCGCCCGCCCCTTGCGAAGTTCGTTCTTTTATACGGTTTTTGTCGGCCAGAAACATGTCTGCTGCAGAAATTCACCGACAGATTTCTGAAGTTTACGGTGCTAATGCCATGTGTGAAGGAAAAGTGCGTAAGTGGGTTCGAGACTTCAAAGATGGCCGCGACAATGTCCATGATGAAACGCGATCTAGTCGTCCATCTCTAATGTCAGACGATTTGCTGGCTTCAGTTGAAGCGAAAATTCGTGACAACAGACGCTTCACGATCACTACTCTCTCACACGAATTTCCGAAAGTTTCGAGATCTATGATTTACAAAATTGTTCATTAAAAATTAAACTTTAAGAAACTGTGCTCGCGTTGGGTCCCTAAACTCCTGACGGAAGAGGACAAACACAAAAGTCTCGAGAGTTCCTTGAATTTTCTGACACGTTATGACGAAAATGGTGACGACATGCTGAGTCGCATTGTAAATGGAGTCGAAACGTGGGTTTCGCATTTCACTCCCGAATCGAAACAACAAAGCATGGAATGGAGACACACGCGATCTCCCGTAAAGGTCAAAGGCAAACAGACATTGTCACAGACTCGAGCTGCATTGGACTCTTTTGGCTGGGAAGTTTTGGACCACCCACCCTACAGCCCCGACCTTACGCCGAGCGTCTTCCGTCATCTGAGACATCACTTGGGCGGCAGCCGTTATGACGATGACGACGAATTGAAAACGGCCGTGAATTCTTGGTTATTACAGCAGGCGGCAAGTTTTTATGAAGAAGGTTTCCAAAATTTAGTTGTGCGATATGATAAGTGTTTACAAAAACTTGGAAACTATGTAGAAAAATTGATAAAAGTATGTAGATTCCAAAAATGAAATTAGTTTTTGCATATTTTTTTTTTTTTTTTTTTTAATTTCAAATGGCCCTTACTTTAAGAATACCCCTTGTAGATATAAATAGTATTAAGGTGAGGATCTGGTAGAGGTCTATTGCACCTTTTAAACATATATTCCAATAATAAACGTGAAAGAACAAGTGTTAAATTTTTAACAAAAACGTATCTCAAACATTGAGTGTGAAAATTCAAACTAAGCCAATACAGCGATCCTAGTGGAATTGTTAAGCATTAAAAAATTGAAAGCCGTTACATTTGTTGTAAAAAACTATGGCAACACTGAGCCCATGGTAATAATGACGTCACTGGTACCTCTGACATACGTGCGTTGTGTCTAATGGTCGGACACATATTTAGACACATACGTGTCTGCCTTAACTATAGTCTCGAATACTTGGTCATTGCCTCTTTCCCACGATCTAACAGGAGATACAAACAACCAATTTTGTACTTATGACAAGTTTTATTTTCTTGCATATCTTAATAAAGAGCGTCAATCAGAGAAGGAGGGGGTTGGTCGCCCCCGAGGTTTACAGCGTCTGTCACCGACAATGGCAGCGGGTTGGAATATGGGAACAGGGCTTTTGGCAGGGGCGTATTTAAGGCAAGCGTTACAACGTAGAGTTAAACAGGGATTCCAAGCAGGATATATTATAGTGTAGCTACCCCGCATTACTTTGCGTAGAGAAATAGATTACAATATATGTACAAAGTGAAGCATTAAAATCTGCCATGGTGTACTCCTAAACAATTGCAATATTATATATTAATATAATAACTACTCCCTGTATCATTAGGATGGGCTAGGAGGAAGAGGATACAACAGCTTTACTTCTGTCTTGTCAGCGGCTCTCAGGGTATCTAGAACCAAGTAAGGCCAACCTCTCGAGTGGATGAAGGTCTAAAAGGGCCTACATGGACCGAACTGATTGAGTTATAGCCACCTGACCTTTAGGAAGGTTCTAGTACCTAGCCTCCTGTCTCATGCCTCGCGTCAGTCTGCCGGGCGGAAGGATGGGATCATGGAGGAGTGTACTACAGATTCTCCTCATTGTTCATCTATCTTTGTGTTCTCTGTGGCTTAGAGCCTAGGTGATGTGTCATAACTTTTGTAACTTATTTAAGTGTTCTTTAGAACATGAATATAAGAGCCGAGAGGCTAAGTTCAAACTCTTCTTATTTCCACAACCATTCTGTCTCCTTACAAACTTTCACAAACACACTGACTAACGCCTTACGTGGGGGTATATTCAAGAAAGCTATGTGATCAGGTGGTACTAAGGAACCGGGGAAGCTTTCTGGCATCACACTGGCGGAGAACTTGAAGTATACCAGCTCTGAACCGGCCCAAAAAGTGCTACAGTTACAAGGAAACTATGCGAGAGGCGCGTACTCGTTACACCATAGAATATACCAGACAAAATACGCCACCGACAGCCGGGGCAATGTTTAGAAATTCAGATACAGCGGCCAGAATTGTCAAGTTTTTTACTGCTTGTCTGTACACACGTGATGGCAAACCTCCTTAAAACTTAACGAACTATAGTAATAACAAAATGAGAGTGCCCCTGAGCGCCAAGTAAGCTCACTCACACACACACACACAGTCTTCACTCAGACAAAGGCAGAGGATTAGGACGGGCCGCATTCCATCCGGCGCCGGCGCTTTGTTTAGGTGCTTCCTTCATCAAACTCTATTTCTTTAAATTTGATAACACACCTCTGAAGGTTTAACATAAATTAACTCTGCACATCATTACGAGAAAATTGATACCAAACAATGTACAATTTATTGGCACTGTTTATGAGGGGATACCATGAAATAAAAATGTGTTAACTGTATTGGCATTATATTAAGTTGAAGTGACTAATAACTCCAATATTTATTAACTATATTTAATTAGAATTAGAGCTTAAAAAGTTAGAATTTGATTAGAAGGTACCACTAAATGACCAATTAAGTTGAAGTGACTAATAACTCCAATATTTATTAACTATTTTTAATTAGAATTAGAGGTTAAAAAGTTAGAATTTGGTTAGAAGATACCACTAAATGACCAATTAAGTTGAAGTGACTAATAACTCCAATATTTATTAACTATTTTTAATTAGAATTAGAGCTTAAAAAGTTAGAATTTGGTTAGAAGATACCACTAAATGACCAATTAAGTTGAAGTGACTAATAACTCCAATATTTATTAACTATTTTTAATTAGAATTAGAGCTTAAAAAGTTAGAATTTGGTTAGAAGATACCACTAAATGACCAATTAAGTTGAAGTGACTAATAACTCCAATATTTATTAACTATTTTTAATTAGAATTAGAGGTTAAAAAGTTAGAATTTGGTTAGAAGGTACCACTAAATGACCAATGAAGCGGAAATACTCCCTGTCTCGAGTCTGTCCTAATCCTCTGCGCTCGTAAGTGTGAGTGTCCGTGCGTGCGAGATAAACTGACCTAGTGGCCAGGGGCATTCGCATTTTGCTATTGCTATAGTATTAAATTATATAAGTAAAATATTTTAAACGTACAAATGTCACTTCCCCAAAGGCTATTTTGTGGCCTTTACAGGAGCACATCTAGAATGTATAATGGCGGAACGACTCCACTGCTATTTATATAACATCAAAGGAAAGCACCGCCGGGGCCGCAGAGAGTCGCTCGCTATACCTTAATAAACTCGTTAATTCTGCTAAGAGTGCGGGAGACGGATAGAGAGCTTCCCACTTATTAAAACAAACATCTAATAAAGTTCATTAATTCGAGCTGGGAATAATTATTCCAACAGAGCTCATTTATCCAACTCACTTTGTAGAATATATAAACTGACTCTGGCTTGATATTGTTAAACTCATTCACTAGTGGGTAATTGAAATCAACAGTTAAACAAAAATTACTATTATAGTAAAGTTACACATAAAACAAAATTACTGGTTTCAATACGAATGCTGCCATCATCAGAGGTAACAAGATGTGAGAAAATAATAATAACCATTGTCGTTGCCTCACGTTGAGTAGGATAGAAGTTCAGGATAGAAAAATTCCAAACCATATTCTAATGGAATGCAGCTATAATAGCACATATATGACGTACAGGACGGTAGTTCCTAGAAAAGTTTTCTCTGCCACTATTTTCTAATTTCCACTGTACCAACGATTTTATAAACCAGTAACATACCCGGGACCACAAAAAAATCAGCTTTTTTAACGGCCAGCTTTGTACCCGCATGTCAGGGGATCACTCAAAATACTATCTAACGAGAACTGCAGGCACATTAGGGCCTAGATTGTTTATTAACAAAAACAGACGTATCCACTTGCATCCCATTCAGGTTATTATACAATCTAAATTCAATATTTACCTTAATCGAGGTACTTTTGTGTGATCATGTCGTGGTCGAGATGCGCCGTTCGCATATATACTTAGTAAAATTGATTATATGTAAAGAAAAACCACTGAAGAAATATCAAAATTGTTTATATTTAAATATTTTCCCCTAATAATAATCGAACTATTTTGCAAACATTCACACATAGGTAAACATTTTTAATTTCTGAAGTAGTACCCACATATTTTTATCCGAAAAGATCAGGATAAAAAGAGACAAATATACTAACCGCAATGAAAACATATCGTAGAATATGTACGTATTAATAGTCCGTCATCTTCCAGAAAAAACGTATTTTATAAGAAAATAACCCAATTAAGGTAAACGCTGATAAAAGAAATGCCACAGTAATTACAGATAAAAGTGAATAAATAACTAGAGCGGCAAATTATATAAGCCTAAATGTAAATTATCGTAATAATATAATTGACGAACATTAAATTTTATCCAATTAAAGTTTACAAAGAATTTTTTTTTAAACTAAAACTTCAAACGAGCGGTTTAATGAAAATATTAAGTACTTATATAAGTGATAATCATAAAATACACATTTTGAATGAACTATTTGGTCAAGCTAAGATGTCAGCGAGAATTCGGAGAGAAGTACGATGTGTTCGCAAAGAGTTTTTGAATATGCCAACACAGTAGTTGACACAAATCTTGAAAAACATTCTATGTCATTCATTTATCTTGTAAATGATATTTTTTGTATGAAATCACAATAATTATAAATATATATTACAATATTAGTAATAATATGTTTATATATCAAGAGAGAAGAAAGAGGTAGAGAGAGAGAGAAGGAGGGGAGGAGAGATAGAGAGAGAGAGGAGGGCAAATGGGTGCATCAATTGGTCTTGTTTCAAAATATTACAATTTCATGACCCATTTACAAATTTGTTGCCTTAGTAGGGTTTATATGTATATATATATATATATATATAATTCTATTTATAATTTAACAGATGTTTTAGGCCTATATCTTGCATTATTGTATTTTTCATTCCTGATGACGTTGGTACTGTTTACCAACGAAAAGCTTTAAATATAAATGAATAATATTCTTGTATTTGAATAATCTATGTTGTTTTAATATATATATATATATATATATATATATATATATATATATATATATATATATATATATATTATATATATATATATATATATATATATATATATATATATATATATATATATATGCATTCTCAAATTTTCAATCGTTAAAATACTTTTTATTCGAATACAAATTCAAATACATTTTCTAAACTTGTATTGGATAATGCAGATGACAGCAGATGGACACTTGATGATAATGCGGTCGTTCGAAATATTAACTCATGAAATAAATTTAATAAATTAATTTTAATTTTATATGGGAAACAAACTTTTCCAAAAAAGGCAAGGTGTGCATTATAGTTACTTCGTCCTATTTGGCTTAAAATAAGTGGTAACTACTGATTTCATAAAACAGCTGATTTTATGTTATATTTTATATGTTAGAACAGCTGTTAGAACGCTTAGGTTACGTTACTTTATTTAAATTGATTGTAATTACTTGACAAAAATAACCAAGATAAATCTTTGTTGACTTATATAGGAATTTACTTTAAACACTTTTGTTTATATAACTTGTTTTTTTCATAAACGGTATTATTTTATTTTCACAAAAGATTACAAATTCTATAATTGGAGAAATATTTAATATGAGTTGTTTCTCGACGGATTTAGTGCCTGATAGCTTGTTTTACCGCCCGTTGCACCCTTCATGTTCACACGACCTTTTCAGACCGCTCGCTTACATTCCGAAATAGAAACCCGAGATAAAACTAAATATAGTATGTTACACTGGCAAAGACGCGTCCTAAATGGGGCCTGAGATGTGTCCTCTTGCTGACTATACATGCCGATACGGTAAATATGCAGGGTGTTTCAGGAGGAGTCTGCCATACTGCACTAGCGAATTCCTCTCACCAAAATAATGAAAAAAGTACCTTTAACATGGGTTTGGAAATGCTTCGTTGGCGAGTAATATAGGGTAAAAGATTTAACCTAAATTCAGCTCACTTTGTGAAACTAAATCACACTGAAAATTTTTGGGCGTTAATAATTTGTAAATTAGATACGTTTTATGTAGACTGAGCTGTTAAATCGTATAAAACCTGTCCCAGCACTCTATCTACAATAGTTTTTTAAAAAAATTGGGGTAAAGCAAGAAATGTTAGGGTCGAAAATATACTTTTTTGCGTTTGGTCTACAATAACTCCGTTAAATTGCCTATAAACAAAGAAAAATGTTCATTAAAACTTTTGTAGCGGATGTCTTCACTCCTTTATAAAACGTTGGCAATGAAGGACGTATTAGGGTGAAAGGAGGGCGTGGTGATCACTCAAACTCCTAACGAGATACCTGGAGTTCTATTATCCTTATGGATAACTTCTTCGCCCAAGAAAAAACTTATTCAGATTTTAACAATTATTTCTACGTAACATGGTTACACCTGGCAGAAGTTTATAAAGATATTTCTCATTGATAGAAATGGTTTTCACTAAGAACAAGAGATGCCCCAAGCAGATGTTTGCTTAGCCACCCGTTGTTTCAGCGTCTTGCCTTACAATAACGCTGCAGTTACTGACATCCAGTACAGTCACCTGCAACAGATGTCTCCGTCAATACTTCCCACATCTCTACGAAAACCATTTCTTACAGGACAATTACAATTTTTACAAACAGATAATATTCACAATCGTAAACAATAAGGCATTGTTAAAGATAAGAATATCATTAAACTCGTTTCTATTACTTGCCACGATTGTGTTTGAAATTAGAAATAACAATAGTATTCTGTAATAGAATAGTGTAAAACATAATTTGTTTTTGAAATTAAAATTAAATTAACACAGTGATTAAATTACAATTAACAATATACCCAAAAACACGAGAATAGTAATTAAATAAAACTAATTCACAAAGTTATAAAATACTAATTTTATAAACCCTTAATTTAATCTTTTTAACCACTGTAAATGTATTCTTGTTTTGTTGCCTTTTATTATTGTTCCCCTTTAAACGCACCAGTATTGCCTAATCAAGTAATACTCCATAATAACAACGTCACGCCACAGCTGTTGATAAGGCGTTGAGCGACGTTCGTCAGATAAACAAAAAGAGTTTCAATGTAATGTTATCAGGCACAAAAATATGACTTGTTATCCTGAATAAATAACGAAGAAGGTAGGATCGCCCAATGCAGCGCGCCATCGTCCGGCAATGTTTGCAATTACTCCGAGATCGATTACTCCTGAGAAAAGGGAAAGTTATAAATAATAAAGCTTGGGGTAACCGTCTCTATTTCTATGCAGGCCATGCTACCCGCTCATCCCCAGTACGTATCACTCACTGCCTTACCAGTTCGTTATCATTGCTACGATGTACCCTCGAATGTTGCCAAGGTCGGTTGCGAGTGTTGAGTGCTATTTAAACGTGCCTCTCTTTCTCTCTACTCTCTCTCCCTCTCGCTCCCTTCCTCTCACTCTCTCCTTCTCTCTCTCCCCTCCCTCTCTCTTTTCATCTCACTCTCTTCACTCTTTCTTTCTCTCTCTCTCACTCACTTTCTCTCTCTCTTACTCCCTCTCCACTCTCTCTCACTCTTTCTCTTTTTCTCTCTCTTACACACTCTCTCTCTCCCTCCCTTTCTCTCACTCCCTCTCTCTGTCTCACTCTCTCACTCTCTCTTACTTTCTCTCTCTCACTTTCTCTATCTCTCACGCTTTCTCTCTTCTCTCACTTACACACTCTCTCTCTCTCCCTCCCTTTCTCTCACTCTCTCTCTCTCACACACTCTCTTTCTCTTTCTCTCTCTCTCTCCCTTCCTCTCACTCTCTCCACTCTCTCTTTTTCTCTCTCACTCTCTCCACTCTCCCTTTCTCTCTCTCTCTTCACTCTCTCTCACTCACTCTCTCCACTATCTCTCTCTTCTCCTTATGGAGGTGTTAAGGGTAGACAATGCTCACAATAAGGAGTAGGTTTCCTTCATGTAACTGTCTACTCCTGCTAACTTGGTGCTACAATTTTCCTGTATTCCCAGTACCACTTCCTAAGCCATCTACCTTTTATTAACCCACACTTCCTCCTATAAGACCTTTAAATAAAACGGCTCAGACAAATGAGAATAGGCATGCAACCCTCTACACAAGAGATGCCATAATTCCCTCTTTTTACTCAACTGGAGGGTTTGATAGCACTTCATTAATCCTTCCTATATTATTCACAATACTGTCCTATTCCATTCATCTTAGACCGTAAATCATAATCACTGGTTTGTTCGACATATATATATAAATGTAAAGAATGAAATCAATAACCTCGGTATGAATCCTCAGAAATCCTTTAAAACAAGGGTACAGCAATAATATAAATATTCATTTTTTATTTCGAGTGTATTTAATTAAATAATAAGTTATGTTATAATTTCATTTATAAAGTTTAATAATTTAAATAATTTTTTTAATACAACAAGGAATGTAAACACAAAATTAAACGGAATTCTCACTTGGGACAACAAAGACAAAATATTTGTTACTTCTTATTAAATAATTATAATTAACATAAATAAAGTAAATTATCCTATGTGTTAAAACAGCTGTTCTACCACATAACATAAAATCAGCTGTTCTATGAAATCATATGGTTTCACTTATTTTAAGCCAAATGTGACGGAGTAACTGTATTGCATACCATGCCCCTTTTGTGAAAAGATTATCTCCCATACGAAACTAAAATTAACTCATTAAATTTAATTAATGAATTGATATTTGAAAAAACTTATTAACATCAAGGGTTAATAAATACAGGTTTTAAAAAATGTATTTGAATTTAAACGAACGAAAAAAAAGTATTTTATTAACTATTGCAAATTCGAACAAGATGTATATGTAGGAAGAATGTGGACTGAAAGGATTTGAAAAATATTTATTTCTCTATCCAGGAACACTTGGCAACGCCGCGGAGTATTCCCCAACACTGCCGAATGTGTTGCCACGCCTCACTGGGCATTATTTCGATATACGAGTAAAACAAAACTGATAGAAAGAGTCACACATCAATAACTTTGTAAATAGAGTTTGACGTAGCTGTTTATATCGTGGCAATAAATAAATTTCAGGTTTGGCTCATTTTAAAAAAATCTTGTCGTTTCTGTGAAATTATAATAAGTGAAAGAACTTTTAGAAAGTGATAGAAAACATCCCCAGGTAACCGCCTGCCCAAAGTTTTGTTCCCAAAGTACAAGCGCTTTTACTTCACTTAGTTTGAAGTTTTTCCATGGAAACTAAAAACATACTTACCGCACTGGGGGATGCGCGTGGCAATAATTAAGATATATACAATCGTTTTCTTATTCGATGTTTTTTTTAAAGATAATACAACTGTTATTATTAAACACCTTGGTTTTGAATGGTTCGTGTTTGTTGTTTATTTTCCAAATCCTTTTATTAGTTCCCCTTATTCATTACTGTTCAAATTTCCAATCGTCAATAAAATACTTTTTATTCATCCACTCAAGTTCAAATACATTTTTTTAAACTTGTAGTGGATGAGATTTGATGTTAATATATTATTTTCAAGTATCAATTCATTTAATAAATTTTAAATTAATTAGTTTTAGTTTTATATGGGGAGAAACACTTTTCACAAAAGGGCCAAGGTTATTCGTCCCATTTGGCTTAAAATAAATGATAGCATATGATTCATAAAACAGCTGATTTTATGTTATAGTTCAAGTGGTAGAACAGCTGTTTTAACGCATAGACTATGTTACTTTATTTATATTGACTGTAATTATTCATTAAAAAGTAACTAAAATGAAATTTAACTGTTGATCCAAGTAGGAATTGACTTGAAATTTCTTTCTTTATTTTACTTGTTTAATGTCAGTGATGATGTTTTGTATGTATCTCTAATTACTATATTTACGTTTAGATTCATAAGTTGAATATTTTGAAACATTTTTGGGAGTTAAAAAGTCAAAGTCTGATACATTTTGGTATAAGAACGTTTTCCGCAAAATTGCCGAAAATATACATGTTTGCCCGAAGATTCCCGAAAAGCAAACACAGCGCTCTAGTAATAGTGCTTATTTCGAAGTTGTGTAAATCATTTCCAAATATAATCAGAAGTATTGTATAATTATATCAAGAGATAACGAAGAGGATCATTCAGTTCGCGCCATAAGAACATTTACCTTAAAACTGCCGAAAATAGACGTACAGTCCCGAAGATTACCGAAAGAAAAACACGGCATTTATAATGAAATCGATTAACATTAACAGCTGGTTTCGTCTTCTTTTAATGGTTAATGCGAGGTTACGTTTAGATTTTTTTCAAATGCAATTTCCTATATATTGAAAAATATACATTTAATTAAATTATGTGATGACATATGTTTTCATTACTCGTATATTATCCTACTCTTATTATTAGGTTAAAATGTAATTATGAAAAACCAATATTTGAAAATTGGTTACATAGTAGAATTAAAATTAGAAAGGTACTGAATGGCCGTACAAAGCGACGTGGCAACGCCTAAGCAGCCGTTTCCACAGATTTTGAGAAGGACGAGGAATGTACACTCGCTTTACACGTATGTTATAATTACAGTCCGTAACCTGAATTTAATTACTTATACATAACAAAACACGAAGCTGAATATTGGAGGTTTGATGATTATGAACTAGCAGGTGACCAGGTGGCAGGATAATCAATCACCTGCACTCTCCCTTGAAGCTGCATCGCAGATCTCCTGTCTCAAAGACTCTATAGACGCTGTCAGACGAGATTTGGTGTTGCCAATATTCTCTTACGTCATTGCTATTTAGTGATGTAACTAAATGAAGTTCTCCCACACGCTAGTCTATTTGTCGAGACATTTTACACAAAATTTATATCGAAACCGTTTAACCAAATAGACAATAAAAAATGTGAATGCTGTCAGAATTGAAACATTAAACCAATGGACGTACGTTAATAAAATATATATTAAAAATTTGTATCTAGTTAATTAGAGCTTAGCTAGTGAGAACTATTCACAAAGGTAAAAGTCAAAATAGTGAACTCAAAATCTCACCAAAATTAGTTTTACATACAAACACACAACGAACTAGAGATCGCCTTCCTCAGTGCCTTGCTACTTCTAACATATTGTCAAGTTGTCGTACAAGTTAAATGAAACATACGAAGTCAAGCAATAAAATTAATCTACAGAGCACACTACTCGGGAGAGTTATAACTTGACAATATGTTAGTAGTAGCCAAGCGACATTCTCAATTACTCTGGGTCCTACTACCCTTTCAATTACAGTGGAACTAACTACCTTAATTACTCTTTACCTAGCTACCCTCTCAATTACTTTAGTCCAAACTACCCTCAATTGCTCTGGGTCTAACTACCCTTCTAATTACTCTGAACCTTTCTACCGTCTCAATTACCAAACAACACTCTCTCAATTACTCTGGACCTAACTAGACTCTTAGTTACTCTAGACCTAACTACTCAGCTAATCACTATGAACCTAACTACCCTCTAAATTACTCTAGACCATACTAACCTCTCAATTACTCTAAACCTTAGCACTTCCTAAATTAATCTAGAATAAAAATTACCCTCTTAAATACTATAGGCCTAACTACCTTCTAATTACTCTGGACCTAACTATCCTTCCAATTACTCTGGACTTAACTACCCTCTCAATTACTCTAAACCTAAAAACCACTCAAATATCCTACACCTAACAACCCTCCCAATTACTCTACACCTAACTATCCTCTCAATTACTCTACTCCTAACTACCTTCTCAATTACTCTATACCTAACTACCCTCTCAATTACTCTGGACCTAACTACACTTCAAATTACTCTGGACCTAACTACCCTCTCGATTACTCTGGATCTAACTATTATTTAATTACTCTGGATCTAACTACCCTCTCATTTACTCTGGATCTAATACGCTCAGAATTACTCTGTACGTAACTACCCTTCTAATTATTCTGGACCTAACTACCCTCTCAATCACTCTGGCCCTAACTACCCTCTAAATTACTCTAGATCATACTAACCTCTCAATTACTCTAAACTTTAACACTTCCTAAGACCAAACTACACTCTTAAATACTATAGGTCTAACTACCCTTCCAATTACTCTGGACCTAACTACACTTCAAATTACTCTGGACCTAACTACACTCTCGATTACTCTAGGTCTAACTACCCTTTCATTTACTCTGGATCTAATACCCTCAACATTACTCTGTACGTAACTACCCTCTCAATTACTCTGGACTTAACTACCCTTCTAATTACTCTGGGCTTAACTACCCTCTCAATTTCTCTGGATCTAATTACCCTCTCGATTACTCTGGGTCTAACTACCCTTTCATTTACTCTGGATCTAATACCCTCAACATTACTCTGTATGTAACTACCCTCTCAATTACTCTGAATCTAACTACACTCTCAATTACTCTGGACCTAACTACCCTCTCGATTACTCTGGGTCTAACTACCCTTTCATTTACTCTGGATCTAATACCCTCAACATTACTCTGTACGTAACTACCCTCTCAATTACTCTGGACTTAACTACCCTTCTAATTACTCTGGACTTAACTACCCTCTCAATTACAATGGATCTAACTACTCTTTCAATTACTCTGGACTTAGGTCCCCTTCTACTTAGGTACCCTTCTAATTACTCTGGACCTAACTACCCTCTCAATTACTCTGGATCTAACTACCCTCTCAATTACTCTGGCCCTAACTATCCTTTCAACTACTCTAGAAATAACTACCCTCCCAAATACTCTTTACTTTACTAGCCTCTCAATTATTCTGGACCTAACTACCCTCTCAATTACTCTGGATCTAACTACCCTCCAAATTCCTCTGACCCTAAGTATCCTTTCAATTAATCTAGAAATAACTACCCTCCCAATTACTCTTTACTTTACTAGTCTCTCATTTACTCTGGATATAACTACCCTCTCAATTACTCTGGATTTAACTACCTTTTCAATTACTCTGGACCTAACTACCCTTCTAATTACTCTGGACCTAACTACCCTCTCAATTACTCTGGATCTAACTACCCTCTCAAATACTCTGGATTTAACTACCCCATCAATCCAATGTACCTAACTACCCTCTCAATTACTGTTTACCGAACTACCCTCTCAATTACTCTAGACCAAACTACCCTCAATTACTCTGGATCTAACTACTCTTCCAATTACTCTGGACCTTTCTACCGTCTCAATTACTCTAAACCTAACAACACTCTCTCAATTACTCTGGACCTAACTACCCTTCTGATTACCCTGAACCTAACTACCCTTCTAATTACTCTGAACCTAACTACACTTCTAATTACTCTGGACCTATCTACCCTTCTAATTACTCTGGACCTAACTACCCTTCTAATCACTCTAGACATAACTACCCTCTCAAATACTCTGGATCTAACTACTCTCTCAATTACTCTGAACCTTACTACCCTTCTGATTACTATGGATCTAACTACCCTTTCATTTACTCTGGATCTAATACCCTCAACATTACTCTGTACGTAACTACCCTCTCAATTACTCTGGACTTAACTACCCTTCTAATTACTTTGGACTTTACTACCCTCTCAATTACTCTGGATCTAACTACACTCTCAATTACCCTGGATCTAACTACCCTCTCAATTGCACTGGACCTAACTACCCTCTCAATTACTCTTTATTTAACTACCATCTCAATTACTCTAGACCAAACTACCCTCAATTACTCTGGATCTAACTACCCTTCTATTTACTCTGGACCTTTCTACCGTCTCAATTACTCTAGAACAAACAACACTCTCTCAATTACTCTGGATCTAGCTAGACTCTTAGTTATTCTAGACGTAAGTTCCCTTCTAAACACTCTGGCCCTAACTACCCTCTAAATTACTCTAGACCATACTAACCTCTCAATTACTCTAAACCTAACCACCCTCTAAATTAATCTAGACCAAACTACCCTCTAATGTCCTATAGGTCTAACTACCCTTCCAATTACTCTGGAACTAACTACCCTCCAAATTATTATGGCCCTAACTACCCTCTCAATTACTCTAGACCAAACTACCTTTCTAATCACTCTGGACCTAACAACCCCTTAATTACTCTGGATCTAACTACCCTCTCAATTACTCAGGATTTTACTCTCCTCTCAATTACTCTAGACCAAACTACCCTCCAAATTACTCTGGACCTAACTACCCTCTCAATTACTCTGGATCTAACTACCCTCTCAATTACTCTGGATCTAACTACCCTCTCAACTACTCTGGACCTAACTACCCTCTCAATTACTTTTTACCTAACTAGCCTCTCAACTACCCTAGACCAAACTACCCTCTCAAGTACTATAGGCATAACCACCCTTCTTATTACTCTGGATCTAACTACCCTTCTAATTACTCTGGACCTAACTACCCTCTCAATTACTCTGGACCTAATTACTTTTTTAATTACTCTGAATTTAACTACCCTCTCAATTACTCTACACCTAACTACCCTCTCAATTACTCTGGATCTAACTACCCTTCTAATTGCTCTGGACCTAGCTACCCTTCTAATTACTCTGAACCTAACAACCCTTCTAATTACTCTGGACCTAACTACCCTCTCAATTACTCTACACCTAACTACCCTCTCAATTACTCTGGACCAAACTACCCTTCTAATTACTCTGAACCTAACTATCCTCTCAATTACTCTGGACCTAACTACCCTCTCAACTAATCTAGACCTGACTACCATCTAAATAACTCTACATACCCTCTTACTTACTCTAGATCTAACCACTCTCTCCATTAAAAGACATAACTATCTTCTCAATTACTAGCTAAGTAACCTTTCAATTACTCTAGACTTAACAACCCTTTCGATCTCTCTTGACCTAACTACTCTCTCAAACTAATGTATACCAGCTACATTACCTTCCAGCTACGTTAGACCTAACTACCCCTCATTTCTTTACTCCCTCCCCTGTCTCACCTGCCCTCTGTACAAAAACTGTTTTTTTTATTTTTTTTATTTGCTACTTTTATCTCCAATGTTTCACCCCCATTTGATTTAATAGCATTTGACAGTTGCTCCAGTTCTGTATAATCTACTGTATAATACTTAACCCGTTGGTCAGTGTGCGTGTGAAATAGAAACAATTAATGGTGAAGTATGAAGTAAATAGACTTAGGGCACCTAGGTACTAGTTCTCTTCCCACGAAACCAACCTGAAACTTGTGACTTTCTATTTGGGCATCGGTCTTTG
The DNA here is from genome assembly GCA_036971475.1 of Prosapia bicincta. Taxonomy (NCBI): domain Eukaryota; kingdom Metazoa; phylum Arthropoda; class Insecta; order Hemiptera; family Cercopidae; genus Prosapia; species Prosapia bicincta. The sequence goes on from JBAIZL010000002.1 coordinate 200,196,408, forward strand.
GGGCGAGACGATACTCCAAGCTTCCAAATAACCACGCTGTCCGTATCTCTAATACCCCGTCTAATTAGGCGGTGCAATTGGACATTTATCCACTCTCGGTTGGATCTACGTAATCTTACCGACTTACTTTTTATAACCTTTGCCGTTGTTTATTTCTCTTCCTCAATTGCTAAGTCAGTAAGAAAGTAATGGTTTATCCATTGACTACGAACCTAATTTCATAGACCTGTGCCTCAAGGAATAAACCTCTCAGAGGAACCAACCCCTGAATTTTTGATAAAACCAATTAGCCTCCGATAAGCCCTGTTCAAGCTCCTTTTCGGGTAGTGGAATCTTTGAGAGACACTTGTGATTTAAAGACTATACCTGGATACCTAGTGAACTTATCTTATCTAGAATGAAAACACAGCTAATTGGAAAATATACATTTTTATTTATTTGTTCCAAGGTTCAAATTAATTATTATTGTTTTTATTTAATTTCACAGGATTTTCTTGACTAATTATTTTTTCAAAATTTCATACAACTTGCCATTTAACTAAACATTATTATCTCCTTCTGTTTTTAAATTTTCTTATTATCATTAATTTTACATATAATTTAAATTATCAAAGTTACCATAATTAATTTTGTATATAATTTTGATTAGTAGAGTTAAATTTAACATATTTTAAAATCTGATTCTTTTTCAAACACTTAATATTACTATGTAATGCCTTTAGGCTAGGCCTTGAACAATTAACTTCTTTGGAAGTTATTCATTAGAAATTCACTTAGAAAAAGCCATATAAGATATACATCTTTATACTTAATCCATACATTCCCACAGCGATGGGAATGGAAAGTCAATTTTGAATCTTTATTACTTAAATTTGGGTAACCTAAGAGAGTTGACTAATCAGTCCCTTAGGTTATTCCCATCTTATTTAATTTTGAAATTAAGTTAATATAATTTGAAGTAAAATGTTATTTAAAAAAGAATAATTAAATTGATTATATAACCTTGTACTGTAGAAATCTTTTTATCTTCATTAATGTTGTCATCTGTCAGTCCTGTTACAGCTTCAAGGGTCTTGGTAGGTAGGCGTCTCTCCATAATTTCGGTCAATCTTCTTATTTTCTTTAATTTTGCATTTTGGTGGTCGAAATTTTGTTCTGGGTATATATGAGCCCTTGCTCATATATATCTTCCTTCCCCTGATCACATCGTAGCACTTTTTACTCTGTTTTTAGCACATTTTTTCTTGTCCTGATCGCATGGTACAAAAACACGTCTGCTCGCTTTGAGAGCCTAATGCATTCTGATCTTGGATAGCGTCGTTTTGTGAGGCCTCCTTCCCCAATTTCAAACTTCCCACGTCCCAGTATCCATTTTTCAACTTTTGACCAATCAGAAAGCCGTTGCCATGGCAATTGACTTTGTTTGTTCGGAAATTCTGAACTAAGATTAGTTTCCCTTTTTATAAAAGGCGTTTCTGTATTCTGATGTGTCCTTTGCATTTTTACCTTTTATTTAATAACATATTTGACTTTATTTCTTCTCATTTAATTTAATTAGCTTTTTAACATTCTTAATCCAAAGTTCGACTGTAGCGCTTTCGTTTCGTAGTGACAAGATTTATAATCAATGCCCTAAGCGGATTTTTCCGAAATCAAATATGACTTCTTCTTTTATAACCTAATTTCTTAGGCTATTACACTTTAACATTTAATCTTTACTTTTACATAAATACTATTTTCCCTAGCTAGGCCTAATTTACTTTCCTCACATCTTAATTTACATTCTTTATTCCTGATTATTTTTTAAGTACAATTATTTTAATAGCCGGCATCTAGGCCTAGTTTGTTATACTACACAATTACCGTCTTTTTTTTTTTACATAATTTAGGCTATCCACTTTGAAGTGATAATTTTTCTTATTGCTTATAATTTATGTTTTTTAAGTCTAAAGTTATTTCTAATTTTCTTCATTTTACTATTATTTACCCTAGTTTTAATATTATTATTATTATAATGTTTTAAAATTTTTATATATAAATTTAGTCAATTATTTAACCCGGTTAGGTTTGATTCTGGTATTCTGTACAATTACCCAGATTCTTTGCATCGGACATTCTGGCCGCTGCAAAATTCCCCCCTTTTTAAATATATGAAAATTTTGGTTCTTCTCTCCCTTGAAACAGATAAACATAATTAATAACATATTTGTGAAAAGTAACATTAACACTTATACTAGTTTATATTAAAATTTTCATATTCCTTTCATTAATCTACTATTCCTATTCATCTTCATAACTTAATTAATTTTACTAAAGTTCACAATTTACTCTCCTGTCCCTTTCACTCATATATATCATTGTCACATTAGTCACTTCACATGCTATTTACTCATTTATTACTCCTGTCCTTAGTCACATTCTTTTTTATTTAATCTTATTTCAAGTTTATATTAACTATACAATATTGTATATTGTAATCCTTATTTTACACATTCATTGTTGTTTAACACAACCTTTACTTTAATAAATTCAATGAATCCCGTTCATTTAACATATGGCTTTTTCTTTCACATTTAATACTGATTTTATATTATTTGTCCTATGTATTTGGATTATGTTACTGCTTTAATCTACTACTTAGATTTATTTTACATTTTTATTTTTATTACTTAACCGTTACTCCCTATGTCACTGATGGATCGTTTTTTTATTTACCTTGCCTTATTATCCTTTATTCTTTAAATATTTTCTTATTATCCGTCCAGCTTTATCTTTCTTTTTCTTCTTTCTCCTTTTCCAATTTCTTAACTTTCCCTTATTCTCCTTAAATCTACCTTTTATTTTTCTGTTTTTGACTTGTAATGAAATGAAGGTTCTTCTCGTATTTGGATTGGCTCTCATTTTAATTGACTTTCGAACTCTTGAACTAGTAAATGGGTTTTTCTTTTTTCTTTCTTTAATTTCAATTTCTTTCCTTTGGGTTATCTCTCCAGAATCTAAAGTCTTAGTCATGGGCTTTAGAGCTACTTGTTGGTTATTCATTTTAACCTCGTTGTTCCCCCCTTTTAATTGTTTCGACGCGACGTTTATATTTTTATTTATATTTATTTTCTTATTTATTATTTTTCCACTCACATTATTTCCCCTTTTTGGCACTATTTCGGCCTTACCTTGTTTATATTTTGTTTTGCTCTTAATCTCAGCTGCAGCTCTTCTTTCCATGTCCTTTGTTTCTTTATCTCCTGTATTGACTCCCTCAGGTCTTAAATTAATTTCCTTATTTATTATATTTTCATTTTTGTTTTTTAATTTTTTGTTTTTGTTTAATTTTTCCTCTGTTTCATTTTTTATTTTTCTTTGATATTCGTTTTTTATATTTAAGATTTCCCCTTTACTTGTTTCTTGTCCATTTCCTCCTTCATTCATTCGGCAGTGCCCCTGCTTCTCGCACTGTCGCATTAACCCCTCCTTTTTGCTTTGATGCCCTATTGTTGATGCATCTTCTTTTCCCTGGGTTATCTTGCATATTTTTCGGACTTCTTCATTTTCCTCTATCTTTTGTATTTTACTTTTAAAGTCCTGGTACACCATTTCCCCTTCTATTTCGAATGTCACAAAGCGTCTATCCATGTTTATCCGTGCCTTTAGGTCATACAGTGTGTTGCACCCCATAATCATCTCCGACCGAAGTTTGGAGACCACTATGAAGATGCAGTCCACTTTTATGCCTTTAATTGTTAAGGGAATTAAGCATTGCCGGGTAACCTTTATTTGTGCAGTCTTAATGGCTGTTACAACTCCCACATTGTTGATGGGTAGTTCCAGGAACTTAAGCCCATGCAACTTGAGGTTGTTGTAAGCCTTTTCTTGAATGACTGACACGTCTGCACCCGTGTCAATCTCTACCTCTATAGAGTGCCCTTCTACCTCACAGTCAATTACAGGGCATGTTTCTTTCTTCTGGTTACCTTCGCCAATCTCCTTGTCCTCTTCTAACAATTCAGCACGAACATCAAGAGATAGTCCACCAACTCTACGCTCTTGATTTTGGTGTACTTCATTGTTATTTTCCTGTTGTATTGTTTTTTTATTTTTGTTCTTTAGGTCTTCCGCCTCTCCTTTATTTACTGTTCCCTGTTTCTCCGGGTAATATTTCCTATATTTTGTTTGTTGTTGGATCTCTAATGGTTGTCTCCTCTTTTCCTTCCTACCATTAGGGATCCTCTCATTTAGTTTTTTGATTGACCACTTGGCCCTGGATTTTGTGGTCTCTTTTCTTTTGTCTGTGGGCCTTCTTCCGTTTGGTTTTGTGGCCTGTACTCTGGCCTTTGTTGTTGCCACTGATTTTGCGGCCTATTTCTTGGTCCCTCTCTTTGGTAGGGCCCCTGTCTCCAGTTTCCTCTCCCTTCTACCGGGTAAGGCTCTTGCCTCCAATTTCCCTTGTATCCGGGGTTTCTCGTTTGGTGTGTAAACCCTCTCCTTTCAGGTTCCCGTTCCTCAGTCCTAGGCTGAGTCCGGTTCCTGGTAGCCTCCTGCTCCATGTTCCTTCGGATGTATTTTACCGCCTCCTCTATGTCGGTAGCCGCCATCCCGGAACATCCTATATACATTCTGTTCCCATAATGCTTCATAATCTTCATAATTAACTCCGCCTGATTGTATGGCGGGGTTAGGTGTCTCGCCGTGTTCACCATTTTTAAGAAATAATTTACCATGTTGTTTGTGCCTCGATGGTATTCATATTTTCCATTTTCGATTCTTCCTCGAATTCTCTCTTGTGCATGAGATCCCCAAAAGTGGCTAAAGAATCTCTCCTTAACTTCATCATAATTTTCCTCCTCCATATTCATGGCCAACCACCATTCTTGTGCTGGTCCTTTAAGATGTCTCTCCATTATTTTCCTTTTTTGTCCTTCCTCCATGTCAGGATCAATTTCGGACATTATACCTTCTAGGTGTTTAATGAAATCAATAGGGTCTTCATCTTCCCTACCGTAGAATTCCTTCTTGCTTTTGTCTCCATTATCACCCATCTCAAACATCCTTGATTTAAACAAGGTAGCTATATTTATCCCTTCTCCCATATTCTTTATCTTATTCTCAACTACTTGTACCCTTCTTTCTACTTTTTTGACTTCTCCCTTAACTGTTTCTACAGTCTGTTTATTTTCACTGACTGTTACCTCTAAGTTATACATCTTTTCTATAGTTTCTTGGATTTTATTTCCCATTTCCTCATTCTTTCTTGTAATTCCTTCATTTATTTCCTCTATCCTCTTATTCATGATTTCCCAAAGATTCTTAATTTCTTGTTTATCCTCCTCTCTTTCTTTCTTTCTTTCTACTTTTTCCTCCTCTCTTTCTTTCTTTCTTTGTTCCTCTATCTTTTTTACTAATTCTTCTTGTTCCTTTATTCTCCCTTGTTTCTGTTCCTCCATCTCTTTTAATCTTTCCTGTTTTTGTTCCTCCATCTCTTTTAATCTCTCCTGTTTTTGTTCCTCCATCATTTTTTTAAAAAACTCCATCATTTCAGATGGTTCTGTGTCTTTTCTCTGTCTTGTCGCCATCTTAAAGTCTCGTATTTAACTATCCTTTTATTCCCTTACTAACTTCTCCTACTTCTATATTTTTACTATATACTGAGTATTTAATTAAATATTCATTTAGAATTGTGCTCGATGTGATCCGGTTCAGTGTTCCCTTGACCTTGTCTATCTAACGCCTATGTATTCTATTTACTTTCATTAATAACTAACATTATTATTTATATTATGCCCTACCGACGCCTACTGAATTTTATTTTACTTAATTATTTCCTTTTAATTATTATTATTTATTCTAAGTTCTTTTTAATTTCATTTTTATTATAATTAACTCTTATTTAATTTAAAGAACTTCTTTGGTTCTCATTTTATGATTCCTATTATTTTTTACAATTTTAATTGAATTCTATTTAATTAATTTTGTTTCACTAGGCTCCTTAGTCGATTTAAATCTGTCTCTATTTGATGTTGACCCGATGTTACAATGTTAGCATCGAGCCTCAAACGTTGGGCGCCATACTTTTCTTACCGACTTACTTTTTATAACCTTTGCCGTTGTTTATTTCTCTTCCTCAATTGCTAAGTCAGTAAGAAAGTAATGGTTTATCCATTGACTACGAACCTAATTTCATAGACCTGTGCCTCAAGGAATAAACCTCTCAGAGGAACCAACCCCTGAATTTTTGATAAAACCAATTAGCCTCCGATAAGCCCTGTTCAAGCTCCTTTTCGGGTAGTGGAATCTTTGAGAGACACTTGTGATTTAAAGACTATACCTGGATACCTAGTGAACTTATCTTATCTAGAATGAAAACACAGCTAATTGGAAAATATACATTTTTATTTATTTGTTCCAAGGTTCAAATTAATTATTATTGTTTTTATTTAATTTCACAGGATTTTCTTGACTAATTATTTTTTCAAAATTTCATACAACTTGCCATTTAACTAAACATTATTATCTCCTTCTGTTTTTAAATTTTCTTATTATCATTAATTTTACATATAATTTAAATTATCAAAGTTACCATAATTAATTTTGTATATAATTTTGATTAGTAGAGTTAAATTTAACATATTTTAAAATCTGATTCTTTTTCAAACACTTAATATTACTATGTAATGCCTTTAGGCTAGGCCTTGAACAATTAACTTCTTTGGAAGTTATTCATTAGAAATTCACTTAGAAAAAGCCATATAAGATATACATCTTTATACTTAATCCATACATTCCCACAGCGATGGGAATGGAAAGTCAATTTTGAATCTTTATTACTTAAATTTGGGTAACCTAAGAGAGTTGACTAATCAGTCCCTTAGGTTATTCCCATCTTATTTAATTTTGAAATTAAGTTAATATAATTTGAAGTAAAATGTTATTTAAAAAAGAATAATTAAATTGATTATATAACCTTGTACTGTAGAAATCTTTTTATCTTCATTAATGTTGTCATCTGTCAGTCCTGTTACAGCTTCAAGGGTCTTGGTAGGTAGGCGTCTCTCCATAATTTCGGTCAATCTTCTTATTTTCTTTAATTTTGCATTTTGGTGGTCGAAATTTTGTTCTGGGTATATATGAGCCCTTGCTCATATATATCTTCCTTCCCCTGATCACATCGTAGCACTTTTTACTCTGTTTTTAGCACATTTTTTCTTGTCCTGATCGCATGGTACAAAAACACGTCTGCTCGCTTTGAGAGCCTAATGCATTCTGATCTTGGATAGCGTCGTTTTGTGAGGCCTCCTTCCCCAATTTCAAACTTCCCACGTCCCAGTATCCATTTTTCAACTTTTGACCAATCAGAAAGCCGTTGCCATGGCAATTGACTTTGTTTGTTCGGAAATTCTGAACTAAGATTAGTTTCCCTTTTTATAAAAGGCGTTTCTGTATTCTGATGTGTCCTTTGCATTTTTACCTTTTATTTAATAACATATTTGACTTTATTTCTTCTCATTTAATTTAATTAGCTTTTTAACATTCTTAATCCAAAGTTCGACTGTAGCGCTTTCGTTTCGTAGTGACAAGATTTATAATCAATGCCCTAAGCGGATTTTTCCGAAATCAAATATGACTTCTTCTTTTATAACCTAATTTCTTAGGCTATTACACTTTAACATTTAATCTTTACTTTTACATAAATACTATTTTCCCTAGCTAGGCCTAATTTACTTTCCTCACATCTTAATTTACATTCTTTATTCCTGATTATTTTTTAAGTACAATTATTTTAATAGCCGGCATCTAGGCCTAGTTTGTTATACTACACAATTACCGTCTTTTTTTTTACATAATTTAGGCTATCCACTTTGAAGTGATAATTTTTCTTATTGCTTATAATTTATGTTTTTTAAGTCTAAAGTTATTTCTAATTTTCTTCATTTTACTATTATTTACCCTAGTTTTAATATTATTATTATTATAATGTTTTAAAATTTTTATATATAAATTTAGTCAATTATTTAACCCGGTTAGGTTTGATTCTGGTATTCTGTACAATTACCCAGATTCTTTGCATCGGACATTCTGGCCGCTGCAGTAAGGGGGGGAACTCTCAGAACAGGGACTTGGATGTATGCATGGATGACCGCAGCCCAATCAGCAGCCCTGCGCTTGAGAGTTAATACTCTGTACAAACAAGTGTTTTGCTCGAAATTGATCTAACCTCACTATTTAATGAAAACCGTTCTGAGTGACATGCTAGATGATCTAGATGATGAAAGTGATTAAGAAAATAATGATAACCATGGTGTACAAATATGTACATGCAGTACAAGAGCAGGAGCTGGAGAATCTCCTAACTATGAAGTAGAATATGGTTCCGATATTATTGAAGAAGAAGTCAGTGATAAAAATGCAGATTAAGGGGAAGCCAACTCATTGGGAAATAGAAATGTTTATGTTATGTGGTCAGAATGGTCAAGTATTTGACTTTATCAAGGTAGTACAACTAAACCTAATCCTAATGTAATGACAACCTATGGCCTAGGCGCAAGTGTAATGCCTAAGCTTTGTGAACGCATACAAGGGGAAACTGACCATAACCTTTATTTTGATAATTTTTGTTTCTACATACCATCTGTTCCAAGCTCTAACTCAGAAACATATTCTAGCAGCAGGGACTGTAAAATTGAATCGATTTTCTAAAGTATCAATTGTTAGTGACAAGGAAGCATTAAAAAAAGAAAGAGGGGCATCATTAGAAACATCCAGCTTCGATGACATTGCCCTGGTTAAATGGGTGGATAACAAAAATGTAACTGTGGGTTCCAATATTGTTAGTTGTGGAACTTACTGACAAAATACGGAGAAGGGACAAAAGAAAAAATGTATATATTGAAATTGATAGACCGGAGATAATAGCAAAATATAATCAAGCCATGGGAGGTGTTGATAAGTTCAAACAACTGGTTAATTATTACAGAATCTTTATCCGATCACTTAAATGGACTCTCAGAATGATTTTTCATGCTGTGGATTTTGCGATCGTTCAGATACAAAATGCAGAAGCTCTAAAAGCACCAGCCAAAGAAATTCTTGATTTAATGCATTTCAGAATGATAGTCAGCGATAAATAGTCTTACGTACCAAAACAGAATAATAACTTCTAAGAAGCGAGGCAGACTGAGTTCATCGTCGGTTTCACCTGCGACACCAGTTGTATAGCGGAAAAGCGGAGACGTCACACCACAACAGGAGGTTCAATTTGACATGACTGGCCACTTACCCTTACATGATAACTTGGAAAAACAAACTCGGTGTAAATTTACACACTGGTGTAAATTCGGTAAACCCGAGTAAACTCGGTGTAAAGGCAGGAAAAGGGTTAAATCTAGAAAATGTAACGATCATTTATGTTTGAGTAAGGAGAGAAATTGTTATTTAAATTTTCATACTAAAGAAAAGTTTTTATAATTATTATTGAAGTATAAAAATTATAAAGTATGATAACAACTAGATTAGATCCTTTGTAAACAGTATATCACAATAAATGTTATTATCATACAAAACTTGCCACGTGTATAGTGTTTGTAGTATGAAATAGGTATTTAAGCTACATTTATGATTGTTACTTTAGTTAAAAACTAGAAATATCTCATAATAAAAGAACAACTGCAGTATTTATTTCTAACAGTAATAAAACATCATTTGGTGTAATACATTAATTTAGTGTTGTAGAGAACTGATGTACTCAATTGAGTGCATTATGGGAACTTATCAGTAGGTAAATTGATAACATTCAAATTTATTTGGAAATTAGTAAGAAAATATATAGATTTTGAATATGACATCAAATATTTTGTTACTATGCAATAAAATTTAGGTCTGAAAAGGTTATTTAAGGTGATTACGTTACACAAACATGTTTTCTTTCAGCCCAAACCGTGTGTGTGTGTGTGTGTGTGTGTGTGTGTGTATGTGTGTGTGTGCGCGAGCGCGCGTATGTATGTGTGTGTGTGTGTGTGTATATATATATATATATATATATATATATATATATATATATATATATACAGTCTTTTTAAAGGTTAGTTTAAAGGGGAAAGCTACCCTTTAAACGTCCCTGTTCAATTTAAATAGGCCTAAATATTAATTGACTCATTTATCAAGCGTATTTTCTTCGGTAGTATTTATTTCTAGTTAATGTACAAATTGACAGGTTTAAGAGGACAAGCACAACTAAACCCTGTAACTACCATTACCATCTGCCGATGCTGATGCGACATGATTTTATGTTCCCTCATTACGGAGGGTGATGCTAACAGCAAACTGTTAATCTACATTGCAATCGCCCGTTAGCGAATTTATCACGGTCTGGCCGCACATTGTTGTCACTTAAGAGCATTGCAGTGATGTAACAAACATTGCAGTGTTCCCCCTTCAGGCGTAAGTTGGGGAAACTGTATTGGAAAATTTATTTATTAAGATTTACAATTAATCCTAAAGAATTTAACATATTAAAGCATATTTTTGTGCCTTTCTTAACATTATAATATTTTCCTTTGTTGACGCGTTTCGGAATAACTCCATTTTCAAAACTTAAACAGTACTCTATGTTCAACAGTCGGCCGGACGGTGATAGGAGTACTATTTAAGTTTTGAAAACGGAGTCATTCCAAAACGCGTCAACAAAGGAAAATATTATAAAGTTAGGAAAGGCAGAAAAATGTACTCGAATATATTGAAATATTTCTAACAGAATGGAAGATGTGTATATTGAGAATGGCAAACCTACAGAAACTACAAAAATCATTAGAAAGGAACATTTTTTAATGTAAAATATAAATCACATAGAAGGCATAAGAACAATGAGCAAAGAACGAACCGAGCAAATCCTAGCTGTATGAGTTTTACCAATCCAACAGGTTAAATGCTCGTGGATTAGGGTCGCATAGAATAAGTGTTCGTCAAAACGATACTAACACTTTATCATATCTCACAAATGCTGTCACAATCGACTTACAGGGTTCTAACTATCCATCTAGATATAGTTAAACCTTACTTTTATACAATTATAAATACACCAAAACAAGCAGATTTTGTTTAAATACTGTTTTTATTTTTAAGGGTTTGAAACTACACCCTTTTAACGTTTATCGTAGGCTCTGATTGGACCAAAATCATCCCGGTGGGGCGGAGGCAAGGTTTAAATTATGATGTACAAACTCTTACACCTAGTTAAGATACAAAGCACCCGTATTTGGAACCAAAATTAGGCCTTCCTAGTTCCTCGACTGGTAGTTCCCCAATAGTAGGCCTTCCTAGTTTCCCGACTGGTAGTTCTCCAATAGTAGGCCTTCCTAGTTCCCCGACTGGTAGTTCCTCAATAGTAGGCCTTCCTAGTTCCCGACTGGTAGTTCCCCAATAGTAGGACTTCCTAGTTCCCCGACAGGTAGTTCTCCAATAGTAGTCCTTCCTAGTTCCCCGACTGGTAGTTCCCCAATAGTAGGACTTCCTAGTTCCCCGACTAGTAGTTCCCCAATAGTAGGCCTTCCTAGTTCCCGACTGGTAGTTCCCCAATAGTAGTCCTTCCTAGTTCCCCGACTAGTAGTTCCCCAATAGTAGTCCTTCCTAGTTCCCCGACTAGTAGTTTCCCAATAGTAGGCCTTCCTAGTTCCCCGACTGGTAGTTCCCCAATAGTAGTGCTTCCTAGTTCCCCGACTGGTTTCGCATTTTGGATGTTAGTTATTTCACCCTACCCCCTCTGTCCTTGCGCTATTTGATGCAAAGAATAAGAGTTTCGAGTATACTTCGTCATCTCTTCTTATCTTCTACTCTGGTTCTTCCATTCGCACACTGGCAAACTCTCACTTTAGTACTTCTGCTTATCTTACACTTCTTTATCGGATTATTAGTATTTATTTTAAAAGTTTGTCTATGTTCAAACATTACAGTTTTTAAATAGTTATTTTTTTAGTTATATAATATAAGTAACTAAGTGTTACACTTGCCTATAGTAGCACTTACATTGTTATTTCATGCTGATAATAGGACATACCTCCCGAATTAAACAAAAAACTAAGTGCTACTATAAACACTTCATATATTATGATTAAAAGGTTATTTCACTGTCTTCGGCAGGAAGCCACTATCGACTGAAAAACTGAATATCGCATTAATGAGAAAAATATATGTAGAATATGTATGTGGGTGTGTGTAAAAGCACTAAATATAATATAAACCTTGCCGAAACAATTGAGTTCTGCAATATTGGAGCATATTTCAGTTCTGCCACGCACCAAGTGGATGTCATCTAAAAGCCTTTATTATTAACGAACGGTTTCACGGCAAAGGAAACGGCGCAGGAAGGAGGGTTGACGGAAGTTGGCCCCGTTTAACACAGGGATTGGATTCTCGTTGCCTCTATTTCATCTACAGTTCACTCCTTCTAACTTGAGAATAAAGGCATAATATAAAGTTTGCGCTTGACAGATTTTACACTGTCATTTTAAAAACGGTGAAAACCCCCTCTCTATGCTTAAACAAATTTTCTGCTATTGAAAGGACCTCTTCCACTCGACATTATTAGGTCCCGTCGGTTATTGCGTCAAATAATTGCGCTTATTTTTTCATTTATGAACAGCCTTTTTCTATTTTACTGATACAATTTTCCTTATTAAACATTTAAAATTTCGTCAAATAATTACAGATTAAACGTACTTCCTACTTGATAATACTACTTTTACTAGCTTTTTAAAAACTTTTGAAGGACTAAAAGGTATTCAGATATTAAGCTGTAAAATAACTTTATAATATGTATTTAGGCAATGAAAATATACGCAATGTATTGTAAATATGGCAACACTGTTACCTAATTATCTGTTTCGCTACTCTTAAACTCGTCACTGTTTTCGATAAAACGTTTAAACTATGAACGATTCCGATTAATTTGTGTATTTTGCGCATGCGTGTGTGTGTGTGTGTGTGTATGTATGTGTGTGTAGTTGGGTGGGTGGGTGATTCGGATCTGGAAAAACACCGTAGATCGTAGCTGGTGGTGGATGAATCGGATTTGGTAAAAGGTCCGTCGCTCGTGACTGGTGGTGGGTTGGTCGGATATAATCAAAGGTCCGTCGCTCCTAATTGGTGGTGGGTGGATCGGATCTAGTCAAAGGTCCTTCGTTCCTAACTGGTGTGGGGGGGTGGATCGGATCTAGTCAAAGGTCCGTCGCTCGTAACTGGTGGTCGGTGGATCGGATCTAGTCAAAGGTCCGTCGCTCGTAACTGGTGGTGGGTGGATCGGATCTAGTCAAAGGTCCGTCGCTCGTAACTGGTGGTCGGTGGATCGGATCTAGTCAAAGGTCCGTCGCTCGTAACTGGTAGTGGGTGGATCGGATCTAGTCAAAGGTCCGTCGCTCGTAACTGGTAGTGGGTGGATCGGATCTAGTCAAAGGTCCGTCGCTCCTAATTGGTGGTGGGTGGATCGGATCTAGTCAAAGGTCCTTCGTTCCTAACTGGTGTGGGGGGGTGGATCGGATCTAGTCAAAGGTCCGTCGCTCGTAACTGGTGGTCGGTGGATCGGATCTAGTCAAAGGTCCGTCGCTCGTAACTGGTAGTGGGTGGATCGGATCTAGTCAAAGGTCCGTCGCTCGTAACTGGTGGTGGGTGGATCGGATCTAGTCAAAGGTCCGTCGCTCGTAACTGGTGGTCGGTGGATCGGATCTAGTCAAAGGTCCGTCGCTCGTAACTGGTAGTGGGTGGATCGGATCTAGTCAAAGGTCCGTCGCTCGTAACTGGTGGTCGGTGGATCGGATCTAGTCAAAGGTCCGTCGCTCGTAACTGGTAGTGGGTGGATCGGATCTAGTCAAAGGTCCGTCGCTCGTAACTGGTGGTCGGTGGACCAGATCTGGTAAAAGGTCCGTCATTCGTAACTGGTGGTGGGAGGATCGGATCTAGTCAAAGGCCCTTCGCTCCTAACTGGTGGTCGGTGGATCGGATCTGGTAAAAGGTCCATCGCTCATAACTGGTGGTGGGTGGGTCGGATGTAGTCAAAGGTCCGTCGCTCCTAATTGGTGGTGGGTGGATCGGATCTAGTCAAAGGTCCTTCGTTCCTAACTGGTGTGGGGGGGATCAGATCTAGTCAAAAGTCCGTCGCTCGTAACTGGTGGTCGGTGGATCGGATCTAGTCAAAGGTCCGTCGCTCGTAACTGGTGGTCGGTGGATCGGATCTAGTCAAAGGTCCGTCGCTCGTAACTGGTGGTCGGTGCACCAGATCTGGTAAAAGGTCCGTCGCTCATAACTGGTGGTGGGTGGGTCGGATGTAGTCAAAGGTCCGTCGCTCGTAACTGGTGGTGGGTGGATCGGATCTAGTCAAAGGTCCGACGCTCCTAACTGGTGAGAAGTGGGTCGGATCTAGTCAAAGGTCTTTCGTTCCTAACTGGTGGTGGGCGGATTGGATCTGGTAAAAGGTCCGTCGCTCCTAACTGGTGGTGGGTGAATCGTATCTAGTCAAAGGTCCTTCGCTCCTAACTGGTGGTAGGTGGATCGGATCTGGTAAAAGGTCTATCGCTCGTAACTGGTGGTGGGTGGCTCGGATGTAGTCAAAAGCCCTTCGCTCCTAAAAGGTGGTAGGTGGATCGGATCTGGTAAAAGGTCCATCGCTCGTAACTGGTGGTGGGTGGGTCGGATGTAGTCACAGGTCCGTCGGTCGTAACTGGTGATGGGTGGATCGGATCTAGTCAAAGGTCCGACGCTCCTAACTGGTGAGAAGTGGGTCGGATCTAGTCAAAGGTCTTTCGTTCCTAACTGGTGGTGGGCGGATTGGATCTGGTAAAAGGTCCGTCGCTCCTAACTGGTGGTAGGTGGCTCGGATGTAGTCAAAGGCCCATCGCTCCTAACCGGTGGTAGGTGGATCGGATCTGGTAAAAGGTCCATCGCTCGTAACGGGTGGTGGGTGGGTCAGATGTAGTCAAAGGTCCGTCGCTCGTAACTGGTGATGGGTGGATCGGATCTAGTCAAAGGTCCGACGCTCCTAACTGGTGAGAAGTGGGTCGGATCTAGTCAAAGGTCTTTCGTTCCTAACTGGTGGTGTGCGGATTAGATCTGGTAAAAGGTCCGTCGCTCCTAACTGGTGGTGGGTGAATCGGATCTAGTCAAAGGTCCTTCGCTCGTAACTGGTGGTGGGTGGGTCGGATGTAGTCAAAGGTCCGTCGCTCGTAACTGGTGGTGGGTGGATCGGATCTAGTCAAAGGTCCGACGCTCCTAACTGGTGAGAAGTGGGTCGGATCTAGTCAAAGGTCTTTCGTTCCTAACTGGTGGTGGGCGGATTAGATCTGGTAAAAGGTCCGTCGCTCCTAACTGGTGGTGGGTGAATCGGATCTAGTCAAAGGTCCTTCGCTCGTAACTGGTGGTGGGTGGGTCGGATGTAGTCAAAGGTCCGTCGCTCCTAACTGGTGAGAATTGGGTAGGATCTAGTCAAAGGTCCTTCGCTCGTAACTGGTGGTGGGTGGGTCGGAAGTAGTCAAAGGTCCTTCGCTCGTAACTGGTGGTGGGTGGGTCGGATGTAGTCAAAGAACCGTCGCTCGTAACTGGTGGTGGGTGGATCGGATCTAGTCAAAGGTCCGACGCTCCTAACTGGTGAGAATTGGGTCGGATCTAGTCAAAGGTCTTTCGTTCCTAACTGGTGGTGGGCGGATCGGATCTGGTAAAAGGTCCGTCGCTCCTAACTGGTGGTGGGTGAATCGGATCTAGTCAAAGGTCCTTCGCTCGTAACTGGTGGTGGGTGGATCGGATCTAGTCAAAGGTCCGACGCTCCTAACTGGTGAGACGTGGGTCGGATCTAGTCAAAGGTCTTTCGTTCCTAACTGGTGGTGGTCGGATTGGATCTGGTAAAAGGTCCGTCGCTCCTAACTGGTGGTGGGTGAATCGGATCTAGTCAAAGGTCCTTCGCTCCTAACTGGTGGTAGGTGGATCGGATCTGGTAAAAGGTCTATTACTCGTAACTGGTGGTGGGTGGCTAGGATGTAGTCAAAGGCCCTTCGCTCGTAACTGGTGGTGGGTGGATCGGATCTAGTCAAAGGTCCGACGCTCCTAACTGGTGAGACGTGGGTCGGATCTAGTCAAAGGTCTTTCGTTCCTAACTGGTGGTGGTCGGATTGGATCTGGTAAAAGGTTCGTCGCTCCTAACTGGTGGTGGGTGAATCGGATCTAGTCAAAGGTCCTTCGCTCCTAACTGGTGGTAGGTGGATCGGATCTGGTAAAAGGTCTATTACTCGTAACTGGTGGTGGGTGGCTAGGATGTAGTCAAAGGCCCTTCGCTCCTAACAGGTGGTAGGTGTTTCGGATCTGGTAAAAAGTCCATCGCTCGTAACTGGTGGTGGGTGGATCGGATCTAGTCAAAGGTCCGACGCTCCTAACTGGTGAGAAGTGGGTCGGATCTAGTCAAAGGTCTTTCGTTCCTAACTGGTGGTGGGCGGATTGGATCTGGTAAAAGGTCCGTCGCTCCTAACTGGTGGTGGGTGAATCGGATCTAGTCAAAGGTCCTTCGCTCGTAACTGGTGGTGGGTGGGTCGGATGTAGTCAAAGGTCCGTCGCTCGTAACTGGTGATGGGTGGATCGGATCTAGTCAAAGGTCCGACACTCCTAACTGGTGAGAAGTCGGTCGGATCTAGTCAAAGGTCTTTCGTTCCTAACTGGTGGTGGTCGGATTGGATCCGGTAAAAGGTCCGTCGCTCCTAACTGGTGGTGGGTGAATCGGATCTAGTCAAAGGTCCTTCGCTCCTAACTGGTGGTGGTCGGATTGGATCCGGTAAAAGGTCCTTCGCTCCTAACTGGTGGTGGGTGAATCGGATCTAGTCAAAGGTCTTTCGTTCCTAACTGGTGGTGGTCGGATTGGATCCGGTAAAAGGTCCTTCGCTCCTAACTGGTGGTAGGTGGCTAGGATGTAGTCAAAGGCCCTTCGCTCCTAACTGGTGGTAGGTGGATCGGATCTGGTAAAAGGTCCATCGCTCGTAACTCTTGGTGGGTGGGTCGGATGTAGTCAAAGGCCCTTCGCTCCTAACTGGTGGTAGGTGGATCGGATCTGGTAAAAGGTCCATCGCTCGTAACTCTTGGTGGGTGGCTAGGATGTAGTCAAAGACCCTTCGCTCCTAACTGGTGGTAGGTGGATCGGATCTGGTAAAAGGTCTATCACTCGTAACTGGTGGTGGGTGGCTCGGATGTAGTCAAAAGCCCTTCGCTCCTAACCGGTGGTAGGTGGATCGGATCTGGTAAAAGGTCCATCGCTCGTAACTGGTGGTGGGTGGGTCGGATGTAGTCAAAGGTCCGTTGCTCGTAACTGGTGGTGGGTGGATCGGATCTAGTCAAAGGTCCGACGCTCCTAACTGGTGAGAAGTGGGTCGGATCTAGTCAAATGTCTTTCGTTCTTAACTGGTGGTGGGCGGATTGGATCTGGTAAAAGGTCCGTCGCTCCTAACTGGTGGTGGGTGAATCGGATCTAGTCAAAGGTCCTTCGCTCGTAACTGGTGGTGCTTGCGTCGGATGTAGTCAAAGGTCCGTCGCTCGTAACTGGTGGTGGGTGGATCGGATCTAGTCAAAGGTCCGACGCTCCTAACTGGTGAGAAGTGGGTCGGATCTAGTCAAAGGTCTTTCGTTCCTAACTGGTGGTAGATGGATCGGATCTGGTAAAAGGTCCGTCGCTCGTAACTGGTGGTGGGTGGATCGGATCTAGTCAATGGTCCGACGCTCCTAACTGGTGAGAAGTGGGTCGGATCTAGTCAAAAGTCTTTCGTTCCTAACTGGTGGTGGGCGGATTGGATCTGGTAAAAGGTCCGTCGCTCCTAACTGGTGGTGGGTGAATCGGATCTAGTCAAAGGTCCTTCGCTCGTAACTGGTGGTGGGTGGGTCGGATGTAGTCAAAGGTCCGTCGCTCGTAACTGGTGGTGGGTGGATCGGATCTAGTCAAAGGTCCGACGCTCCTAACTGGTGAGAAGTGGGTCGGATCTAGTCAAAGGTCTTTCGTTCCTAACTGGTGGTGGGCGGATTGGTTCTGGTAAAAGGTCCGTCGCTCCTAACTGGTGGTGGGTGAATCGGATCTAGTCAAAGGTCCTTCGCTCCTAACTGGTGGTAGGTGGCTAGGATGTAGTCAAAGGCCCTTCGCTCCTAACTGGTGGTAGGTGGATCGGATCTGGTAAAAGGTCCATCGCTCGTAACTGGTGGTGGGTGGGTCGGATGTAGTCAAAGGCCCTTCGCTCCTAACAGGTGGTAGATGGATCGGATCTGGTAAAAAGTCCATCGCTCATAACTGGTGGTGGGTGAATCGGATCTATTCAAAGGTCCGACGCTCCTAACTGGTGGTGGTGGGTCAGATCTAGTAAAAGGACTGCCGCTTCTAATTAGTGGAGGGTCGCTCGGATCTGGTAACCAAAGGATCGATTTTAAGTTGTGATGAGCGAATCAGATGATGTAAATAGACGCAGAGCATTGATGACTGTATACGGACTTACCTGTGATAGACAAATATAAGATGTTTTAAATATGAGAACGTTATAAATTTTAGGTAGTTTAAAAGTACAACTGCTACGAACACAATTTCCGAACACTCTTGACCTGAGTAATTTGACGAGAAGGACCAAACAGGCACAAACGCACGCGCGCGCGCACACGCACACACACACACACACACACACACTTATCAAGGTAGGTTCTGAAAGTATTTGTGGGGTTGATTCTAACATGAATGACGCGGGAAAAGCAAATTAGAGCTTCTGCCTAAGATGGAACAGACAAATGAGCCCCAGCTGAAAGGTACTTTTTTGTGATAACTATTTTCACATTTGAGAAAGCTTTAATGAACTCTGATTTAACCTGTGGCTAAAATAAAACTCCCATAAGGCACTAGAAGCGCTAAATTTTAAAAATTGTGTCATGTCTTGATTTATTTTACAATAAAAAAATATTACCTGGCGATTTTACAATTTAACATGATATTAAATAGCAGAAATAATATTTAAAACTAAATCTAACGAAATTTTCATATTACAGCTCCAGACCGACCTTACTTCGGTGGAAACTTCGTTAATCCCTTATGCCACTTTTTTGGGACTGTGCCGAAGAATTTTGTAACCCCAACCTGGCGCTTATAAATAGTCGGTCAACGCTAACAGATGTTTTGATCAACACTTAGAGGTGATTTAGAGGTTATGTTTAAATCATTTTTTTAATCGTTTTCCTATACATTCATAAATGTTTAATATTTATTAAGCTTTATAATAAACTTATGACTTCATATAACATCTGTTTGTATTACTAGGGGTTACGTTACCTTCTGCATTGTACATTATTAATTTAGAATGTGTGCTATAAATATTAACTCATATTTCAATAAATCTTACTATAGTGAATGCAATATGATGATATTACATGATATTTTTAATCTAATACTTGCAGTGAAAACATCTTTATTCGCTGTAACACTTTTTAAGAAACAAATTAAAATAAATGTTTAAACAATATTTTAAAAGTAATTTTTTTAATGCCCATATAAAAATAAATATTTTTTTTATTTCTGCGAACAATAGTCTATTTTTTTTAAAGAAAATAATTTTTTCAGAAAAAGACTTCATTTTAACATTAACAATAACAAATCCGTTTCGCTAAGCTAACCTCAAAGTCTAATATAAATGCGATGCGCCTGCTGTTTTGATTGATAAACTACGGTATCTATGGTAACTAATATCAAACTATTGAATCGTACAGAACTATTGCCGTTACGGAGTTGAAGTGAACTGAATTTATGATATAAAGGAGGTGCAAATTTGTGTAGTATAATGCTTTAAACGACAGCGAGCAGAGAAATCTTCTACTATGCGACCTGTGACCCATTAACTGAGAGAGCCGTGTAGGTACGCCCATCTCTATAGACTATCGGCTCGGCTATACAGTTAATACTATACGTGCTACAATTTACACATTATTATATTAATCTCTTACTGCGTTTGTTATTTTTATAGACATAATGTTATTGTCAACTAGCAGTATGTTCCGTATAATCACAGATGCAACAGCGCAAAGATAATATTATGAACATTACGTTTACAAATGGTAGATTGTGTTTGCAACTCACATTTATTATACTCCATTTACGAGCGTCCCGCTGATAACAGAAACACGTGGAAAAGGGTATCATTGCGCCAACACTCACTAGCCGGCCAAACACGGTGCTCCGCGCGAACTGAACTCCTGCCCAACGAGGATCAATAAAGCTTGTTGCGCGCATGCGCACCGCGCGCTCGCACTTATGTAATTAGTGTTCTCCAAGAATCCTTTGTAGATTTATGGTCAAAGGTGTTTTACTTTTGTTTGAAATGATAATTTGTTGTGACGTTTAGATTTGTGGTGGCTACGATGACGCGGTGACAGGACGCAACGACGAGTCACAGCGCGCCCCCGGATCTGGGTGGCCTATTTTACACTTGGGTATTAGTTATCTACAAGGAATAAAGAAGTACGTTGTGCTGTATAGGCCTTATTGCTACTAAAGGGGCGAGTATCTTAGGAATGCCTACCTGATTACATCACAGGAGTAAATATCTGTAATATTACTAACAATAATATTCGCTCTTTAATGCCAGCAAACATGAACAAGTTCCATCTTATCCCGAAGGATTTTTCAATGCCTCGTATTTGGCCTTGCATTACGTGACCGAGTTCCACTTGCCTAGCTACTTGTTCTAGCAACCTTTGATGGATATTTCAAAGATTCTGTTGGTAGATCGCACTATACCTGATGCCGTGCCACGGTAGACATAAAATGATTATTTTCTCGTAGTTCCCATATTATTACTGTTTCTAAATATGACTTCTCAAACTATACATTGCATATATGTCCAAATGGTCATGAAGGAAACTACATATAGGCTGTAACTGTCCCATCCCCAGAATCAGGTTACTACATTTCCCTCCTAAATCCTAACCAGCCTTCTACAATCCTATTTGCCAGTCCTAGGATGCGAACCTAAACCCCTGAATCATGAAACACAACGTGTTTATCCACTCCTTCAGAAACCAGGAGTTTTTATGTCAATCCGTTAGTTCAGCCCTTATTTTACATACCTTACGACGTCCCTACTCTACGCGGGGGTAACTAATAGTAACCTGTGTTCCCGACAGAGCGTGCTTTAACTCAGCGAGTGACCATATACTCCTTCGCTCAATCCCAACATCAGAAAATCTGAGGTTTCCTCCAACTTCTGCTTTATGTACCACGCACTTTCAGAAAGACTATCCTCAATGCCAAAATTAGGGATTCTGGAGTTCTCCCTATTTTTCTACTTCGTGTACCACGCACTTTCAGAAAGACTATGCTCACTCTCAAAATTAGGAAATCTGAGGTTCTCCACATTCTTCTGCTTCGTGTACCATGCCCTTTCAGAAAGACTATTCCCACTCCCAAATTTAGGGATTCTGGGGTTCTCCACATTCTTCTGCTTCGTGTACCATGCCCTTTCAGAAAGACTATTCCCACTACCAAATTTAGGGATTCTGGGGTTCTGCACATTCTTCTGCTTCGTGTACCATGCCCTTTCAGAAAGACTATTCCCACTCCCAAAATTAGGGATTCTGAGGTTCTCCACATTCTTCTGCTTCGTGTACCATGCCCTTTCAGAAAGACTATTCCCACTCCCAAAATTAGGGATTCTGAGGTTCTCCACATTCTTCTGCTTCGTGTACCATGCCCTTTCAGAAAGACTATTCCCACTCCCAAAATTAGGGATTCTGAGGTTCTCCACATTCTTCTGCTTCGTGTACCATGCCCTTTCAGAAAGACTATTCCCACTCCCAAAATTAGGGATTCTGAGGTTCTCCACATTCTTCTGCTTCGTGTACCATGCCCTTTCAGAAAGACTATTCCCACTCCCAAAATTAGGGATTCTGAGGTTCTCCACATTCTTCTGCTTCGTGTACCATGCCCTTTCAGAAAGACTATTCCCACTCCCAAAATTAGGGATTCTGAGGTTCTCCACATTCTTCTGCTTCGTGTACCATGCCCTTTCAGAAAGACTATTCCCACTCCCAAAATTAGGGATTCTGAGGTTCTCCACATTCTTCTGCTTCGTGTACCATGCCCTTTCAGAAAGACTATTCCCACTCCCAAAATTAGGGATTCTGAGGTTCTCCACATTCTTCTGCTTCGTGTACCATGCCCTTTCAGAAAGACTATTCCCACTCCCAAAATTAGGGATTCTGAGGTTCTCCACATTCTTCTGCTTCGTGTACCATGCCCTTTCAGAAATACTATTCCCACTCCCAAAATTAGGGATTCTGGGGTCCCCAGAAAGTATCATAGCCATTTCACATTTACAGACGCTCTAAAAAGCAAGCTTCTATTAACGACACGTGAATTGGGAAAGTTGTTTCTGTCAGGACTGCGTTTATCCCTCTTCATCCCCCGCCAATTATTATAGCCTTCCCTTACTTCACCTCACTTTTCATGTCAGCGTTCTCATGTTGTAGAAGTACAACTGTTCTTGTCCAGTACACCTTTAATGCCACGTATCGAAGCACGACACTATAAAGTAAGGCTAACACGCCACGACAGTTTAGTGTCGCAGAACTTTATCCTCTTCCTTAGAGGTACACGATCCTGCTGCCTCTGTTGTCACAAACATCATCGTTGCCATCCAATGTACGTCAAGTGACTGCTTATTCAAGTGTTTACACTCCATATAACCAAAGGTAAGATTGTCAGGTTTCAGAAGACCGCTATGCCTCCAGGTTGCAGCCCCCCCCCGCGTCAAACACTTGCCAATTAGCGATCTATTGTGTACGTCAAATATGAAAAACTATTTTATTTATTCTCAAAGATATCAATACAATTGTGGTTTTGTGGAAAGGAGAATAAAAAATGAAGAAAACACAAAAAACTTGAAAAAATTCTTATTAGAATTTTTCGTGTTGGTATCATTTTTCTTTCTTTTTCGTTCTCTCTTCGCGGAACTCTAATTTTATTGATATCTTTGGGGATACATATATAAACAGGATGACACGGCGTTATAGGGGTCGGTCGATGTTCTTCCGGAACTTTACAGGCTGTAAATACAAACTATTTAGTTTTATTCGTATTTGAATGCCGATCACTGAACAAATGACGTCATCAAGCTTATAGATCCTACATAGGCTAAAAGTAAGTTGTCGCATATTGTATTTATAACTCTTCGTTTGCTAATATCCTTTCCTGTGTCACTAGTAAGCTTCACATTGGTAACTAAGTTGGAAGAGTCTGGAATAATTGTGATACATCCATTCGATGGTATTCCATCCTTAAAGTTTCGATATATTCCATAAAGGTATTTCAGCCTTTATGCTATAGTATACCGGTCTCCATCTTATTCGCTGCCTTTACGGTAGATCCAATATCCCCGGGACTAAACAATGGATTATCCTACCTCTAATGGACACGTCTACCCCACAATACGGCTTACAACTGGCAAGCATCCCTTACAAGAGCCATTGCGTGACATACGCCGCAAAGAAACATGACAGTTGTGGTACTGATGTACATAAATAAACACTTACATGAGAATATTGCATATCTTGCCCCTTTTGTCAAAAGTTTTTCTTCCATATACAACTAAATTTACATCATTAAATTTATTTAATGATTATTTTCGTAAACACTATATCAACATCAAGTGTCATCCACTACCAGTTTTAATAAATGTATTTGAACCTGGGTGAATATAAAGTATTTTTTATCGATTGAAATTTTGAACAAGACAAATATAGAAAGAGTGTGAATTATCAGAAGGAATTAAAGAAACAAAAACACGAGTTCATTGATATATATACAAAATATTTTACTGCTTGTGTTACCCTATGAGAAATAAATTACTTTCATTATCCTGTGGTGCACTTGTAATAAACAGGCGAAGAAGCTGTATAGCGGTTTCATTGAACATCAGTGGCTTCTTCACGTGTAGAGGAGTAACAGTGATGTGACAAATTGTGCATCTTGTTTAAGCGTTTCATCTGTGTTTATTCTTGTGCCTTCACACTTACATTCTAAAGGTCGCATTGACTTCTCTTATTGAGTATTGTTTCATTGAACATCAGTGGCTTCTTCACGTGTAGAGGAGTAACAGTGATGTGACAAATTGTGCATCTTGTTTAAGCGTTTCATCTGTGTTTATTCTTGTGCCTTCACACTTACATTCTAAAGGTCGCATTGACTTCTCTTATTGAGTATTGTTTCATTGAACATCAGTGGCGTCTTCACGTGTAGAGGAGTAACAGTGATGTGACAAATTGTGCATCTTGTTTAAGCGTTTCATCTGTGTTTATTCTTGTGCCTTCACTGTTACATTATAAAGGTTGCATTGACTTCTCCTATTGAGTATTGTTTCATTGAACATCAGTGGCTTCTTCACGTGTAGAGGAGTAACAGTGATGTGACAAATTGTGCATCTTGTTTAAGCGTTTCATCTGTGTTTATTCTTGTGCCTTCACACTTACATTCTAAAGGTCGCATTGACTTCTCCTACTGAGTATTGTTTCATTGAACATCAGTGGCTTCTTCACGTGTAGAGGAGT
Organism: Prosapia bicincta; assembly: GCA_036971475.1. Lineage (NCBI taxonomy): Eukaryota > Metazoa > Arthropoda > Insecta > Hemiptera > Cercopidae > Prosapia > Prosapia bicincta. Next base: position 200,220,978 of record JBAIZL010000002.1, read on the forward strand.
AACAGTGATGTGACAAATTGTGCATCTTGTTTAAGCGTTTCATCTGTGTTTATTTTTGTGCCTTCACACTTACATTCTAAAGGTTGCATTGACTTCTCCAATTGAGTATTGTTTCATTGAACATCAGTGGCTTCTTCACGTGTAGAGGAGTAACAGTGATGTGACAAATTGTGCATCTTGTTTAAGCGTTTCATCTGTGTTTATTCTTGTGCCTTCACACTTACATTCTAAAGGTTGCATTGACTTCTCCTATTGAGTATTGTTTCATTGAACATCAGTGGCTTCTTCACGTGTAGAGGAGTAACAGTGATGTGACAAATTGTGAATCTTGTTTAAGCGTTTCATTTGTGTTTATTCTTGTGCCTTCACACTTACATTCTAAAGGTTGCATTGACTTCTCCTATTGAGTATTGTTTCATTGAACATCAGTGGCTTCTTCACGTGTAGAGGAGTAACAGTGATGTGACAAATTGTGCATCTTGTTTAAGCGTTTCATCTGTGTTTATTTTTGTGCCTTCACACTTACATTCTAAAGGTCGCATTGACTTCTGCTATTGAGTATTGTTTCATTGAACATCAGTGGCTTCTTCACGTGTAGAGGAGTAACAGTGATGTGACAAATTGTGCATCTTGTTTAAGCGTTTCATCTGTGTTTATTTTTGTGCCTTCACACTTACATTCTAAAGGTTGCATTGACTTCTCCAATTGAGTATTGTTTCATTGAACATCAGTGCCTTCTTCACGTGTAGAGGAGTAACAGTGATGTGACAAATTGTACATCTTCTTTAAGCGTTTCATCTGTGTTTATTCTTGTGCTTTCACACTTACATTCTAAAGGTTGCATTGACTTCTCCTATTGAGTATTGTTTCATTGAACATCAGTGGCTTCTTCACGTGTAGAGGAGTAACAGTGATGTGACAAATTGTACATTTTCTTTAAGCGTTTCATCTGTGTTTATTCTTGTGCCTTCACACTTACATTCTAAAGGTTGCATTGACTTCTCCTATTGAGTATTGTTTCATTGAACATCAGTGGCTTCTTCACGTGTAGAGGAGTAACAGTGATGTGACAAATTGTGCATCTTGTTTAAGCGTTTCATCTGTGTTTATTCTTGTGCCTTCACACTTACATTCTAAAGGTCGCATTGACTTCTCCTATTGAGTATTGTTTCATTGAACATCAGTGGCTTCTTCACGTGTAGAGGAGTAACAGTGATGTGACAAATTGTGCATCTTGTTTAAGCGTTTCATCTGTGTTTATTTTTGTGCCTTCACACTTACATTCTAAAGGTTGCATTGACTTCTCCAATTGAGTATTGTTTCATTGAACATCAGTGCCTTCTTCACGTGTAGAGGAGTAACAGTGATGTGACAAATTATACATCTTCTTTAAGCGTTTCATCTGTGTTTATTCTTGTGCTTTCACACTTACATTCTAAAGGTTGCATTGACTTCTCCTATTGAGTATTGTTTCATTGAACATCAGTGGCTTCTTCACGTGTAGAGGAGTAACAGTGATGTGACAAATTGTGCATCTTGTTTAAGCGTTTCATCTGTGTTTATTCTTGTGCCTTCACACTTACATTCTAAAGGTCGCATTGACTTCTCCTATTGAGTATAGTTTCATTGAACATCAGTGGCTTCTTCACGTGTAGAGGAGTAACAGTGATGTGACAAATTGTGCATCTTGTTTAAGCGTTTCATCTGTGTTTATTTTTGTGCCTTCACACTTACATTCTAAAGGTTGCATTGACTTCTCCAATTGAGTATTGTTTCATTGAACATCAGTGCCTTCTTCACGTGTAGAGGAGTAACAGTGATGTGACAAATTGTACATCTTCTTTAAGCGTTTCATCTGTGTTTATTCTTGTGCTTTCACACTTACATTCTAAAGGTTGCATTGACTTCTCCTATTGAGTATTGTTTCATTGAACATCAGTGGCTTCTTCACGTGTAGAGGAGTAACAGTGATGTGACAAATTGTACATTTTCTTTAAGCGTTTCATCTGTGTTTATTCTTGTGCCTTCACACTTACATTCTAAAGGATGCATTGACTTCTCCTATTGAGTATTGTTTCATTGAACATCAGTGGCTTCTTCACGTGTAGAGGAGTAACAGTGATGTGACAAATTGTGCATCTTGTTTAAGCGTTTCATCTGTGTTTATTCTTGTGCCTTCACACTTACATTCTAAAGGTCGCATTGACTTCTCCTATTGAGTATTGTTTCATTGAACATCAGTGGCTTCTTCACGTGTAGAGGAGTAACAGTGATGTGACAAATTGTGCATCTTGTTTAAGCGTTTCATCTGTGTTTATTTTTGTGCCTTCACACTTACATTCTAAAGGTTGCATTGACTTCTCCAATTGAGTATTGTTTCATTGAACATCAGTGCCTTCTTCACGTGTAGAGGAGTAACAGTGATGTGACAAATTATACATCTTCTTTAAGCGTTTCATCTGTGTTTATTCTTGTGCTTTCACACTTACATTCTAAAGGTTGCATTGACTTCTCCTATTGAGTATTGTTTCATTGAACATCAGTGGCTTCTTCACGTGTAGAGGAGTAACAGTGATGTGACAAATTGTGCATCTTGTTTAAGCGTTTCATCTGTGTTTATTCTTGTGCCTTCACACTTACATTCTAAAGGTCGCATTGACTTCTCCTATTGAGTATAGTTTCATTGAACATCAGTGGCTTCTTCACGTGTAGAGGAGTAACAGTGATGTGACAAATTGTGCATCTTGTTTAAGCGTTTCATCTGTGTTTATTCTTGTGCCTTCACACTTACATTCTACAGGTTGCATTGACTTCTCCTATTGAGTATTGTTTCATTGAACATCAGTGGCTTCTTCACGTGTAGAGGAGTAACAGTGATGTGACAAATTGTGCATCTTGTTTAAGCGTTTCATCTGTGTTTATTCTTGTGCCTTCACACTTACATTCTAAAGGTCGCATTGACTTCTCCTATTGAGTATTGTTTCATTGAACATCAGTGGCTTCTTCACGTGTAGAGGAGTAACAGTGATGTGACAAATTGTGCATCTTGTTTAAGCGTTTCATCTGTGTTTATTTTTGTGCCTTCACACTTACATTCTAAAGGTTGCATTGACTTCTCCAATTGAGTATTGTTTCATTGAACATCAGTGCCTTCTTCACGTGTAGAGGAGTAACAGTGATGTGACAAATTGTACATCTTCTTTAAGCGTTTCATCTGTGTTTATTCTTGTGCTTTCACACTTACATTCTAAAGGTTGCATTGACTTCTCCTATTGAGTATTGTTTCATTGAAACCCGCAGGGGGGTGCGGACTAGCCGCACCTACGAGGGATTTGGCGTCCCTCGCGGTACCCTAGCCTAACACTACACCACTCACAAAAACATACACACACACATACACACACCAACACAATCTATACACATTTCAACACTTACATCTTCGCTTAGGGAATTTTGACTGGTCAGAACCGTTGCGCGTTGGGAGTGCTGAAAAGTCCAGAGCGTGACAAACTCTGGTCTGGGATGCTGATGTGAGCTTGCTCTGCCGAAGACGTAAGCGCGGTTTCTGGTCTACCAGCCGCTTCGGTCCTTGGTCAGGGAGTGTCCGCGGTGCATGGGTGTCGGAGCCTGTGCACAGTATTACGAGTTCTCGACTGATGCCCATCCAGTCGAGCTAAGGAGAAAAGCTATAGGCCTCAGAGTTCTGAGGATTGGAAATGATCTTATTGTGATCCAAGGGTGTACCCGTTCCTATAGTCTCGCCCGTAACGCTTGACACGATGGCTGGCAAAAAATATTTATGGATTCAAAAACCCCGTCAAATATGACTAGTTTGAAAAGAACGCGCCAGGATTCTCCTGACGAATATATTAACAAGGATTTGAGTAAAAAGTTGATGGTGGCAACGTCGCAGACATTGCCATCAGCAAAATATTTAGTTGTTTCTAGTGCCGAAGAAGGGAAAGATCTTTCAAAAGTTTCTCCTTTCCTAATTAACAAGGCTATTACTGCGTGTGCTGGAGGCCCAGTAGCCTCTATTAAGAAACTTCGAAACGGAACACTTTTAGTTGCGACTTCCACCGACAGACAGACCCGCTCTCTATCAAAAATGACCTCCTTCTTTGACCAGGTCATGGTATCTGTGGCTCCCCACAGATCCTTGAATTACTCAAAGGGGGTCATCATATGTAGGGATTTAATGCACCTTCCAATCGATGAAATAAAGTCCGAACTGTCTTCTCAGTTAGTTACGGACGTTATTCCTATAATGAAAATGGACAAAGGAGAAAAGGTAGCAACAGCGTCTTTTATCGTGACATTTGGAAAGCCGGAAATACCGGAATACTTGCATGCAGGTTACCAAAGGCTCTCAGTGAGACCATACGTGGCTAACCCTAGGCGCTGCTTTAAGTGCCAGCGATTTGGGCATATCAGCTCCACGTGTTCGAAGCAGAACGTATGCGGTATATGTAGCGTTGAAGGCCATGATGATAAGGAATGTGTTAATTCTCCGAAATGCGCCAACTGTGGTGGTGACCACCCAGCGCGATCCTACAACTGTCCCACGTTCAAGGAAGAGAAAGCTATCCTAGGGATCATGGCGAAAGACAAGCTGTCGTTTCCAGAGGCCAAAAAACTCTATCGATCAACTCAGCCAAAGACAGACAATAAGACTTATGCCGCTACTCTGACCGCTTCCAAATCGTCCTGTAACAACTGTGCCGAGCTGTCGAAAAAAATTGAAGTTCTAACTGAACAAGTTTCTCGCCTTTTGTCCATAGTCACGAATGGTCCTCCTACTTTGAATTTAGTACAACCTGCAGCGACGGATAATGATTTACCTCTTGTACCAATCCCTTCCACTGGGGGGATTGGAGCACGAAACAAGTCATTAAGTGAGCCTTGTGTTTCTGTGCAGAAGATATTATCAACGGGTAATAAACCTTCTGTGCAGAAGACGTTGGAAAAATCGAAACCACGTAAACCAGTGTTACGTCAGACCACATCGCCACCGTCGTTACCGGGTATTAAACAAAATGCTAACAAAGGAGGGAATGTGAAAACTAAACCTCCTAAACCCAAAACTTCCTCAGATTCCATCCCTGAACGGGTGGATATGGAATCTGAGAAATGTAAGCCTGAGACGTCTAAAAACGTCCCAGGCAAGAAAGGAGAGAGCACCAATGGGTGTCAGATCAATCCATTGCTGAGTTAATAAATGTCTGCAATTAACAAGTCAGTGATACAATGGAACGTCAACGGTGTTAGGAGTCACATAGAAGAACTTAAAGTACTCGTGCGAGATGTGTATCTAATGTTTGTATGTCTACAGGAGACACATCTCCACGAATCGCATAATTTCCATTTAAGGGAGTATTCAGTTTTTAGATCGGACTTCGTTACAGAAAATCGAGCTAGAGGTGGCGTAGCCATCCTAGCCCGTGACTGTATCGATGCTGTTTCTCTAAACTTAATAACTCCTTTACAAGCAGTAGCCGTTCAAACAGCTGTCCCGTATAAAATCACTGTGTGTTGTGTCTACTTGCCACCACAAGAAAACCTGCATCACAGTGATTTAGTGAATTTAATAAGCCAGTTACCAACTCCGTTCTTATTGGTAGGGGATTTTAATGCCCACCATTCGTCTTGGGGATCTCCGACTAGGAACTCTCGAGGTGACCTTGTTGAGAGTGTGAGAACGGAACTGGACTTATATCTGCTAAATGACGGTTCGCCTACCCATTTAGCAGCATCTACAGGTGGATGGACAGTTGTTGACCTATCGATTTGCAGCCCACAATTAGCTACTAGATGCACATGGTCGGTACTCAACGATTTGTATGGTAGCGACCATGTGCCTATTAAGATCAGTTTATGTGACTCCCAACCCTGTTATGCTCGAAATCCCAGTTGGATTTTGCGAAAAGCCAACTGGGACTCATACTCGAATTACCTTGTATCACTTGACATGGATTATTTGACACCCATTGATGAAAATATAGAAAATATTACGAAAGCAATTTTAAATGCCGCTGAAAAGACCATTCCGAAAACCTCTACGCATCCACGCCGACCGCCTGTGCCGTGGTGGAACGATGAATGCACAGAAATCCTCCGTTTACGACGAAGAGCTCTTAGGAAATTTAAACGACACCCAACGAATGGAAACCTTCAGGAATATAAAATACTCCGTGCGAAAGCACGGAGGATATTTAGGCTGAGTAGAAAGAACTCTTGGGAACAGTACATTAGCACAATTAGACGAACAACTCCGTCTTCCACAGTGTGGAGGAAACTAAGATCAGTTTGTGGTAGTTCCACTCCGTTGCCAGCCATTGCGCTGAAGCAACCGGATGGAAGAATAATCTCAAACCGTGATGATATTGCTAATGTACTTGGTAAATCATTTTCTAACTTTTCTGCTACTACAGCCTATAATAGATTATTCCAGATTTATAAACTGAAGGAAGAAGCAATACCGTTTACTGTTGGGTCGTCTGGGGACTCTCCTTTAAACACTCCTTTCTCTATAGGGGAATTGGAGTCAGCTCTTGCGTCAACGAAGGATTCTGCACCAGGTCCAGATTCCATTGTGTACTCCATGCTAAAACATCTACCATCATCGGCGAAACTTGTCCTCCTTCGAGTATACAATCGTTTATTCGAGGAGCGCTCTTTCCCCGATGCATGGTTAGAATCGACTGTAATTCCTCTTTTGAAGCCAGGTAAGGACAAAACCAACCCCAGTAGTTACCGGCCTATATCACTTACAAGCGTCTTGTGCAAACTACTGGAGAAGATGGTCAACCGCCGTCTTGTCTGGTACCTAGAAACCAACAACCTTCTTAGCAACGAACAATGTGGTTTCAGACTAGGACGCTCATCAGTTGACCAATTGGTTTTGTTAGAATCCGCTATTCAAGATGCCTTTCTCTTGCGTCAAACGCTCGTTGCGATTTTCTTTGACCTTGAAAAGGCATATGATATGGCATGGAAAAGAGGAATTCTGAACACTCTGAAATCATGGGGTATACAAGGGAATATCCTAGCATTCATCGCTAACTTTCTTTCTAATAGATCTTTCCGCGTTCGACTTGGAGGCACGTATTCAAACAGCTATACACAGGAGAATGGTGTACCGCAGGGCAGCGTGCTGAGCGTCACGCTGTTTACCGTTGCAATAAATAGTATCACCAGTAATATACGATCTCCGGTACACTGTTCCCTTTTTGTGGATGACTTTTGTATATATGTGCCTGCTCGTAGTATGGCAACTGCGGGAAGATCTTTGCAGTTAGCAATATACAGGTTAGAGGAATGGTCTAAATCTACAGGTTTCAAACTCTCTGCTTCGAAGACCCAATGTGTAGAGTTTAGTCGTCGTAGGCAACACCAGGAGCCGATCCTTTATCTTGACGGGGCTCAGCTTCAAACCACGGATAGTGTTCGATTTTTGGGTCTTTTATTTGATAAAAGACTCTCATGGGGTCCACATGTTCGTGATTTGAAGGTGAGATGCAGCAAGAAATTGGATATGTTAAGAGTCCTTAGTGGAACGAATTGGGGAGCAGACAGAACTAGTATGCTTCGATTTTATCGCGCAGTCGTTAGATCGCGCATAGATTATGGTTGTCAAGTCTACTCATCTGCACGACCTACAGTTCTGAAAACTCTTGATACCATCCACCACTCTGGACTTAGACTGGCTACTGGTGCATTTAGAACTAGCCCAATCCCTAGTCTTCTTGTCGAAGCTGGGGAACCTGCCCTTTCTAGACGACGTCAGATGCTACAAATATCTTACGTTTCTGTTCTTCGAAGCAAACCCAACCACCCGGCATTTGAAATAGTCTTTAATAATAACCTAAATCAAGTGTATAATACACGTCAACGTTCGACCGCTCCATTTGGCATACGAACGTTAAGAATATTGGATGACCTTGAGTTGCAACTTCCAACTATGTTTGAACGACAAATGTGCTATCTACCTCCATGGATAATAAAAACGCCGCACTTCGATTTCTCATTGTCCAGTTATATAAAACACGATACTCCTGTTGTGGTCTACCACCAGGAATTTTTATCTATTTATAAATCTCACCAACACAGTGAAATTATTTTCACTGATGGATCTAAACTGGACAATGGCGTTGGGTGTGCGTTCTATGCATCTGGATGTACCTACACCTACGGATTGCCCTCAGCTTGCAGTGTTTTTACGGCAGAACTATTTGCTATTTTTAAAGCTTTAGACGTCATTCAATCTCGATCCTCACATTATCTTTTGTGTTCGGATTCCAAAAGTGCTCTTCAGGCTCTTCAGGATGTTTTCTCTAGCAACCCTTTAGTTGGGGACATTTTGTGTGCTGTACACAGGCTTCAATTGAGGGGTGTGGGGGTAACTTTCTGTTGGGTTCCTGGACATTGCGGAATACTTGGAAACACAAAAGCGGATGAAGCGGCGAAGAAAGCTGCAAGTTTGGTGCCTCTTACTCAACTGGTTATGGCATCTGATTATGTGTGTTTCGCGAAACATTTATTGCTCGCTGCTTGGAATGACGAGTGGCATACCGTGATTCATAATAAGCTGAGGGAAATTAAAGATACCGTCCGTCCATGGAGGTCTTCAATTCGTTCAAAACGTAGGGAGGAAGTGGTGGTTACACGCCTTCGCGTTGGCCACTCTTTTGCAACCCATGGATATTTGATGCGTCGTGAAGATCCACCAATATGCCAATACTGCGGTGATATCTTCACAATAAAACATATTTTAGTAGAATGTGTTAATGTAAGCAATATTCGTGACCTTTTTAATTTAAAAGGGAGTTTGAAGGTGGTGCTAAGGGACGATGCCTCGGCCATTGACCGAGTCATCGCTTTCTTGCACCACTTGAAAATATTTTTTAAAATTTAATACATAAATATATTTTTTTTTCATTTATACATATAATTCTGTTTCTTTTAATTATCTTAATTTAATTTATTTTGTGTTCTTGTTATTGTTATTGAGATTTATTTATTGGTAAATTGTTACCTATTATTGTTTTACATATTGTTATTATTTATTTACTGTTATATTGTTTTTTGTTGTAATTTTGTTATTTAATATTGTTATAGATTTATTGTTGTTTTTTTGTTATTTATTGTTGTTGTTTTTTGTTTTGGAATTTTTGTTGTAATTAAGTTTATTTGGTTTTATTTAAAATATTCGTTGTTCCGTTTAGATTTAGTTTGGCGATGATAACCACAAATGGTTTTTCGCCAGGAAAAAAAAAAAAAAAAAAAAAAAAAAAAAAAAAAAAAAATGTTTCATTGAACATCAGTGGCTTCTTCACGTGTAGAGGAGTAACAGTGATGTGACAAATTGTACATCTTCTTTAAGCGTTTCATCTGTGTTTATTCTTGTGCCTTCACACTTACATTCTAAAGGTTGCATTGACTTCTCCTATTGAGTATTGTTTCATTGAACATCAGTGGCTTCTTCACGTGTAGAGGAGTAACAGTGATGTGACAAATTGTGCATCTTGTTTAAGCGCTTCATCTGTGTTTATTCTTGTGCCTTCACACTTACATTCTAAAGGTTGCATTGACTTCTCCAATTGAATATTGTTTCATTGAACATCAGTGGCTTCTTCACGTGTAGAGGAGTAACGGTGATGTGACAAATTGGGCACCTTGTTTAAGCGTTTCATCTGTGTTTATTCTTGTGCCTTCACACTTACATTCTAAAGGTCGCACTGTCTTCTCCTATTGAGTATTGTTTCATTGAACATCAGTGGCTTCTTCACGTGTAGAGGAGTAACAGTGATGTGACAAATTGTGCATCTTGTTTAAGCGTTTCATCTGTGTTTATTTTTGTGCTTTCACACTTACATTCTAAAGGTTGCATTGACTTCTCCTATTGAGTATTGTTTCATTGAACATCAATGGCTTCTTCACGTGTAGAGGAGTAACAGTGATGTGACAAATTGTGCATCTTGTTTAAGCGTTTCATCTGTGTTTATTCTTGTGCCTTCACACTTACATTCTAAAGGTTGCATTGTCTTCTCCTATTGAGTATTGTTTCATTGAACATCAGTGGCTTCTTCACGTGTAGAGGAGTAACAGTGATGTGACAAATTGTGCATCTTTTTTAAGTTTCATCTGTGTTTATTTTTGTGCCTTCACTGTTACATTCTAAAGGTTGCGTTGACTTCTCCAATTGAGTATTGTTTCATTGAACATCAGTGGCTTCTTCACGTGTAGAGGAGTAACAGTGATGTGACAAATTGTGAATCTTGTTTAAGCGTTTCATCTGTGTTTATTCATGTGCCTTCACACTTACATTCTAAAGGTTGCATTGACTTCTCCAATTGAATATTGTTTCATTGAACATCAGTGGCTTCTCCACGTGTAAGGGTAAAGATGATATGACAAATTGTGCATCTTGTTTAAGCGTTTCATCTGTGTTTATTCTTGTGCCTTCACACTTACATTCTAAAGGTTGCATTGACTTCTCCAATTGAGTATTGTTTCATTGAACATCAGTGGCTTCTTCACGTGTAGAGGAGTAACAGTGATGTGACAAATTGTGCATCTTGTTTAAGCGTTTCATCTGTGTTTATTCTTGTGCCTTCACACTTACATTCTAAAGGTCGCATTGACTTCTCCAATTGAGTATTGTTTCATTGAACATCAGTGGCTTCTTCACGTGTAGAGGAGTAACAGTGATGTGACAAATTGTGCATCTTGTTTAAGCGTTTCATCTGTGTTTATTCTTGTGCCTTCACACTTACATTCTAAAGGTTGCATTGACTTCTCCAATTGAGTATTGTTTCATTGAACATCAGTGGCTTCTTCACGTGTAGAGGAGTAACAGTGATGTGACAAATTGTGCATCTTGTTTAAGCGTTTCATCTGTGTTTATTCTTGTGCCTTCACACTTACATTCTAAAGGTTGCATTGTCTTCTCCTATTGAGTATTGTTTCATTGAACATCAGTGGCTTCTTCACGTGTAGAGGAGTAACAGTGATGTGACAAATTGTGCATCTTGTTTAAGTTTCATCTGTGTTTATTTTTGTGCCTTCACACTTAAATTCTAAAGGTAGCATTGACTTCTCCAATTGAGTATTGTTTCATTGAACATCAGTGGCTTCTTCACGTGAATAGGAGTAACAGTGATGTGACAAATTGTGAATCTTGTTTAAGCGTTTCATCTGTGTTTATTCTTGTGCCTTCACACTTACATTCTAAAGGTTGCATTGACTTCTCCAATTGAATATTGTTTCATTGAACATCAGTGGCTTCTTCACGTGTAGAGGAGTAACGGTGATGTGACAAATTGTGCATCTTGTTTAAGCGTTTCATCTGTGTTTATTCTTGTGCCTTCACACTTACATTCTAAAGGTTGCATTGACTTCTCCTATTGAGTATTGTTTCATTGAACATCAGTGGCTTCTTCACGTGTAGAGGAGTAACAGTGATGTGACAAATTGTACATCTTGTTTAAGCGTTTCATCTGTGTTTATTCTTGTGCCTTCACACTTACATTCTAAAGGTAGCATTGACTTCTCCAATTGAGTATTGTTTCACTGAACATCAGTGGCTTCTTCACGTGTAGAGGAGTAACAGTGATGTGACAAATTGTACATCTTGTTTAAGCGTTTCATCTGTGTTTATTCTTGTGCCTTCACACTTACATTCTAAAGGTCGCATTGACTTCTCCAATTGAGTATTGTTTCATTGAACATCAGTGGCTTCTTCACGTGTAGAGGAGTAACGCTGATGTGACAAATTGTGCATCTTGTTTAAGCGTTTCATCTGTGTTTATTTTTGTGCCTTCACACTTACATTCTAAAGGTTGCATTGACTTCTCCAATTGAGTATTGTTTCATTGAACATCAGTGGCTTCTTCACGTGTAGAGGAGTAACGCTGATGTGACAAATTGTGCATCTTGTTTAAGCGTTTCATCTGTGTTTATTTTTGTGCCTTCACACTTACATTCTAAAGGTCGCATTGACTTCTCCAATTGAGTATTGTTTCATTGAACATCAGTGGCTTCTTCACGTGTAGAGGAGTAACGGTGATGTGACAAATTGTGCATCTTGTTAAGCGTTTCATCTGTGTTTATTTTTGTGCCTTCACACTTACATTCTAAAGGTCGCATTGACTTCTCCAATTGAGTATTGTTTCATTGAACATCAGTGGCTTCTTCACGTGTAGAGGAGTAACGGTGATGTGACAAATTGTGCAACTTGTTTAAGCGCTTCATCTGTGTTTATTCTTGTGCCTTCACACTTACATTCTAAAGGTCGCATTGACTTCTCCTATTGAGTATTGTTTCATTGAACATCAGTGGCTTCTTCACGTGTAGAGGAGTAACGGTGATGTGACAAATTGTGCATCTTGTTTAAGCGTTTCATCTGTGTTTATTTTTGTGCCTTCACACTTACATTCTAAAGGTTGCATTGACTTCTCCAATTGAGTATTGTTTCATTGAACGTCAGTGGCTTCTTCACGTGTAGAGGAGTAACAGTGATGTGACAAATTGTGCATCTTGTTTAAGCGTTTCATCTGTGTTTATTCTTGTGCCTTCACACTTACATTCTACAGGTTGCATTGACTTCTCCTATTGAGTATTGTTTCATTGAACATCAGTGGCTTCTTCACGTGTACAGGAGTAACAGTGATGTGACAAATTGTGCATCTTGTTTAAGCGTTTCATCTGTGTTTATTCTTGTGCCTTCACACTTACATTCTACAGGTTGCATTGACTTCTCCTATTGAGTATTGTTTCATTGAACATCAGTGGCTTCTTCACGTGTAGAGGAGTAACAGTGATGTGACAAATTGTGCATCTTGTTTAAACGTTTCATCTGTGTTTATTCTTGTGCCTTCACACTTACATTCTAAAGGTTGCATTGACTTCTCCTATTGAGTATTGTTTCATTGAACATCAGTGGCTTCTTCACGTGTAGAGGAGTAACGGTGATGTGACAAATTGTGCATCTTGTTTAAGCGTTTCATCTGTGTTTATTCTTGTGCCTTCACACTTACATTCTAAAGGTTGCATTGACTTCTCCTATTGAGTATTGTTTCATTGAACATCAGTGGCTTCTTCACGTGTAGAGGAGTAACGGTGATGTGACAAATTGTGCATCTTGTTTAAGCGTTTCATCTGTGTTTATTCTTGTGCCTTCACACTTACATTCTAAAGGTTGCATTGACTTCTCCTATTGAGTATTGTTTCATTGAACATCAGTGGCTTCTTCACGTGTAGAGGAGTAACAGTGATGTGACAAATTGTGCACCTTGTTTAAGCGTTTCATCTGTGTTTATTCTTGTGCCTTCACACTTACATTCTACAGGTTGCATTGACGTCTCCTATTGAGTATTGTTTCATTGAACATCAGTGGCTTCTTCACGTGTAGAGGAGTAACAGTGATGTGACAAATTGGGCATCTTGTTTAAACGTTTCATCTGTGTTTATTCTTGTGCCTTCATACTTACATTCTAAAGGTTGCATAGACTTCTCCTATTGAGTATTGTTTCATTGAACATCAGTGGCTTCTTCACGTGTAGAGGAGTAACGGTGATGTGACAAATTGTGCATCTTGTTTAAGCGTTTCATCTGTGTTTATTCTTGTGCCTTCACACTTACATTCTAAAGGTTGCATTGACTTCTCCTATTGAGTATTGTTTCATTGAACAGCAGTGGCTTCTTCACGTGTAGAGGAGTAACCGTGATGTGACAAATTGTGCATCTTGTTTAAGCGTTTCATCTGTGTTTATTCTTGTGCCTTCACACTTACATTCTAAAGGTTGCATTGACTTCTCCTATTGAGTATTGTTTCATTGAACATCAGTGGCTTCTTCACGTGTAGAGGAGTAACAGTGATGTGACAAATTGTGCATCTTGTTTAAGCGTTTCATCTGTGTTTATTTTTGTGCTTTCACACTTAAATTCTAAAGGTCGAATTGACTTCTCCTATTGAGCATTGTTTCATTGAACATCAGTGGCTTCTTCACGTGTAGAGGAGTAACAGTGATGTGACAAATTGTGCATCTTGTTTAAGCGCTTCATCTGTGTTTATTTTTGTGCCTTTACACTTACATTCTAAAGGTAGCATTGACTTCTCCAATTGAGTATTGTTTCATTGAACATCAGTGGCTTCTCCACGTGTAAGGGTAACGGTGATATGACAAATTGTGCATCTGGTTTAAGCGTTTCATCTGTGTTTATTCCTGTGCCTTCACACTTACATTCTAAAGGTTGCATTGACTTCTCCTATTGAGTATTGTTTCATTGAACATCAGTGGCTTCTTCACGTGTAGAGGAGTAGCATTGATGTGACAAATTGTGCATCTTGTTTAAGCGTTTCAACTGTGTTTATTCTTGTGCCTTCACACTTACATTCTAAAGGTCGCATGGACTTCTCTTATTGAGTATTGTTTCATTGAACATCAGTGGCTTCTTCACGTGTAGAGGAGTAACAGTGATGTGACAAATTGTACATCTTGTTTAAGCGTTTCATCTGTGTTTATTCTTGTGCCTTCACACTTACATTCTAAAGGTCGCATTGACTTCTCCAATTGAGTATTGTTTCATTGAACATCAGTGGCTTCTTCACGTGTAGAGGAGTAACGCTGATGTGACAAATTGTGCATCTTGTTTAAGCGTTTCATCTGTGTTTATTTTTGTGCCTTCACACTTACATTCTAAAGGTTGCATTGACTTCTCCAATTGAGTATTGTTTCATTGAACATCAGTGGCTTCTTCACGTGTAGAGGAGTAACGGTGATGTGACAAATTGTGCATCTTGTTTAAGCGTTTCATCTGTGTTTATTTTTGTGCCTTCACACTTACATTCTAAAGGTCGCATTGACTTCTGAAATTGAGTATTGTTTCATTGAACATCAGTGGCTTCTTCACGTGTAGAGGAGTAACGGTGATGTGACAAATTGTGCATCTTGTTTAAGCGTTTCATCTGTGTTTATTTTTGTGCCTTCACACTTACATTCTAAAGGTCGCATTGACTTCTCCAATTGAGTATTGTTTCATTGAACATCAGTGGCTTCTTCACGTGTAGAAGAGTAACGGTGATGTGACAAATTGTGCAACTTATTTAAGCGCTTCATCTGTGTTTATTCTTGTGCCTTCACACTTACATTCTAAAGGTCGCATTGACTTCTCCTATTGAGTATTGTTTCATTGAACATCAGTGGCTTCTTCACGTGTAGAGGAGTAACGGTGATGTGACAAATTGTGCATCTTGTTTAAGCGTTTCATCTGTGTTTATTTTTGTGCCTTCACACTTACATTCTAAAGGTTGCATTGACTTCTCCAATTGAGTATTGTTTCATTGAACGTCAGTGGCTTCTTCACGTGTAGAGGAGTAACAGTGATGTGACAAATTGTGCATCTTGTTTAAGCGTTTCATCTGTGTTTATTCTTGTGCCTTCACAATTACATTCTACAGGTTGCATTGACTTCTCCTATTGAGTATTGTTTCATTGAACATCAGTGGCTTCTTCACGTGTAGAGGAGTAACAGTGATGTGACAAATTGTGCATCTTGTTTAAGCGTTTCATCTGTGTTTATTCTTGTGCCTTCACACTTACATTCTACAGGTTGCATTGACTTCTCCTATTGAGTATTGTTTCATTGAACATCAGTGGCTTCTTCACGTGTAGAGGAGTAACAGTGATGTGACAAATTGTGCATCTTGTTTAAACGTTTCATCTGTGTTTATTCTTGTGCCTTCACACTTACATTCTAAAGGTTGCATTGACTTCTCCTATTGAGTATTGTTTCATTGAACATCAGTGGCTTCTTCACGTGTAGAGGAGTAACGGTGATGTGACAAATTGTGCATCTTGTTTAAGCGTTTCATCTGTGTTTATTCTTGTGCCTTCACACTTACATTCTAAAGGTTGCATTGACTTCTCCTATTGAGTATTGTTTCATTGAACATCAGTGGCTTCTTCACGTGTAGAGGAGTAACGGTGATGTGACAAATTGTGCATCTTGTTTAAGCGTTTCATCTGTGTTTATTCTTGTGCCTTCACACTTACATTCTAAAGGTTGCATTGACTTCTCCTATTGAGTATTGTTTCATTGAACATCAGTGGCTTCTTCACGTGTAGAGGAGTAACAGTGATGTGACAAATTGTGCACCTTGTTTAAGCGTTTCATCTGTGTTTATTCTTGTGCCTTCACACTTACATTCTACAGGTTGCATTGACTTCTCCTATTGAGTATTGTTTCATTGAACATCAGTGGCTTCTTCACGTGTAGAGGAGTAACAGTGATGTGACAAATTGTGCATCTTGTTTAAACGTTTCATCTGTGTTTATTCTTGTGCCTTCACACTTACATTCTAAAGGTTGCATAGACTTCTCCTATTGAGTATTGTTTCATTGAACATCAGTGGCTTCTTCACGTGTAGAGGAGTAACGGTGATGTGACAAATTGTGCATCTTGTTTAAGCGTTTCATCTGTGTTTATTCTTGTGCCTTCACACTTACATTCTAAAGGTTGCATTGACTTCTCCTATTGAGTATTGTTTCATTGAACATCAGTGGCTTCTTCACGTGTAGAGGAGTAACCGTGATGTGACAAATTGTGCATCTTGTTTAAGCGTTTCATCTGTGTTTATTCTTGTGCCTTCACACTTACATTCTAAAGGTTGCATTGACTTCTCCTATTGAGTATTGTTTCATTGAACATCAGTGGCTTCTTCACGTGTAGAGGAGTAACAGTGATGTGACAAATTGTGCATCTTGTTTAAGCGTTTCATCTGTGTTTATTTTTGTGCTTTCACACTTAAATTCTAAAGGTCGAATTGACTTCTCCTATTGAGTATTGTTTCATTGAACATCAGTGGCTTCTTCACGTGTAGAGGAGTAACAGTGATGTGACAAATTGGGCATCTTGTTTAAGCGCTTCATCTGTGTTTATTTTTGTGCCTTTACACTTACATTCTAAAGGTAGCATTGACTTCTCCAATTGAGTATTGTTTCATTGAACATCAGTGGCTTCTCCACGTGTAAGGGTAACGGTGATATGACAAATTGTGCATCTGGTTTAAGCGTTTCATCTGTGTTTATTCCTGTGCCTTCACACTTACATTCTAAAGGTTGCATTGACTTCTCCTATTGAGTATTATTTCATTGAACATCAGTGGCTTCTTCACGTGTAGAGGAGTAGCATTGATGTGACAAATTGTGCATCTTGTTTAAGCGTTTCAACTGTGTTTATTCTTGTGCCTTCACACTTACATTCTAAAGGTTGCATTGACTTCTCCTATTGAGTATTGTTTCATTGAACATCAGTGGCTTCTTCACGTGTAGAGGAGTAACAGTGATGTGACAAATTGTACATCTTGTTTAAGCGTTTCATCTGTGTTTATTCTTGTGCCTTCACACTTACATTCTAAAGGTCGCATTGACTTCTCCAATTGAGTATTGTTTCATTGAACATCAGTGGCTTCTTCACGTGTAGAGGAGTAACGGTGATGTGACAAATTGTGCATCTTGTTTAAGCGTTTCATCTGTGTTTATTCTTGTGCCTTCACACTTACATTCTAAAGGTTGCATTGACTTCTCCTATTGAGTATTGTTTCATTGAACATCAGTGGCTTCTTCACGTGTAGAGGGGTAACGGTGATGTGACAAATTGTGCATCTTGTTTAAGCGTTTCATCTGTGTTTATTCCTGTGCCTTCACACTTACATTCTAAAGGTCGCATTGTCTTCTCCTATTGAGTATTGTTTCATTGAACATCAGTGGCTTCTTCACGTGTAGAGGAGTAACAGTGATGTGACAAATTGTGCATCTTGTTTAAGCGCTTCATCTGTGTTTATTCTTGTGCCTTCACACTTACATTCTAAAGGTTGCATTGACTTCTCCAATTGAATATTGTTTCATTGAACATCAGTGGCTTCTTCACGTGTAGAGGAGTAACGGTGATGTGACAAATTGTGCATCTTGTTTAAGCGTTTCATCTGTGTTTATTCTTGTGCCTTCACACTTACATTCTAAAGGTCGCATTGTCTTCTCCTATTGAGTATTGTTTCATTGAACATCAGTGGCTTCTTCACGTGTAGAGGAGTAACAGTGATGTGACAAATTGTGCATCTTGTTTAAGCGTTTCATCTGTGTTTATTTTTGTGCTTTCACACTTACATTCTAAAGGTTGCATTGACTTCTCCTATTGAGTATTGTTTCATTGAACATCAGTGGCTTCTTCACGTGTAGAGGAGTAACAGTGATGTGACAAATTGTGCATCTTGTTTAAGCGCTTCATCTGTGTTTATTCTTGTGCCTTCACACTTACATTCTAAAGGTTGCATTGACTTCTCCAATTGAATATTGTTTCATTGAACATCAGTGGCTTCTTCACGTGTAGAGGAGTAACGGTGATGTGACAAATTGTGCATCTTGTTTAAGCGTTTCATCTGTGTTTATTCTTGTGCCTTCACACTTACATTCTAAAGGTCGCATTGTCTTCTCCTATTGAGTATTGTTTCATTGAACATCAGTGGCTTCTTCACGTGTAGAGGAGTAACAGTGATGTGACAAATTGTGCATCTTGTTTAAGCGTTTCATCTGTGTTTATTTTTGTGCTTTCACACTTACATTCTAAAGGTTGCATTGACTTCTCCTATTGAGTATTGTTTCATTGAACATCAATGGCTTCTTCACGTGTAGAGGAGTAACAGTGATGTGACAAATTGTGCATCTTGTTTAAGCGCTTCATCTGTGTTTATTCTTGTGCCTTCACACTTACATTCTAAAGGTTGCATTGACTTCTCCAATTGAATATTGTTTCATTGAACATCAGTGGCTTCTTCACGTGTAGAGGAGTAACGGTGATGTGACAAATTGTGCATCTTGTTTAAGCGTTTCATCTGTGTTTATTCTTGTGCCTTCACACTTACATTCTAAAGGTCGCATTGTCTTCTCCTATTGAGTATTGTTTCATTGAACATCAGTGGCTTCTTCACGTGTAGAGGAGTAACAGTGATGTGACAAATTGTGCATCTTGTTTAAGCGTTTCATCTGTGTTTATTTTTGTGCTTTCACACTTACATTCTAAAGGTTGCATTGACTTCTCCTATTGAGTATTGTTTCATTGAACATCAGTGGCTTCTTCACGTGTAGAGGAGTAACAGTGATGTGACAAATTGTGCATCTTGTTTAAGCGCTTCATCTGTGTTTATTCTTGTGCCTTCACACTTACATTCTAAAGGTTGCATTGACTTCTCCAATTGAATATTGTTTCATTGAACATCAGTGGCTTCTTCACGTGTAGAGGAGTAACGGTGATGTGACAAATTGTGCATCTTGTTTAAGCCTTTCATCTGTGTTTATTCTTGTGCCTTCACACTTACATTCTAAAGGTCGCATTGTCTTCGCCTATTGAGTATTGTTTCATTGAACGTCAGTGGCTTCTTCACGTGTAGGTTAGTAACAGTGATGTGACAAATTGTGCATCTTGTTTAAGCGTTTCATCTGTGTTTATTTTTGTGCTTTCACACTTCCATTCTAAAGGTTGCATTGACTTCTCATATTGAGTATTGTTTCATTGAACATCAATGGCTTCTTCACGTGTAGAGGAGTAACAGTGATGTGACAAATTGTGCATCTTGTTTAAGCGTTTCATCTGTGTTTATTCTTGTGCCTTCACACTTACATTCTAAAGGTTGCATTGTCTTCTCCTATTGAGTATTGTTTCATTGAACATCAGTGGCTTCTTCACGTGTAGAGGAGTAACAGTGATGTGACAAATTGTGCATCTTGTTTAAGTTTCATCTGTGTTTATTTTTGTGCCTTCACACTTAAATTCTAAAGGTAGCATTGACTTCTCCAATTGAGTATTGTTTCATTGAACATCAGTGGCTTCTTCACGTGAATAGGAGTAACAGTGATGTGACAAATTGTGAATCTTGTTTAAGCGTTTCATCTGTGTTTATTCTTGTGCCTTCACACTTACATTCTAAAGGTTGCATTGACTTCTCCAATTGAATATTGTTTCATTGAACATCAGTGGCTTCTCCACGTGTAAGGGTAAAGATGATATGACAAATTGTGCATCTTGTTTAAGCGTTTCATCTGTGTTTATTCTTGTGCCTTCACACTTACATTCTAAAGGTTGCATTGTCTTCTCCTATTGAGTATTGTTTCATTGAACATCAGTGGCTTCTTCACGTGTAGAGGAGTAACAGTGATGTGACAAATTGTGCATCTTGTTTAAGTTTCATCTGTGTTTATTTTTGTGCCTTCACACTTAAATTCTAAAGGTAGCATTGACTTCTCCAATTGAGTATTGTTTCATTGAACATCAGTGGCTTCTTCACGTGAATAGGAGTAACAGTGATGTGACAAATTGTGAATCTTGTTTAAGCGTTTCATCTGTGTTTATTCTTGTGCCTTCACACTTACATTCTAAAGGTTGCATTGACTTCTCCAATTGAGTATTGTTTCATTGAACATCAGTGGCTTCTTCACGTGTAGAGGAGTAACGGTGATGTGACAAATTGTGCATCTTGTTTAAGCGTTTCATCTGTGTTTATTCTTGTGCCTTCACACTTACATTCTAAAGGTCGCATTGTCTTCTCCTATTGAGTATTGTTTCATTGAACATCAGTGGCTTCTTCACGTGTAGAGGAGTAACAGTGATGTGACAAATTGTGCATCTTGTTTAAGCGTTTCATCTGTGTTTATTTTTGTGCTTTCACACTTACATTCTAAAGGTTGCATTGACTTCTCCTATTGAGTATTGTTTCATTGAACATCAATGGCTTCTTCACGTGTAGAGGAGTAACAGTGATGTGACAAATTGTGTATCTTGTTTAAGCGTTTCATCTGTGTTTATTCTTGTGCCTTCACACTTACATTCTAAAGGTTGCATTGTCTTCTCCTATTGAGTATTGTTTCATTGAACGTCAGTGGCTTCTTCACGTGTAGAGGAGTAACAGTGATGTGACAAATTGTGCATCTTGTTTAAGTTTCATCTGTGTTTATTTTTGTGCTTTCACACTTAAATTCTAAAGGTAGCATTGACTTCTCCAATTGAGTATTGTTTCATTGAACATCAGTGGCTTCTTCACGTGAATAGGAGTAACAGTGATGTGACAAATTGTGAATCTTGTTTAAGCGTTTCATCTGTGTTTATTCTTGTGCCTTCACACTTACATTCTAAAGGTTGCATTGACTTCTCCAATTGAATATTGTTTCATTGAACATCAGTGGCTTCTCCACGTTTAAGGGTAACGATGATATGACAAATTGTGCATCTTGTTCAAGCGTTTCATCTGTGTTTATTCTTGTGCCTTCACACTTACATTCTAAAGGTTGCATTGACTTCTCCTATTGAGTATTGTTTCATTGAACATCAGTGGCTTCTTCACGTGTAGAGGAGTAACAGTGATGTGACAAATTGTACATCTTGTTTAAGCGTTTCATCTGTGTTTATTCTTGTGCCTTCACACTTACATTCTAAAGGTAGCATTGACTTCTCCAATTGAGTATTGTTTCATTGAACATCAGTGGCTACTTCACGTGTAGAGGAGTAACGGTGATGTGACAATTTGTGCATTTTGTTTAAGCGTTTCATCTGTGTTTATTTTTGTGCCTTCACACTTACATTCTAAAGGTTGCATTGACTTCTCCAATTGAGTATTGTTTCACTGAACATCAGTGGCTTCTTCACGTGTAGAGGAGTAACAGTGATGTGACAAATTGTACATCTTGTTTAAGCGTTTCATCTGTGTTTATTCTTGTGCCTTCACACTTACATTCTAAAGGTCGCATTGACTTCTCCAATTGAGTATTGTTTCATTGAACATCAGTGGCTTCTTCACGTGTAGAGGAGTAACGCTGATGTGACAAATTGTGCATCTTGTTTAAGCGTTTCATCTGTGTTTATTTTTGTGCCTTCACACTTACATTCTAAAGGTTGCATTGACTTCTCCAATTGAGTATTGTTTCATTGAACATCAGTGGCTTCTTCACGTGTAGAGGAGTAACGGTGATGTGACAAATTGTGCATCTTGTTTAAGCGTTTCATCTGTGTTTATTTTTGTGCCTTCACACTTACATTCTAAAGGTCGCATTGACTTCTCCGATTGAGTATTGTTTCATTGAACATCAGTGGCTTCTTCACGTGTAGAGGAGTAACGGTGATGTGACAAATTGTGCATCTTGTTTAAGCGTTTCATCTGTGTTTATTTTTGTGCCTTCACACTTACATTCTAAAGGTCGCATTGACTTCTCCAATTGAGTATTGTTTCATTGAACATCAGCGGCTTCTTCACGTGTAGAGGAGTAACGGTGATGTGACAAATTGTGCAACTTGTTTAAGCGCTTCATCTGTGTTTATTCTTGTGCCTTCACACTTACATTCTAAAGGTCGCATTGACTTCTCCTATTGAGTATTGTTTCATTGAACATCAGTGGCTTCTTCACGTGTAGAGGAGTAACGGTGATGTGACAAATTGTGCATCTTGTTTAAGCGTTTCATCTGTGTTTATTTTTGTGCCTTCACACTTACATTCTAAAGGTTGCATTGACTTCTCCAATTGAGTATTGTTTCATTGAACGTCAGTGGCTTCTTCACGTGTAGAGGAGTAACAGTGATGTGACAAATTGTGCATCTTGTTTAAACGTTTCATCTGTGTTTATTCTTGTGCCTTCACACTTACATTCTAAAGGTTGCATTGACTTCTCCTATTGAGTATTGTTTCATTGAACATCAGTGGCTTCTTCACGTGTAGAGGAGTAACAGTGATGTGACAAATTGTGCATCTTGTTTAAGCGTTTCATCTGTGTTTATTTTTGTGCTTTCACACTTACATTCTAAAGGTTGCATTGACTTCTCCTATTGAGTATTGTTTCATTGAACATCAGTGGCTTCTTCACGTGTAGAGGAGTAACAGTGATGTGACAAATTGTGCATCTTGTTTAAGCGCTTCATCTGTGTTTATTCTTGTGCCTTCACACTTACATTCTAAAGGTTGCATTGACTTCTCCAATTGAATATTGTTTCATTGAACATCAGTGGCTTCTTCACGTGTAAGGGTAACGGTGATGTGACAAATTGTGCATCTTGTTTAAGCGTTTCATCTGTGTTTATTCTTGTGCCTTCACACTTACATTCTAAAGGTTGCATTGACTTCTCCAATTGAGTATTGTTTCATTGAACATCAGTGGCTTCTTCACGTGTAGAGGAGTAACGGTGATGTGACAAATTGTGCATCTTGTTTAAGCGTTTCATCTGTGTTTATTCTTGTGACTTCACACTTACATTCTAAAGGTTGCATTGACTTCTCCTATTGAGTATTGTTTCATTGAACATCAGTGGCTTCTTCACGTGTAGAGGAGTAACAGTGATGTGACAAATTGTGCATCTTGTTTAAGCGTTTCATCTGTGTTTATTCTTGTGCCTTCACACTTACATTCTACAGGTTGCATTGACTTCTCCTATTGAGTATTGTTTCATTGAACATCAGTGGCTTCTTCACGTGTAGAGGAGTAACAGTGATGTGACAAATTGTGCATCTTGTTTAAACGTTTCATCTGTGTTTATTCTTGTGCCTTCACACTTACATTCTAAAGGTTGCATTGACTTCTCCTATTGAGTATTGTTTCATTGAACATCAGTGGCTTCTTCACGTGTAGAGGAGTAACAGTGATGTGACAAATTGTGCATCTTGTTTAAGCGTTTCATCTGTGTTTATTTTTGTGCTTTCACACTTACATTCTAAAGGTTGCATTGACTTCTCCTATTGAGTATTGTTTCATTGAACATCAGTGGCTTCTTCACGTGTAGAGGAGTAACAGTGATGTGACAAATTGTGCATCTTGTTTAAGCGCTTCATCTGTGTTTATTCTTGTGCCTTCACACTTACATTCTAAAGGTTGCATTGACTTCTCC
The DNA here is from genome assembly GCA_036971475.1 of Prosapia bicincta. Taxonomy (NCBI): domain Eukaryota; kingdom Metazoa; phylum Arthropoda; class Insecta; order Hemiptera; family Cercopidae; genus Prosapia; species Prosapia bicincta. The sequence goes on from JBAIZL010000002.1 coordinate 200,244,897, forward strand.
AATTGAATATTGTTTCATTGAACATCAGTGGCTTCTTCACGTGTAGAGGAGTAACGGTGATGTGACAAATTGTGCATCTTGTTTAAGCGTTTCATCTGTGTTTATTCTTGTGCCTTCACACTTACATTCTAAAGGTCGCATTGTCTTCTCCTATTGAGTATTGTTTCATTGAACGTCAGTGGCTTCTTCACGTGTAGGTTAGTAACAGTGATGTGACAAATTGTGCATCTTGTTTAAGCGTTTCAACTGTGTTTATTCTTGTGCCTTCACACTTACATTCTAAAGGTCGCACTGTCTTCTCCTATTGAGTAGTGTTTCATTGAACATCAGTGGCTTCTTCACGTGTAGGTTAGTAACAGTGATGTGACAAATTGTGCATCTTGTTTAAGCGTTTCAACTGTGTTTATTCTTGTGCCTTCACACTTACATTCTAAAGGTCGCACTGTCTTCTCCTATTGAGTATTGTTTCATTGAACATCAGTGGCTTCTTCACGTGTAGAGGAGTAACAGTGATGTGACAAATTGTGCATCTTGTTTAAGTTTCATCTGTTTTTATTTTTGTGCCTTCACACTTAAATTCTAAAGGTAGCATTGACTTCTCCAATTGAGTATTGTTTCATTGAACATCAGTGGCTTCTTCACGTGAATAGGAGTAACAGTGATGTGACAAATTGTGAATCTTGTTTAAGCGTTTCATCTGTGTTTATTCTTGTGCCTTCACACTTACATTCTAAAGGTTGCATTGACTTCTCCAATTGAATATTGTTTCATTGAACATCAGTGGCTTCTCCACGTGTAAGGGTAAAGATGATATGACAAATTGTGCATCTTGTTTAAGCGTTTCATCTGTGTTTATTCTTGTGCCTTCACACTTACATTCTAAAGGTTGCATTGACTTCTCCTATTGAGTATTGTTTCATTGAACATCAGTGGCTTCTTCACGTGTAGAGGAGTAACAGTGATGTGACAAATTGTACATCTTGTTTAAGCGTTTCATCTGTGTTTATTCTTGTGCCTTCACACTTACATTCTAAAGGTTGCATTGACTTCTCCAATTGAGTATTGTTTCATTGAACATCAGTGGCTTCTTCACGTGTAGAGGAGTAACGGTGATGTGACAAATTGTGCATCTTGTTTAAGCGTTTCATCTGTGTTTATTCTTGTGCCTTCACACTTACATTCTAAAGGTCGCATTGTCTTCTCCTATTGAGTATTGTTTCATTGAACATCAGTGGCTTCTTCACGTGTAGAGGAGTAACAGTGATGTGACAAATTGTGTATCTTGTTTAAGCGTTTCATCTGTGTTTATTCTTGTGCCTTCACACTTACATTCTAAAGGTTGCATTGTCTTCTCCTATTGAGTATTGTTTCATTGAACGTCAGTGGCTTCTTCACGTGTAGAGGAGTAACAGTGATGTGACAAATTGTGCATCTTGTTTAAGTTTCATCTGTGTTTATTTTTGTGCCTTCACACTTAAATTCTAAAGGTAGCATTGACTTCTCCAATTGAGTATTGTTTCATTGAACATCAGTGGCTTCTTCACGTGAATAGGAGTAACAGTGATGTGACAAATTGTGAATCTTGTTTAAGCGTTTCATCTGTGTTTATTCTTGTGCCTTCACACTTACATTCTAAAGGTTGCATTGACTTCTAAAATTGAATATTGTTTCATTGAACATCAGTGGCTTCTTCACGTGTAAGGGTAACGGTGATGTGACAAATTGTGCATCTTGTTTAAGCGTTTCATCTGTGTTTATTCTTGTGCCTTCACACTTACATTCTAAAGGTTGCATTGACTTCTCCAATTGAGTATTGTTTCATTGAACATCAGTGGCTTCTTCACGTGTAGAGGAGTAACGGTGATGTGACAAATTGTGCATCTTGTTTAAGCGTTTCATCTGTGTTTATTCTTGTGACTTCACACTTACATTCTAAAGGTTGCATTGACTTCTCCTATTGAGTATTGTTTCATTGAACATCAGTGGCTTCTTCACGTGTAGAGGAGTAACAGTGATGTGACAAATTGTGCATCTTGTTTAAGCGTTTCATCTGTGTTTATTCTTGTGCCTTCACACTTACATTCTACAGGTTGCATTGACTTCTCCTATTGAGTATTGTTTCATTGAACATCAGTGGCTTCTTCACGTGTAGAGGAGTAACAGTGATGTGACAAATTGTGCATCTTGTTTAAACGTTTCATCTGTGTTTATTCTTGTGCCTTCACACTTACATTCTAAAGGTTGCATTGACTTCTCCTATTGAGTATTGTTTCATTGAACATCAGTGGCTTCTTCACGTGTAGAGGAGTAACAGTGATGTGACAAATTGTGCATCTTGTTTAAACGTTTCATCTGTGTTTATTCTTGTGCCTTCACACTTACATTCTAAAGGTTGCATTGACTTCTCCTATTGAGTATTGTTTCATTGAACATCAGTGGCTTCTTCACGTGTAGAGGAGTAACAGTGATGTGACAAATTGTGCATCTTGTTTAAGCGTTTCATCTGTGTTTATTTTTGTGCTTTCACACTTACATTCTAAAGGTTGCATTGACTTCTCCTATTGAGTATTGTTTCATTGAACATCAGTGGCTTCTTCACGTGTAGAGGAGTAACAGTGATGTGACAAATTGTGCATCTTGTTTAAGCGCTTCATCTGTGTTTATTCTTGTGCCTTCACACTTACATTCTAAAGGTTGCATTGACTTCTCCAATTGAATATTGTTTCATTGAACATCAGTGGCTTCTTCACGTGTAGAGGAGTAACGGTGATGTGACAAATTGTGCATCTTGTTTAAGCGTTTCATCTGTGTTTATTCTTGTGCCTTCACACTTACATTCTAAAGGTCGCATTGTCTTCTCCTATTGAGTATTGTTTCATTGAACGTCAGTGGCTTCTTCACGTGTAGGTTAGTAACAGTGATGTGACAAATTGTGCATCTTGTTTAAGCGTTTCAACTGTGTTTATTCTTGTGCCTTCACACTTACATTCTAAAGGTCGCACTGTCTTCTCCTATTGAGTATTGTTTCATTGAACATCAGTGGCTTCTTCACGTGTAGGTTAGTAACAGTGATGTGACAAATTGTGCATCTTGTTTAAGCGTTTCAACTGTGTTTATTCTTGTGCCTTCACACTTACATTCTAAAGGTCGCACTGTCTTCTCCTATTGAGTATTGTTTCATTGAACATCAGTGGCTTCTTCACGTGTAGAGGAGTAACAGTGATGTGACAAATTGTGCATCTTGTTTAAGCGTTTCATCTGTGTTTATTTTTGTGCTTTCACACTTCCATTCTAAAGGTTGCATTGACTTCTCCTATTGAGTATTGTTTCATTGAACATCAATGGCTTCTTCACGTGTAGAGGAGTAACAGTGATGTGACAAATTGTGCATCTTGTTTAAGCGTTTCATCTGTGTTTATTCTTGTGCCTTCACACTTACATTCTAAAGGTTGCATTGTCTTCTCCTATTGAGTATTGTTTCATTGAACATCAGTGGCTTCTTCACGTGTAGAGGAGTAACAGTGATGTGACAAATTGTGCATCTTGTTTAAGTTTCATCTGTGTTTATTTTTGTGCCTTCACACTTAAATTCTAAAGGTAGCATTGACTTCTCCAATTGAGTATTGTTTCATTGAACATCAGTGGCTTCTTCACGTGAATAGGAGTAACAGTGATGTGACAAATTGTGAATCTTGTTTAAGCGTTTCATCTGTGTTTATTCTTGTGCCTTCACACTTACATTCTAAAGGTTGCATTGACTTCTCCAATTGAATATTGTTTCATTGAACATCAGTGGCTTCTCCACGTGTAAGGGTAAAGATGATATGACAAATTGTGCATCTTGTTTAAGCGTTTCATCTGTGTTTATTCTTGTGCCTTCACACTTACATTCTAAAGGTTGCATTGACTTCTAGTATTGAGTATTGTTTCATTGAACATCAGTGGCTTCTTCACGTGTAGAGGAGTAACAGTGATGTGACAAATTGTACATCTTGTTTAAGCGTTTCATCTGTGTTTATTCTTGTGCCTTCACACTTACATTCTAAAGGTTGCATTGACTTCTCCAATTGAGTATTGTTTCATTGAACATCAGTGGCTTCTTCACGTGTAGAGGAGTAACGGTGATGTGACAAATTGTGCATCTTGTTTAAGCGTTTCATCTGTGTTTATTCTTGTGCCTTCACACTTACATTCTAAAGGTCGCATTGACTTCTCCAATTGAGAATTGTTTCATTGAACATCAGTGGCTTCTTCACGTGTAGAGGAGTAACAGTGATGTGACAAATTGTGCATCTTGTTTAAGTTTCATCTGTGTTTATTTTTGTGCCTTCACACTTAAATTCTAAAGGTAGCATTGACTTCTCCAATTGAGTATTGTTTCATTGAACATCAGTGGCTTCTTCACGTGAATAGGAGTAACAGTGATGTGACAAATTGTGAATCTTGTTTAAGCGTTTCATCTGTGTTTATTCTTGTGCCTTCACACTTACATTCTAAAGGTTGCATTGACTTCTCCAATTGAATATTGTTTCATTGAACATCAGTGGCTTCTCCACGTTTAAGGGTAACGATGATATGACAAATTGTGCATCTTGTTCAAGCGTTTCATCTGTGTTTATTCTTGTGCCTTCACACTTACATTCTAAAGGTTGCATTGACTTCTCCTATTGAGTATTGTTTCATTGAACATCAGTGGCTTCTTCACGTGTAGAGGAGTAACAGTGATGTGACAAATTGTACATCTTGTTTAAGCGTTTCATCTGTGTTTATTCTTGTGCCTTCACACTTACATTCTAAAGGTAGCATTGACTTCTCCAATTGAGTATTGTTTCATTGAACATCAGTGGCTACTTCACGTGTAGAGGAGTAACGGTGATGTGACAATTTGTGCATTTTGTTTAAGCGTTTCATCTGTGTTTATTTTTGTGCCTTCACACTTACATTCTAAAGGTTGCATTGACTTCTCCAATTGAGTATTGTTTCACTGAACATCAGTGGCTTCTTCACGTGTAGAGGAGTAACAGTGATGTGACAAATTGTACATCTTGTTTAAGCGTTTCATCTGTGTTTATTCTTGTGCCTTCACACTTACATTCTAAAGGTCGCATTGACTTCTCCAATTGAGTATTGTTTCATTGAACATCAGTGGCTTCTTCACGTGTAGAGGAGTAACGCTGATGTGACAAATTGTGCATCTTGTTTAAGCGTTTCATCTGTGTTTATTTTTGTGCCTTCACACTTACATTCTAAAGGTTGCATTGACTTCTCCAATTGAGTATTGTTTCATTGAACATCAGTGGCTTCTTCACGTGTAGAGGAGTAACGGTGATGTGACAAATTGTGCATCTTGTTTAAGCGTTTCATCTGTGTTTATTTTTGTGCCTTCACACTTACATTCTAAAGGTCGCATTGACTTCTCCAATTGAGAATTGTTTCATTGAACATCAGTGGCTTCTTCACGTGTAGAGGAGTAACGGTGATGTGACAAATTGTGCATCTTGTTTAAGCGTTTCATCTGTGTTTATTTTTGTGCCTTCACACTTACATTCTAAAGGTCGCATTGACTTCTCCAATTGAGTATTGTTTCATTGAACATCAGCGGCTTCTTCACGTGTAGAGGAGTAGCGGTGATGTGACAAATTGTGCAACTTGTTTAAGCGCTTCATCTGTGTTTATTCTTGTGCCTTCACACTTACATTCTAAAGGTCGCATTGACTTCTCCTATTGAGTATTGTTTCATTGAACATCAGTGGCTTCTTCACGTGTAGAGGAGTAACGGTGATGTGACAAATTGTGCATCTTGTTTAAGCGTTTCATCTGTGTTTATTTTTGTGCCTTCACACTTACATTCTAAAGGTTGCATTGACTTCTCCAATTGAATATTGTTTCATTGAACGTCAGTGGCTTCTTCACGTGTAGAGGAGTAACAGTGATGTGACAAATTGTGCATCTTGTTTAAACGTTTCATCTGTGTTTATTCTTGTGCCTTCACACTTACATTCTAAAGGTTGCATTGACTTCTCCTATTGAGTATTGTTTCATTGAACATCAGTGGCTTCTTCACGTGTAGAGGAGTAACAGTGATGTGACAATTTGTGCATCTTGTTTAAGCGTTTCATCTGTGTTTATTTTTGTGCTTTCACACTTACATTCTAAAGGTTGCATTGACTTCTCCTATTGAGTATTGTTTCATTGAACATCAGTGGCTTCTTCACGTGTAGAGGAGTAACAGTGATGTGACAAATTGTGCATCTTGTTTAAGCGCTTCATCTGTGTTTATTCTTGTGCCTTCACACTTACATTCTAAAGGTTGCATTGACTTCTCCAATTGAATATTGTTTCATTGAACATCAGTGGCTTCTTCACGTGTAAGGGTAACGGTGATGTGACAAATTGTGCATCTTGTTTAAGCGTTTCATCTGTGTTTATTCTTGTGCCTTCACACTTACATTCTAAAGGTTGCATTGACTTCTCCAATTGAGTATTGTTTCATTGAACATCAGTGGCTTCTTCACGTGTAGAGGAGTAACGGTGATGTGACAAATTGTGCATCTTGTTTAAGCGTTTCATCTGTGTTTATTCTTGTGACTTCACACTTACATTCTAAAGGTTGCATTGACTTCTCCTATTGAGTATTGTTTCATTGAACATCAGTGGCTTCTTCACGTGTAGAGGAGTAACAGTGATGTGACAAATTGTGCATCTTGTTTAAGCGTTTCATCTGTGTTTATTCTTGTGCCTTCACACTTACATTCTACAGGTTGCATTGACTTCTCCTATTGAGTATTGTTTCATTGAACATCAGTGGCTTCTTCACGTGTAGAGGAGTAACAGTGATGTGACAAATTGTGCATCTTGTTTAAACGTTTCATCTGTGTTTATTCTTGTGCCTTCACACTTACATTCTAAAGGTTGCATTGACTTCTCCTATTGAGTATTGTTTCATTGAACATCAGTGGCTTCTTCACGTGTAGAGGAGTAACAGTGATGTGACAAATTGTGCATCTTGTTTAAGCGTTTCATCTGTGTTTATTTTTGTGCTTTCACACTTACATTCTAAAGGTTGCATTGACTTCTCCTATTGAGTATTGTTTCATTGAACATCAGTGGCTTCTTCACGTGTAGAGGAGTAACGGTGATGTGACAAATTGTGCATCTTGTTTAAGCGTTTCATCTGTGTTTATTCTTGTGCCTTCACACTTACATTCTAAAGGTCGCATTGTCTTCTCCTATTGAGTATTGTTTCATTGAACATCAGTGGCTTCTTCACGTGTAGAGGAGTAACAGTGATGTGACAAATTGTGTATCTTGTTTAAGCGTTTCATCTGTGTTTATTCTTGTGCCTTCACACTTACATTCTAAAGGTTGCATTGTCTTCTCCTATTGAGTATTGTTTCATTGAACGTCAGTGGCTTCTTCACGTGTAGAGGAGTAACAGTGATGTGACAAATTGTGCATCTTGTTTAAGTTTCATCTGTGTTTATTTTTGTGCCTTCACACTTAAATTCTAAAGGTAGCATTGACTTCTCCAATTGAGTATTGTTTCATTGAACATCAGTGGCTTCTTCACGTGAATAGGAGTAACAGTGATGTGACAAATTGTGAATCTTGTTTAAGCGTTTCATCTGTGTTTATTCTTGTGCCTTCACACTTACATTCTAAAGGTTGCATTGACTTCTAAAATTGAATATTGTTTCATTGAACATCAGTGGCTTCTTCACGTGTAAGGGTAACGGTGATGTGACAAATTGTGCATCTTGTTTAAGCGTTTCATCTGTGTTTATTCTTGTGCCTTCACACTTACATTCTAAAGGTTGCATTGACTTCTCCAATTGAGTATTGTTTCATTGAACATCAGTGGCTTCTTCACGTGTAGAGGAGTAACGGTGATGTGACAAATTGTGCATCTTGTTTAAGCGTTTCATCTGTGTTTATTCTTGTGACTTCACACTTACATTTTAAAGGTTGCATTGACTTCTCCTATTGAGTATTGTTTCATTGAACATCAGTGGCTTCTTCACGTGTAGAGGAGTAACAGTGATGTGACAAATTGTGCATCTTGTTTAAGCGTTTCATCTGTGTTTATTCTTGTGCCTTCACACTTACATTCTACAGGTTGCATTGACTTCTCCTATTGAGTATTGTTTCATTGAACATCAGTGGCTTCTTCACGTGTAGAGGAGTAACAGTGATGTGACAAATTGTGCATCTTGTTTAAACGTTTCATCTGTGTTTATTCTTGTGCCTTCACACTTACATTCTAAAGGTTGCATTGACTTCTCCTATTGAGTATTGTTTCATTGAACATCAGTGGCTTCTTCACGTGTAGAGGAGTAACAGTGATGTGACAAATTGTGCATCTTGTTTAAGCGTTTCATCTGTGTTTATTTTTGTGCTTTCACACTTACATTCTAAAGGTTGCATTGACTTCTCCTATTGAGTATTGTTTCATTGAACATCAGTGGCTTCTTCACGTGTAGAGGAGTAACAGTGATGTGACAAATTGTGCATCTTGTTTAAGCGCTTCATCTGTGTTTATTCTTGTGCCTTCACACTTACATTTTAAAGGTTGCATTGACTTCTCCAATTGAATATTGTTTCATTGAACATCAGTGGCTTCTTCACGTGTAGAGGAGTAACGGTGATGTGACAAATTGTGCATCTTGTTTAAGCGTTTCATCTGTGTTTATTCTTGTGCCTTCACACTTACATTCTAAAGGTCGCATTGTCTTCTCCTATTGAGTATTGTTTCATTGAACGTCAGTGGCTTCTTCACGTGTAGGTTAGTAACAGTTATGTGACAAATTGTGCATCTTGTTTAAGCGTTTCAACTGTGTTTATTCTTGTGCCTTCACACTTACATTCTAAAGGTCGCACTGTCTTCTCCTATTGAGTATTGTTTCATTGAACATCAGTGGCTTCTTCACGTGTAGGTTAGTAACAGTGATGTGACAAATTGTGCATCTTGTTTAAGCGTTTCAACTGTGTTTATTCTTGTGCCTTCACACTTACATTCTAAAGGTCGCACTGTCTTCTCCTATTGAGTATTGTTTCATTGAACATCAGTGGCTTCTTCACGTGTAGAGGAGTAACAGTGATGTGACAAATTGTGCATCTTGTTTAAGCGTTTCATCTGTGTTTATTTTTGTGCTTTCACACTTCCATTCTAAAGGTTGCATTGACTTCTCCTATTGAGTATTGTTTCATTGAACATCAATGGCTTCTTCACGTGTAGAGGAGTAACAGTGATGTGACAAATTGTGCATCTTGTTTAAGCGTTTCATCTGTGTTTATTCTTGTGCCTTCACACTTACATTCTAAAGGTTGCATTGTCTTCTCCTATTGAGTATTGTTTCATTGAACATCAGTGGCTTCTTCACGTGTAGAGGAGTAACAGTGATGTGACAAATTGTGCATCTTGTTTAAGTTTCATCTGTGTTTATTTTTGTGCCTTCACACTTAAATTCTAAAGGTAGCATTGACTTCTCCAATTGAGTATTGTTTCATTGAACATCAGTGGCTTCTTCACGTGAATAGGAGTAACAGTGATGTGACAAATTGTGAATCTTGTTTAAGCGTTTCATCTGTGTTTATTCTTGTGCCTTCACACTTACATTCTAAAGGTTGCATTGACTTCTCCAATTGAATATTGTTTCATTGAACATCAGTGGCTTCTCCACGTGTAAGGGTAAAGATGATATGACAAATTGTGCATCTTGTTTAAGCGTTTCATCTGTGTTTATTCTTGTGCCTTCACACTTACATTCTAAAGGTTGCATTGACTTCTCCTATTGAGTATTGTTTCATTGAACATCAGTGGCTTCTTCACGTGTAGAGGAGTAACAGTGATGTGACAAATTGTACATCTTGTTTAAGCGTTTCATCTGTGTTTATTCTTGTGCCTTCACACTTACATTCTAAAGGTTGCATTGACTTCTCCAATTGAGTATTGTTTCATTGAACATCAGTGGCTTCTTCACGTGTAGAGGAGTAACGGTGATGTGACAAATTGTGCATCTTGTTTAAGCGTTTCATCTGTGTTTATTCTTGTGCCTTCACACTTACATTCTAAAGGTCGCATTGACTTCTCCAATTGAGAATTGTTTCATTGAACATCAGTGGCTTCTTCACGTGTAGAGGAGTAACAGTGATGTGACAAATTGTGCATCTTGTTTAAGTTTCATCTGTGTTTATTTTTGTGCCTTCACACTTAAATTCTAAAGGTAGCATTGACTTCTCCAATTGAGTATTGTTTCATTGAACATCAGTGGCTTCTTCACGTGAATAGGAGTAACAGTGATGTGACAAATTGTGAATCTTGTTTAAGCGTTTCATCTGTGTTTATTCTTGTGCCTTCACACTTACATTCTAAAGGTTGCATTGACTTCTCCAATTGAATATTGTTTCATTGAACATCAGTGGCTTCTCCACGTTTAAGGGTAACGATGATATGACAAATTGTGCATCTTGTTCAAGCGTTTCATCTGTGTTTATTCTTGTGCCTTCACACTTACATTCTAAAGGTTGCATTGACTTCTCCTATTGAGTATTGTTTCATTGAACATCAGTGGCTTCTTCACGTGTAGAGGAGTAACAGTGATGTGACAAATTGTACATCTTGTTTAAGCGTTTCATCTGTGTTTATTCTTGTGCCTTCACACTTACATTCTAAAGGTAGCATTGACTTCTCCAATTGAGTATTGTTTCATTGAACATCAGTGGCTACTTCACGTGTAGAGGAGTAACGGTGATGTGACAATTTGTGCATTTTGTTTAAGCGTTTCATCTGTGTTTATTTTTGTGCCTTCACACTTACATTCAAAAGGTTGCATTGACTTCTCCAATTGAGTATTGTTTCACTGAACATCAGTGGCTTCTTCACGTGTAGAGGAGTAACAGTGATGTGACAAATTGTACATCTTGTTTAAGCGTTTCATCTGTGTTTATTCTTGTGCCTTCACACTTACATTCTAAAGGTCGCATTGACTTCTCCAATTGAGTATTGTTTCATTGAACATCAGTGGCTTCTTCACGTGTAGAGGAGTAACGCTGATGTGACAAATTGTGCATCTTGTTTAAGCGTTTCATCTGTGTTTATTTTTGTGCCTTCACACTTACATTCTAAAGGTTGCATTGACTTCTCCAATTGAGTATTGTTTCATTGAACATCAGTGGCTTCTTCACGTGTAGAGGAGTAACGGTGATGTGACAAATTGTGCATCTTGTTTAAGCGTTTCATCTGTGTTTATTTTTGTGCCTTCACACTTACATTCTAAAGGTCGCATTGACTTCTCCAATTGAGAATTGTTTCATTGAACATCAGTGGCTTCTTCACGTGTAGAGGAGTAACGGTGATGTGACAAATTGTGCATCTTGTTTAAGCGTTTCATCTGTGTTTATTTTTGTGCCTTCACACTTACATTCTAAAGGTCGCATTGACTTCTCCAATTGAGTATTGTTTCATTGAACATCAGCGGCTTCTTCACGTGTAGAGGAGTAGCGGTGATGTGACAAATTGTGCAACTTGTTTAAGCGCTTCATCTGTGTTTATTCTTGTGCCTTCACACTTACATTCTAAAGGTCGCATTGACTTCTCCTATTGAGTATTGTTTCATTGAACATCAGTGGCTTCTTCACGTGTAGAGGAGTAACGGTGATGTGACAAATTGTGCATCTTGTTTAAGCGTTTCATCTGTGTTTATTTTTGTGCCTTCACACTTACATTCTAAAGGTTGCATTGACTTCTCCAATTGAATATTGTTTCATTGAACGTCAGTGGCTTCTTCACGTGTAGAGGAGTAACAGTGATGTGACAAATTGTGCATCTTGTTTAAACGTTTCATCTGTGTTTATTCTTGTGCCTTCACACTTACATTCTAAAGGTTGCATTGACTTCTCCTATTGAGTATTGTTTCATTGAACATCAGTGGCTTCTTCACGTGTAGAGGAGTAACAGTGATGTGACAAATTGTGCATCTTGTTTAAGCGTTTCATCTGTGTTTATTTTTGTGCTTTCACACTTACATTCTAAAGGTTGCATTGACTTCTCCTATTGAGTATTGTTTCATTGAACATCAGTGGCTTCTTCACGTGTAGAGGAGTAACAGTGATGTGACAAATTGTGCATCTTGTTTAAGCGCTTCATCTGTGTTTATTCTTGTGCCTTCACACTTACATTCTAAAGGTTGCATTGACTTCTCCAATTGAATATTGTTTCATTGAACATCAGTGGCTTCTTCACGTGTAAGGGTAACGGTGATGTGACAAATTGTGCATCTTGTTTAAGCGTTTCATCTGTGTTTATTCTTGTGCCTTCACACTTACATTCTAAAGGTTGCATTGACTTCTCCAATTGAGTATTGTTTCATTGAACATCAGTGGCTTCTTCACGTGTAGAGGAGTAACGGTGATGTGACAAATTGTGCATCTTGTTTAAGCGTTTCATCTGTGTTTATTCTTGTGACTTCACACTTACATTCTAAAGGTTGCATTGACTTCTCCTATTGAGTATTGTTTCATTGAACATCAGTGGCTTCTTCACGTGTAGAGGAGTAACAGTGATGTGACAAATTGTGCATCTTGTTTAAGCGTTTCATCTGTGTTTATTCTTGTGCCTTCACACTTACATTCTACAGGTTGCATTGACTTCTCCTATTGAGTATTGTTTCATTGAACATCAGTGGCTTCTTCACGTGTAGAGGAGTAACAGTGATGTGACAAATTGTGCATCTTGTTTAAACGTTTCATCTGTGTTTATTCTTGTGCCTTCACACTTACATTCTAAAGGTTGCATTGACTTCTCCTATTGAGTATTGTTTCATTGAACATCAGTGGCTTCTTCACGTGTAGAGGAGTAACAGTGATGTGACAAATTGTGCATCTTGTTTAAGCGTTTCATCTGTGTTTATTTTTGTGCTTTCACACTTACATTCTAAAGGTTGCATTGACTTCTCCTATTGAGTATTGTTTCATTGAACATCAGTGGCTTCTTCACGTGTAGAGGAGTAACAGTGATGTGACAAATTGTGCATCTTGTTTAAGCGCTTCATCTGTGTTTATTCTTGTGCCTTCACACTTACATTCTAAAGGTTGCATTGACTTCTCCAATTGAATATTGTTTCATTGAACATCAGTGGCTTCTTCACGTGTAGAGGAGTAACGGTGATGTGACAAATTGTGCATCTTGTTTAAGCGTTTCATCTGTGTTTATTCTTGTGCCTTCACACTTACATTCTAAAGGTCGCATTGTCTTCTCCTATTGAGTATTGTTTCATTGAACGTCAGTGGCTTCTTCACGTGTAGGTTAGTAACAGTGATGTGACAAATTGTGCATCTTGTTTAAGCGTTTCAACTGTGTTTATTCTTGTGCCTTCACACTTACATTCTAAAGGTCGCACTGTCTTCTCCTATTGAGTATTGTTTCATTGAACATCAGTGGCTTCTTCACGTGTAGGTTAGTAACAGTGATGTGACAAATTGTGCATCTTGTTTAAGCGTTTCAACTGTGTTTATTCTTGTGCCTTCACACTTACATTCTAAAGGTCGCACTGTCTTCTCCTATTGAGTATTGTTTCATTGAACATCAGTGGCTTCTTCACGTGTAGAGGAGTAACAGTGATGTGACAAATTGTGCATCTTGTTTAAGCGTTTCATCTGTGTTTATTTTTGTGCTTTCACACTTCCATTCTAAAGGTTGCATTGACTTCTCCTATTGAGTATTGTTTCATTGAACATCAATGGCTTCTTCACGTGTAGAGGAGTAACAGTGATGTGACAAATTGTGCATCTTGTTTAAGCGTTTCATCTATGTTTATTCTAGTGCCTTCACACTTACATTCTAAAGGTTGCATTGTCTTCTCCTATTGAGTATTGTTTCATTGAACATCAGTGGCTTCTTCACGTGTAGAGGAGTAACAGTGATGTGACAAATTGTGCATCTTGTTTAAGTTTCATCTGTGTTTATTTTTGTGCCTTCACACTTAAATTCTAAAGGTAGCATTGACTTCTCCAATTGAGTATTGTTTCATTGAACATCAGTGGCTTCTTCACGTGAATAGGAGTAACAGTGATGTGACAAATTGTGAATCTTGTTTAAGCGTTTCATCTGTGTTTATTCTTGTGCCTTCACACTTACATTCTAAAGGTTGCATTGACTTCTCCAATTGAATATTGTTTCATTGAACATCAGTGGCTTCTCCACGTGTAAGGGTAAAGATGATATGACAAATTGTGCATCTTGTTTAAGCGTTTCATCTGTGTTTATTCTTGTGCCTTCACACTTACATTCTAAAGGTTGCATTGACTTCTCCTATTGAGTATTGCTTCATTGAACATCAGTGGCTTCTTCACGTGTAGAGGAGTAACAGTGATGTGACAAATTGTACATCTTGTTTAAGCGTTTCATCTGTGTTTATTCTTGTGCCTTCACACTTACATTCTAAAGGTTGCATTGACTTCTCCAATTGAGTATTGTTTCATTGAACATCAGTGGCTTCTTCACGTGTAGAGGAGTAACGGTGATGTGACAAATTGTGCATCTTGTTTAAGCGTTTCATCTGTGTTTATTCTTGTGCCTTCACACTTACATTCTAAAGGTCGCATTGTCTTCTCCTATTGAGTATTGTTTCATTGAACGTCAGTGGCTTCTTCACGTGTAGAGGAGTAACAGTGATGTGACAAATTGTGCATCTTGTTTAAGTTTCATCTGTGTTTATTTTTGTGCCTTCACACTTAAATTCTAAAGGTAGCATTGACTTCTCCAATTGAGTATTGTTTCATTGAACATCAGTGGCTTCTTCACGTGAATAGGAGTAACAGTGATGTGACAAATTGTGAATCTTGTTTAAGCGTTTCATCTGTGTTTATTCTTGTGCCTTCACACTTACATTCTAAAGGTTGCATTGACTTCTCCAATTGAATATTGTTTCATTGAACATCAGTGGCTTCTCCACGTTTAAGGGTAACGATGATATGACAAATTGTGCATCTTGTTTAAGCGTTTCATCTGGGTTTATTCTTGTGCCTTCACACTTACATTCTAAAGGTTGCATTGACTTCTCCTATTGAGTATTGTTTCATTGAACATCAGTGGCTTCTTCACGTGTAGAGGAGTAACAGTGATGTGACAAATTGTACATCTTGTTTAAGCGTTTCATCTGTGTTTATTCTTGTGCCTTCACACTTACATTCTAAAGGTAGCATTGACTTCTCCAATTGAGTATTGTTTCATTGAACATCAGTGGCTACTTCACGTGTAGAGGAGTAACGGTGATGTGACAATTTGTGCATTTTGTTTAAGCGTTTCATCTGTGTTTATTTTTGTGCCTTCACACTTACATTCTAAAGGTTGCATTGACTTCTCCAATTGAGTATTGTTTCACTGAACATCAGTGGCTTCTTCACGTGTAGAGGAGTAACAGTGATGTGACAAATTGTACATCTTGTTTAAGCGTTTCATCTGTGTTTATTCTTGTGCCTTCACACTTACATTCTAAAGGTCGCATTGACTTCTCCAATTGAGTATTGTTTCATTGAACATCAGTGGCTTCTTCACGTGTAGAGGAGTAACGCTGATGTGACAAATTGTGCATCTTGTTTAAGCGTTTCATCTGTGTTTATTTTTGTGCCTTCACACTTACATTCTAAAGGTTGAATTGACTTCTCCAATTGAGTATTGTTTCATTGAACATCAGTGGCTTCTTCACGTGTAGAGGAGTAACGGTGATGTGACAAATTGTGCATCTTGTTTAAGCGTTTCATCTGTGTTTATTTTTGTGCCTTCACACTTACATTCTAAAGGTCGCATTGACTTCTCCAATTGAGTATTGTTTCATTGAACATCAGTGGCTTCTTCACGTGTAGAGGAGTAACGGTGATGTGACAAATTGTGCATCTTGTTTAAGCGTTTCATCTGTGTTTATTTTTGTGCCTTCACACTTACATTCTAAAGGTCGCATTGACTTCTCCAATTGAGTATTGTTTCATTGAACATCAGCGGCTTCTTCACGTGTAGAGGAGTAACGGTGATGTGACAAATTGTGCAACTTGTTTAAGCGCTTCATCTGTGTTTATTCTTGTGCCTTCACACTTACATTCTAAAGGTCGCATTGACTTCTCCTATTGAGTATTGTTTCATTGAACATCAGTGGCTTCTTCACGTGTAGAGGAGTAACGGTGATGTGACAAATTGTGCATCTTGTTTAAGCGTTTCATCTGTGTTTATTTTTGTGCCTTCACACTTACATTCTAAAGGTTGCATTGACTTCTCCAATTGAGTATTGTTTCATTGAACGTCAGTGGCTTCTTCACGTGTAGAGGAGTAACAGTGATGTGACAAATTGTGCATCTTGTTTAAACGTTTCATCTGTGTTTATTCTTGTGCCTTCACACTTACATTCTAAAGGTTGCATTGACTTCTCCTATTGAGTATTGTTTCATTGAACATCAGTGGCTTCTTCACGTGTAGAGGAGTAACGGTGATGTGACAAATTGTGCATCTTGTTTAAGTTTCATCTGTGTTTATTCTTGTGCCTTCACACTTACATTCTAAAGGTTGCATTGACTTCTCCAATTGAGTATTGTTTCATTGAACATCAGTGGCTTCTTCACGTGTAGAGGAGTAACGGTGATGTGACAAATTGTGCATCTTGTTTAAGCGTTTCATCTGTGTTTATTCTTGTGCCTTCACACTTACATTCTAAAGGTTGCATTGACTTCTCCTATTGAGTATTGTTTCATTGAACATCAGTGGCTTCTTCACGTGTAGAGGAGTAACAGTGATGTGACAAATTGTGCATCTTGTTTAAGCGTTTCATCTGTGTTTATTCTTGTGCCTTCACACTTACATTCTACAGGTTGCATTGACTTCTCCTATTGAGTATTGTTTCATTGAACATCAGTGGCTTCTTCACGTGTAGAGGAGTAACAGTGATGTGACAAATTGTGCATCTTGTTTAAACGTTTCATCTGTGTTTATTCTTGTGCCTTCACACTTACATTCAAAAGGTTGCATTGACTTCTCCTATTGAGTATTGTTTCATTGAACATCAGTGGCTTCTTCACGTGTAGAGGAGTAACGGTGATGTGACAAATTGTGCATCTTGTTTAAGCGTTTCATCTGTGTTTATTCTTGTGCCTTCACACTTACATTCTAAAGGTTGCATTGACTTCTCCTATTGAGTATTGTTTCATTGAACATCAGTGGCTTCTTCACGTGTAGAGGAGTAACGGTGATGTGACAAATTGTGCATCTTGTTTAAGCGTTTCATCTGTGTTTATTCTTGTGCCTTCACACTTACATTCTAAAGGTTGCATTGACTTCTCCTATTGAGTATTGTTTCATTGAACATCAGTGGCTTCTTCACGTGTAGAGGAGTAACAGTGATGTGACAAATTGTGCATCTTGTTTAAGCGTTTCATCTGTGTTTATTTTTGTGCTTTCACACTTAAATTCTAAAGGTCGCATTGACTTCTCCTATTGAGTATTGTTTCATTGAACATCAGTGGCTTCTTCACGTGTAGAGGAGTAACAGTGATGTGACAAATTGTGCATCTTGTTTAAGCGTTTCATCTGTGTTTATTCTTGTGCCTTCACACTTACATTCTAAAGGTTGCATTGACTTCTCCTATTGAGTATTGTTTCATTGAACATCACTGGCTTCTTCACGTGTAGAGGAGTAACAGTGACGTGACAAATTGTGCATCTTGTTTAAGCGCTTCATCTGTGTTTATATTTGTGTCTTTACACTTACATTCTAAAGGTAGCATTGACTTCTCCAATTGAGTATTGTTTCATTGAACATCAGTGGCTTCTCCACGTGTAAGGGTAACGGTGATATGACAAATTGTGCATCTTGTTTAAGCGTTTCATCTGTGTTTATTCTTGTGCCTTCACACTTACATTCTAAAGGTTGCATTGACTTCTCCTATTGAGTATTGTTTCATTGAACATCAGTGGCTTCTTCACGTGTAGAGGAGTAGCATTGATGTGACAAATTGTGCATCTTGTTTAAGCGTTTCATCTGTGTTTATTCTTGTGCCTTCACACTTACATTCTAAAGGTTGCATTGACTTCTCCAATTGAGTATTGTTTCATTGAACATCAGTGGCTTCTTCACGTGTAGAGGAGTAACAGTGATGTGACAAATTGTGCATCTTGTTTAAACGTTTCATCTGTGTTTATTCTTGTGCCTTCACACTTACATTCTAAAGGTTGCATTGACTTCTCCTATTGAGTATTGTTTCATTGAACATCAGTGGCTTCTTCACGTGTAGAGGAGTAACGGTGATGTGACAAATTGTGCATCTTGTTTAAGCGTTTCATCTGTGTTTATTCTTGTGCCTTCACACTTACATTCTAAAGGTTGCATTGACTTCTCCTATTGAGTATTGTTTCATTGAACATCAGTGGCTTCTTCACGTGTAGAGGATTAACGGTGATGTGACAAATTGTGCATCTTGTTTAAGCGCTTCATCTGTGTTTATTTTTGTGCTTTCACACTTACATTCTAAAGGTTGCATTGACTTCTCCTATTGAGTATTGTTTCATTGAACATCAGTGGCTTCTTCACGTGTAGAGGAGTAACAGTGATGTGACAAATTGTGCATCTTGTTTAAGCGCTTCATCTGTGTTTATTCTTGTGCCTTCACACTTACATTCTAAAGGTTGCATTGACTTCTCCAATTGAATATTGTTTCATTGAACATCAGTGGCTTCTTCACGTGTAAGGGTAACGGTGATGTGACAAATTGTGCATCTTGTTTAAGCGTTTCATCTGTGTTTATTCTTGTGCCTTCACACTTACATTCTAAAGGTTGCATTGACTTCTCCAATTGAGTATTGTTTCATTGAACATCAGTGGCTTCTTCACGTGTAGAGGAGTAACGGCGATGTGACAAATTGTGCATCTTGTTTAAGCGTTTCATCTGTGTTTATTCTTGTGACTTCACACTTACATTCTAAAGGTTGCATTGACTTCTCCTATTGAGTATTGTTTCATTGAACATCAGTGGCTTCTTCACGTGTAGAGGAGTAACGGTGATGTGACAAATTGTGCATCTTGTTTAAGCGTTTCATCTGTGTTTATTTTTGTGCCTTCACACTTACATTCTAAAGGTCGCATTGACTTCTCCAATTGAGTATTGTTTCATTGAACATCAGCGGCTTCTTCCCGTGTAGAGGAGTAACGGTGATGTGACAAATTGTGCAACTTGTTTAAGCGCTTCATCTGTGTTTATTTTTGTGCTTTCACACTTACATTCTAAAGGTTGCATTGACTTCTCCTATTGAGTATTGTTTCATTGAACATCAGTGGCTTCTTCACGTGTAGAGGAGTAACAGTGATGTGACAAATTGTGCATCTTGTTTAAGCGCTTCATCTGTGTTTATTCTTGTGCCTTCACACTTACATTCTAAAGGTTGCATTGACTTCTCCAATTGAATATTGTTTCATTGAACATCAGTGGCTTCTTCACGTGTAAGGGTAACGGTGATGTGACAAATTGTGCATCTTGTTTAAGCGTTTCATCTGTGTTTATTCTTGTGCCTTCACACTTACATTCTAAAGGTTGCATTGACTTCTCCAATTGAGTATTGTTTCATTGAACATCAGTGGCTTCTTCACGTGTAGAGGAGTAACGGCGATGTGACAAATTGTGCATCTTGTTTAAGCGTTTCATCTGTGTTTATTCTTGTGACTTCACACTTACATTCTAAAGGTTGCATTGACTTCTCCTATTGAGTATTGTTTCATTGAACATCAGTGGCTTCTTCACGTGTAGAGGAGTAACAGTGATGTGACAAATTGTGCATCTTGTTTAAGCGTTTCATCTGTGTTTATTCTTGTGCCTTCACACTTACATTCTACAGGTTGCATTGACTTCTCCTATTGAGTATTGTTTCATTGAACATCAGTGGCTTCTTCACGTGTAGAGGAGTAACAGTGATGTGACAAATTGTGCATCTTGTTTAAACGTTTCATCTGTGTTTATTCTTGTGCCTTCACACTTACATTCTAAAGGTTGCATTGACTTCTCCTATTGAGTATTGTTTCATTGAACATCAGTGGCTTCTTCACGTGTAGAGGAGTAACAGTGATGTGACAAATTGTGCATCTTGTTTAAGCGTTTCATCTGTGTTTATTTTTGTGCTTTCACACTTACATTCTAAAGGTTGCATTGACTTCTCCTATTGAGTATTGTTTCATTGAACATCAGTGGCTTCTTCACGTGTAGAGGAGTAACAGTGATGTGACAAATTGTGCATCTTGTTTAAGCGCTTCATCTGTGTTTATTCTTGAGCCTTCACACTTACATTCTAAAGGTTGCATTGACTTCTCCAATTGAATATTGTTTCATTGAACATCAGTGGCTTCTTCACGTGTAGAGGAGTAACAGTGATGTGACAAATTGTACATCTTGTTTAAGCGTTTCAACTGTGTTTATTCTTGTGCCTTCACACTTACATTCTAAAGGTCGCATTGACTTCTCCAATTGAGTATTGTCTCATTGAGCATCAGTGGCTTCTTCACGTGTAGAGGAGTAACGGTGATGTGACAAATTGTGCATCTTGTTTAAGCGTTTCATCTGTGTTTATTTTTGTGCCTTCACACTTACATTCTAAAGGTTGCATTGACTTCTCCAATTGAGTATTGTTTCATTGAACGTCAGTGGCTTCTTCACGTGTAGAGGAGTAACAGTGATGTGACAAATTGTGCATCTTGTTTAAACGTTTCATCTGTGTTTATTCTTGTGCCTTCACACTTACATTCTAAAGGTTGCATTGACTTCTCCTATTGAGTATTGTTTCATTGAACATCAGTGGCTTCTTCACGTGTAGAGGAGTAACGGTGATGTGACAAATTGTGCATCTTGTTTAAGTTTCATCTGTGTTTATTCTTGTGCCTTCACACTTACATTCTAAAGGTTGCATTGACTTCTCCAATTGAGTATTGTTTCATTGAACATCAGTGGCTTCTTCACGTGTAGAGGAGTAACGGTGATGTGACAAATTGTGCATCTTGTTTAAGCGTTTCATCTGTGTTTATTCTTGTGCCTTCACACTTACATTCTAAAGGTTGCATTGACTTCTCCTATTGAGTATTGTTTCATTGAACATCAGTGGCTTCTTCACGTGTAGAGGAGTAACAGTGATGTGACAAATTGTGCATCTTGTTTAAGCGTTTCATCTGTGTTTATTCTTGTGCCTTCACACTTACATTCTACAGGTTGCATTGACTTCTCCTATTGAGTATTGTTTCATTGAACATCAGTGGCTTCTTCACGTGTAGAGGAGTAACAGTGATGTGACAAATTGTGCATCTTGTTTAAACGTTTCATCTGTGTTTATTCTTGTGCCTTCACACTTACATTCAAAAGGTTGCATTGACTTCTCCTATTGAGTATTGTTTCATTGAACATCAGTGGCTTCTTCACGTGTAGAGGAGTAACGGTGATGTGACAAATTGTGCATCTTGTTTAAGCGTTTCATCTGTGTTTATTCTTGTGCCTTCACACTTACATTCTAAAGGTTGCATTGACTTCTCCTATTGAGTATTGTTTCATTGAACATCAGCGGCTTCTTCACGTGTAGAGGAGTAACGGTGATGTGACAAATTGTGCATCTTGTTTAAGCGTTTCATCTGTGTTTATTCTTGTGCCTTCACACTTACATTCTAAAGGTTGCATTGACTTCTCCTATTGAGTATTGTTTCATTGAACATCAGTGGCTTCTTCACGTGTAGAGGAGTAACAGTGATGTGACAAATTGTGCATCTTGTTTAAGCGTTTCATCTGTGTTTATTTTTGTGCTTTCACACTTAAATTCTAAAGGTCGCATTGACTTCTCCTATTGAGTATTGTTTCATTGAACATCAGTGGCTTCTTCACGTGTAGAGGAGTAACAGTGATGTGACAAATTGTGCATCTTGTTTAAGCGTTTCATCTGTGTTTATTCTTGTGCCTTCACACTTACATTCTAAAGGTTGCATTGACTTCTCCTATTGAGTATTGTTTCATTGAACATCACTGGCTTCTTCACGTGTAGAGGAGTAACAGTGACGTGACAAATTGTGCATCTTGTTTAAGCGCTTCATCTGTGTTTATATTTGTGTCTTTACACTTACATTCTAAAGGTAGCATTGACTTCTCCAATTGAGTATTGTTTCATTGAACATCAGTGGCTTCTCCACGTGTAAGGGTAACGGTGATATGACAAATTGTGCATCTTGTTTAAGCGTTTCATCTGTGTTTATTCTTGTGCCTTCACACTTACATTCTAAAGGTTGCATTGACTTCTCCTATTGAGTATTGTTTCATTGAACATCAGTGGCTTCTTCACGTGTAGAGGAGTAGCATTGATGTGACAAATTGTGCATCTTGTTTAAGCGTTTCATCTGTGTTTATTCTTGTGCCTTCACACTTACATTCTAAAGGTCGCATTGACTTCTCCAATTGAGTATTGTTTCATTGAACATCAGTGGCTTCTTCACGTGTAGAGGAGTAACGGTGATGTGACAAATTGTGCATCTTGTTTAAGCGTTTCATCTGTGTTTATTCTTGTGCCTTCACACTTACATTCTAAAGGTTGCATTGACTTCTCCAATTGAGTATTGTTTCATTGAACATCAGTGGCTTCTTCACGTGTAGAGGAGTAACAGTGATGTGACAAATTGTGCATCTTGTTTAAACGTTTCATCTGTGTTTATTCTTGTGCCTTCACACTTACATTCTAAAGGTTGCATTGACTTCTCCTATTGAGTATTGTTTCATTGAACATCAGTGGCTTCTTCACGTGTAGAGGAGTAACGGTGATGTGACAAATTGTGCATCTTGTTTAAGCGTTTCATCTGTGTTTATTCTTGTGCCTTCACACTTACATTCTAAAGGTTGCATTGACTTCTCCTATTGAGTATTGTTTCATTGAACATCAGTGGCTTCTTCACGTGTAGAGGATTAACGGTGATGTGACAAATTGTGCATCTTGTTTAAGCGCTTCATCTGTGTTTATTTTTGTGCTTTCACACTTACATTCTAAAGGTTGCATTGACTTCTCCTATTGAGTATTGTTTCATTGAACATCAGTGGCTTCTTCACGTGTAGAGGAGTAACAGTGATGTGACAAATTGTGCATCTTGTTTAAGCGCTTCATCTGTGTTTATTCTTGTGCCTTCACACTTACATTCTAAAGGTTGCATTGACTTCTCCAATTGAATATTGTTTCATTGAACATCAGTGGCTTCTTCACGTGTAAGGGTAACGGTGATGTGACAAATTGTGCATCTTGTTTAAGCGTTTCATCTGTGTTTATTCTTGTGCCTTCACACTTACATTCTAAAGGTTGCATTGACTTCTCCAATTGAGTATTGTTTCATTGAACATCAGTGGCTTCTTCACGTGTAGAGGAGTAACGGCGATGTGACAAATTGTGCATCTTGTTTAAGCGTTTCATCTGTGTTTATTCTTGTGACTTCACACTTACATTCTAAAGGTTGCATTGACTTCTCCTATTGAGTATTGTTTCATTGAACATCAGTGGCTTCTTCACGTGTAGAGGAGTAACGGTGATGTGACAAATTGTGCATCTTGTTTAAGCGTTTCATCTGTGTTTATTTTTGTGCCTTCACACTTACATTCTAAAGGTCGCATTGACTTCTCCAATTGAGTATTGTTTCATTGAACATCAGCGGCTTCTTCCCGTGTAGAGGAGTAACGGTGATGTGACAAATTGTGCAACTTGTTTAAGCGCTTCATCTGTGTTTATTTTTGTGCTTTCACACTTACATTCTAAAGGTTGCATTGACTTCTCCTATTGAGTATTGTTTCATTGAACATCAGTGGCTTCTTCACGTGTAGAGGAGTAACAGTGATGTGACAAATTGTGCATCTTGTTTAAGCGCTTCATCTGTGTTTATTCTTGTGCCTTCACACTTACATTCTAAAGGTTGCATTGACTTCTCCAATTGAATATTGTTTCATTGAACATCAGTGGCTTCTTCACGTGTAAGGGTAACGGTGATGTGACAAATTGTGCATCTTGTTTAAGCGTTTCATCTGTGTTTATTCTTGTGCCTTCACACTTACATTCTAAAGGTTGCATTGACTTCTCCAATTGAGTATTGTTTCATTGAACATCAGTGGCTTCTTCACGTGTAGAGGAGTAACGGCGATGTGACAAATTGTGCATCTTGTTTAAGCGTTTCATCTGTGTTTATTCTTGTGACTTCACACTTACATTCTAAAGGTTGCATTGACTTCTCCTATTGAGTATTGTTTCATTGAACATCAGTGGCTTCTTCACGTGTAGAGGAGTAACAGTGATGTGACAAATTGTGCATCTTGTTTAAGCGTTTCATCTGTGTTTATTCTTGTGCCTTCACACTTACATTCTACAGGTTGCATTGACTTCTCCTATTGAGTATTGTTTCATTGAACATCAGTGGCTTCTTCACGTGTAGAGGAGTAACAGTGATGTGACAAATTGTGCATCTTGTTTAAACGTTTCATCTGTGTTTATTCTTGTGCCTTCACACTTACATTCTAAAGGTTGCATTGACTTCTCCTATTGAGTATTGTTTCATTGAACATCAGTGGCTTCTTCACGTGTAGAGGAGTAACAGTGATGTGACAAATTGTGCATCTTGTTTAAGCGTTTCATCTGTGTTTATTTTTGTGCTTTCACACTTACATTCTAAAGGTTGCATTGACTTCTCCTATTGAGTATTGTTTCATTGAACATCAGTGGCTTCTTCACGTGTAGAGGAGTAACAGTGATGTGACAAATTGTGCATCTTGTTTAAGCGCTTCATCTGTGTTTATTCTTGAGCCTTCACACTTACATTCTAAAGGTTGCATTGACTTCTCCAATTGAATATTGTTTCATTGAACATCAGTGGCTTCTTCACGTGTAGAGGAGTAACGGTGATGTGACAAATTGTGCATCTTGTTTAAGCGTTTCATCTGTGTTTATTCTTGTGCCTTCACACTTACATTCTAAAGGTCGCATTGTCTTCTCCTATTGAGTATTGTTTCATTGAACGTCAGTGGCTTCTTCACGTGTAGGTTAGTAACAGTGATGTGACAAATTGTGCATCTTGTTTAAGCGTTTCAACTGTGTTTATTCTTGTGCCTTCACACTTACATTCTAAAGGTCGCACTGTCTTCTCCTATTGAGTATTGTTTCATTGAACATCAGTGGCTTCTTCACGTGTAGGTTAGTAACAGTGATGTGACAAATTGTGCATCTTGTTTAAGCGTTTCAACTGTGTTTATTCTTGTGCCTTCACACTTACATTCTAAAGGTCGCACTGTCTTCTCCTATTGAGTATTGTTTCATTGAACATCAGTGGCTTCTTCACGTGTAGAGGAGTAACAGTGATGTGACAAATTGTGCATCTTGTTTAAGCGTTTCATCTGTGTTTATTTTTGTGCTTTCACACTTCCATTCTAAAGGTTGCATTGACTTCTCCTATTGAGTATTGTTTCATTGGACATCAATGGCTTCTTCACGTGTAGAGGAGTAACAGTGATGTGACAAATTGTGCATCTTGTTTAAGCGTTTCATCTGTGTTTATTCTTGTGCCTTCACACTTACATTCTAAAGGTTGCATTGTCTTCTATTGAGTATTGTTTCATTGAACATCAGTGGCTTCTTCACGTGTAGAGGAGTAACAGTGATGTGACAAATTGTGCATCTTGTTTAAGTTTCATCTGTGTTTATTTTTGTGCCTTCACACTTAAATTCTAAAGGTAGCATTGACTTCTCCAATTGAGTATTGTTTCATTGAACATCAGTGGCTTCTTCACGTGAATAGGAGTAACAGTGATGTGACAAATTGTGAATCTTGTTTAAGCGTTTCATCTGTGTTTATTCTTGTGCCTTCACACTTACATTCTAAAGGTTGCATTGACTTCTCCAATTGAATATTGTTTCATTGAACATCAGTGGCTTCTCCACGTGTAAGGGTAAAGATGATATGACAAATTGTGCATCTTGTTTAAGCGTTTCATCTGTGTTTATTCTTGTGCCTTCACACTTACATTCTAAAGGTTGCATTGACTTCTCCTATTGAGTATTGTTTCATTGAACATCAGTGGCTTCTTCACGTGTAGAGGAGTAACAGTGATGTGACAAATTGTGCATCTTGTTTAAGCGTTTCATCTGTGTTTATTTTTGTGCTTTCACACTTAAATTCTAAAGGTCGCATTGACTTCTCCTATTGAGTATTGTTTCATTGAACATCAGTGGCTTCTTCACGTGTAGAGGAGTAACAGTGATGTGACAAATTGTGCATCTTGTTTAAGCGTTTCATCTGTGTTTATTCTTGTGCCTTCACACTTACATTCTAAAGGTTGCATTGACTTCTCCTATTGAGTATTGTTTCATTGAACATCACTGGCTTCTTCACGTGTAGAGGAGTAACAGTGATGTGACAAATTGTGCATCTTGTTTAAGCGCTTCATCTGTGTTTATATTTGTGTCTTTACACTTACATTCTAAAGGTAGCATTGACTTCTCCAATTGAGTATTGTTTCATTGAACATCAGTGGCTTCTCCACGTGTAAGGGTAACGGTGATATGACAAATTGTGCATCTTGTTTAAGCGTTTCATCTGTGTTTATTCTTGTGCCTTCACACTTACATTCTAAAGGTTGCATTGACTTCTCCTATTGAGTATTGTTTCATTGAACATCAGTGGCTTCTTCACGTGTAGAGGAGTAGCATTGATGTGACAAATTGTGCATCTTGTTTAAGCGTTTCAACTGTGTTTATTCTTGTGCCTTCACACTTACATTCTAAAGGTCGCATTGACTTCTCTTATTGAGTATTGTTTCATTGAACATCAGTGGCTTCTTCACATGTAGAGGAGTAACAGTGATGTGACAAATTGTACATCTTGTTTAAGCGTTTCATCTGTGTTTATTCTTGTGCCTTCACACTTACATTCTAAAGGTCGCATTGACTTCTCCAATTGAGTATTGTTTCATTGAACATCAGTGGCTTCTTCACGTGTAGAGGAGTAACGGTGATGTGACAAATTGTGCATCTTGTTTAAGCGTTTCATCTGTGTTTATTCTTGTGCTTTCACACTTACATTCTAAAGGTTGCATTGACTTCTCCTATTGAGTATTGTTTCATTGAACATCAGTGGCTTCTTCACGTGTAGAGGAGTAACGCTGATGTGACAAATTGTGCATCTTGTTTAAGCGTTTCATCTGTGTTTATTCTTGTGCCTTCACACTTACATTCTAAAGGTTGCATTGACTTCTCCTATTGAGTATTGTCTCATTGAACATCAGTGGCTTCTTCACGTGTAGAGGAGTAACAGTGATGTGACAAATTGTACATCTTGTTTAAGCGTTTCAACTGTGTTTATTCTTGTGCCTTCACACTTACATTCTAAAGGTTGCATTGACTTCTCCAATTGAGTATTGTCTCATTGAACATCAGTGGCTTCTTCACGTGTAGAGGAGTAACAGTGATGTGACAAATTGTACATCTTGTTTAAGCGTTTCAACTGTGTTTATTCTTGTGCCTTCACACTTACATTCTAAAGGTTGCATTGACTTCTCCTATTGAGTATTGTCTCATTGAACATCAGTGGCTTCTTCACGTGTAGAGGAGTAACAGTGATGTGACAAATTGTACATCTTGTTTAAGCGTTTCAACTGTGTTTATTCTTGTGCCTTCACACTTACATTCTAAAGGTTGCATTGACTTCTCCAATTGAGTATTGTCTCATTGAACATCAGTGGCTTCTTCACGTGTAGAGGAGTAACAGTGATGTGACAAATTGTACATCTTGTTTAAGCGTTTCAACTGTGTTTATTCTTGTGCCTTCACACTTACATTCTAAAGGTCGCATTGACTTCTCCAATTGAGTATTGTCTCATTGAGCATCAGTGGCTTCTTCACGTGTAGAGGAGTAACAGTGATGTGACAAATTGTGCATCTTGTTTAAGCGTTTCAACTGTGTTTATTCTTGTGCCTTCACACTTACATTCTAAAGGTTGCATTGACTTCTCCTATTGAGTATTGTTTCATTGAACATCAGTGGCTTCTTCACGTGTAGAGGAGTAACAGTGATGTGACAAATTGTACATCTTGTTTAAGCGTTTCATCTGTGTTTATTCTTGTGCCTTCACACTTACATTCTAAAGGTTGCATTGACTTCTCCTATTGAGTATTGTTTCATTGAACATCAGTGGCTTCTTCACGTGTAGAGGAGTAACAGTGATGTGACAAATTGTACATCTTGTTTAAGCGTTTCAACTGTGTTTATTCTTGTGCCTTCACACTTACATTCTAAAGGTTGCATTGACTTCTCCTATTGAGTATTGTTTCATTGAACATCAGTGGCTTCTTCACGTGTAGAGGAGTAACAGTGATGTGACAAATTGTACATCTTGTTTAAGCGTTTCAACTGTGTTTATTCTTGTGCCTTCACACTTACATTCTAAAGGTCGCATTGACTTCTCCAATTGAGTATTGTCTCATTGAACATCAGTGGCTTCTTCACGTGTAGAGGAGTAACAGTGATGTGACAAATTGTGCATCTTGTTTAAGCGCTTCATCTGTGTTTATTTTTGTGCCTTTACACTTACATTCTAAAGGTAGCATTGACTTCTCCAATTGAGTATTGTTTCATTGAACATCAGTGGCTTCTTCACGTGTAAGGGTAACGGTGATATGACAAATTGTGCATCTTGTTTAAGCGCTTCATCTGTGTTTATTTTTGTGCCTTTACACTTACATTCTAAAGGTAGCATTGACTTCTCCAATTGAGTATTGTTTCATTGAACATCAGTGGCTTCTTCACGTGGAGAGGAGTAACAGTGATGTGACAAATTGTGCATCTTGTTTAAGCGTTTCATCTGTGTTTATTCTTGTGCCTTCACACTTACATTCTAAAGGTTGCATTGACTTCTCCTATTGAGTATTGTTTCATTGAACATCAATGGCTTCTCCACGTGTAAGGATAACGGTGATATGACAAATTGTGCATCTTGTTTAAGCGTTTCATCTGTGTTTATTCTTGTGCCTTCACACTTACATTCTAAAGGTTGCATTGACTTCTCCTATTGAGTATTGTTTCATTGAACATCAGTGGCTTCTTCACGTGTAGAGGAGTAGCATTGATGTGACAAATTGTGCATCTTGTTTAAGCGTTTCAACTGTGTTTATTCTTGTGCCTTCACACTTACATTCTACAGGTCGCATTGACTTCTCCAATTGAGTATTGTTTCATTGAACATCAGTGGCTTCTTCACGTGTAGGAGAGTAACGGTGATGTGACAAATTGGGCGTCCTGTTTAGTCGTAGAAGGGCATGATAAAAAGGAATGCAGTAATTCTCCAAAGTGCGCGAACCGTGGTGGTGATCACCCATCGCGATCTTTCAACTGTCCTAGCTTTAAAGAAGAGATGGCTATCCTGAGCATCATGGCCAAAGAGAAAATAGCGTTTTCCGAAGTAAGGAAGATTGATAGGAAGGTGGACGGAAAATCGTATGCTGCAACTTTGACCACTACAAAGTCATGTACAAATTGTGCTGACCTGACACGAAAAATTGAAGTGCTTACCGAACTAGTAACACGCCTTCTTTCGTTAGTCTTTGAATTTGGTACAACCTGCTAGCACCTCACTGGACTTGCTATCTTTACCGACTCCTTCTACGAGAGGATTCGGTGAAAGAAGCAGGTCTTTGACCGACACTGATAGTTCTACGCATATGAAATTATCATCTGGTAATAAGACTTTTGTGTCGAATGTTGTGATGCCGAAAAAAATGAAACTAAGGTTCAACCCAAATCGCCACCGGCAGTAACAACTGCCAAGAAAAGTAATATTATAAAAGGAGCGCATGCTAAAGCCTCCCCTCCTAAATCAAAAACTTCCTCCGATTCCATCCCTGAAAAAGTGGATATGGAATTGGAGGAATCTAAGTCTATGACGTCTGTCAACGTCCAAGGTAAAAAAAATGGAGAACACCAATGGGTGTCAGATAAATACATTGCTAAGTTGATAAATGTCTGCAGTTAGCAAGTCAGTGATGCAATGGAACGTCAACGGTGTTAGGAGTCACATAGAAGAACTTAAAGTGCTCGTGCGAGATGTGTATCCAATGTTTGTATGTCTACACGAGATACATCAGCACGAATCGCATAATTTTCATTTAAGAAAGTATTCATTTTTTAGATCAAAATTCGTTACAGAAATTATGGCGTTGCCATCCTAGCCCGTTACTGTACCGATGCTGTTTCTCTAAACTTAATAACCCCGTTTACAAGCAGTAGCCGATTAAACAGCTGTCCCATATACAATCACTGTGTGTTGTGTCTACTTGCCACCACAAGAAAACCTGCATCACAGTGATTTAGTGAATTTGATAAGCCAGTTACCGACTCCGTTCTTATTGGTAGGAGATTTTAATGCCCACCATTTGTCTTGGGGATCTCCGACTAGCAACTCTCGAGGTCATCTTGTGGAGAGTCTAAGAAAATCCTATGCAGACCTATGTCTGCTAAATGGCGGTTCGCCTACTCATTTAGCAGCATCTACTGGTGGATGGACAGCTCTTGACCTATCGATCTGCAGCCCTCATTTAGCTACTAGATGCCCATGGTCGGTACTCAATGATTTTTATGGAAGCGACCATGTGCCTATTCAGATCAATTTATGTGATTCCTCACTCTGTTATGCTCTACACTCCCGTTGGATTTTGCGAAAAGCCAACTGAGACGCCTACTCGAATTACCTTGTATCACTTGACATGATTATATGACACCTATTGATGAAGCAATTGAAAATTTTAAAAAGGCAATTTTAAATGCAGCTGTGGAGACCATTCCGAAAATCTCTTCGCATCTACGCTGTCCGCCTGTGCCGTGGTGGAACGATGAATGCACAGAAATCCTCCGTTTACGAAGAAGAGCTCTAAGGGTATTTAAGCGAAACCCAACATGTGAATACCTTCAGGATAATAAAATACTTCGTGCGAAAGCACGGAGGATATTTAGGCTGAGTAGGATGAATTCTTGGGCACAGTACATTAGAACAATTAGACGTCCAACTCCATCCTCTACAGTATGGAGGAAACTAAGATCAGTTTGTGGTACTTCCATTCCGTTCACAGCAAATGTACTGAAGCAACCAGAAGCGCTAAGCAGAGGTGATATTGGTAATGTACTGGGAACATCATTTTCTAACTTTTCTGCTACTGCAGCCTGTAATGGATTATTACAGAAGTGTCAACTGAAGGAAGAAGCAATGCCGTTTACTGTTGGGTTGTCTGGAGACTCTCCTTAAAAAACTCTTTTCTCTATAGGAAAATTGGAGTTAGCTCTCGCGTCAACGAAAGATTCTCCACCAGGTTCTGATTCCATTGTATACTCCATACTGAAACATCTACCATCATCGGCGAAACTTGTCCTACTTCGAATATACAACCGTTTATTCGAGGAGCGGTCTTTCCCCGAAGCATGATTACAAGCGACAGTAATTCCTCTTTTGAAGCCAGGTAAAGATGAAACCAATCCCAGTAGTTACAGGCTTATATCTCTAACAAGAGTTTTGTGCAAACTACTGAAGAAGATGGTCAACTGCCGTCTTGTCTGGTTCCTAGAAACCAACGAATTTCTTAGAAACGAACAGTGGGGTTTCAGGCAAGGACGATCATCCGTTGACCAATTAGTTTTGTTAGAATCCGCTATTCAAGATGCCTTTCTCTTGCGTCAAACACTGGTTGCTGTTTTTTTCGACCTCGAGAAGGCATATGACATGGCATGGAAAAGAGGAATTCTTAATGCTTTGAAATCATGGGGTATACAAGGGAATATCCTAGCATTCACCGCTAACTTCCTTTCAAATAGATCTTTTCGCGTTCGTCTTGAAGGCAAATATTCAAACAGTTATAAACAGGAGAATGGTGTACCGCAGGGCAGCGTGCTGAGCGTCACGCTATTGCCGTTGCAATAAACAGTATCACGAGTTATATACTATCTCCGGTACACTGTTCACTCTTTGTGGATGACTTTTGTATCTATGTGCCTACTCGTAATACGACAACTGCGGAAAGATCTTTGCAGTTAGCAATAAGCAGATTAGAGGAATGGTCTACGACTACAGGTTTTAAATTCTCTGCTTCGAAAACCCAATGTGTAGCATTTAGTCGTCGTAGGCAACACCAGGAGCCGATTCTTTATCTTGATGGGATTCAGCTTCAAACCACGGATAGTGTTCGATTTTGTGGGTCTTTTATTTGATAAAAGACTCTCATGGATCCTCATATGCGTGATTTGAACGTGAGATGCAGCAAGAAATTGGATATGTTAAGAGTCCTTAGTGGTACAAATTGGGGAGCAGACAGAACTAGTATGCTTCAATTCTATCGCGCGGTAGTTCGATCGCTCATGGATTACGGCTGTCAAGCATATTCATCTGCACGACCTACAGTTCTGAAAGCTCTTAATGCAGTCCACCACTCTGGACTTAGACTTGCTACGGATGCGTTTAGAACTAGCACAATCCCTTGTCTTCTTGTCGAGGCTGGGGAATCTACCCTTTCATGACGTCGTCAGATGCTACAAATATTTTACATATCTGGTCTTCGAAGCAAACCTAAACATCCGGCATTTAATGTAGTGTTTAATAACAGCTACGAACCATATTGTAATGCGCCCGAACGTTCGACCGCTCTATAATTAATAACCTTGAGTTGGAACTTCCTACTATGTTTGAACAATCGATGTGCTGTCTACCTCCATGGATAATTAAAATCTACATAGCCCACCAATGTAGTTAGGTTATTTTCACGGATGGGTCTAAACTGGACAATGGCATTGGGTGTGCGTTTTATGCGTCTGGACGTACCTACACCTACGGATTGCCCTCAGCTTGTAGTGTTTTCACGGCAGAACTATTTGCCACTTTAAAAGCATTAACTGTCATTTGATCTCGATCCTCTCACTACCTTTTGTGTTCTGACTCTAAAATTGCTCTTTAGGCTCTTCAGGATGTTTTCTCTGTCAACCCTAGTTGGGGACATTTTGTGTGCTGTACACAGGCTTCAATTGAGGGGTATGGGGGTAACTTTCTGTCAAAATACCATAACTAAATACTAAAGTAAAACCTTATCTGGCGTTTATGTCAGATGTTCTACTGAAGAAACCTTTCTCGTAAATAGCGATCGTCGCTAATATTTGCATACCTTTATAAGTGCCCTAGATGTTATGCACTTTAGGTAAATACCTAAAGCCGTACACAGTAGTACCAACTGTACAAAATACCATAACTAAATACTAAAGTAAAACAACAAATAATTATTGGCAGTATATTTCCAAATGTAATGAGCTATTACTGCCTTCGTCACACGACCACTGCCGCATTAACAATGTATTGTTTACCTCGCCAAGCATTATCAAGTCGCCCTTGGATATTATCCCGTTGCAATGTGTGTGCTTTATTTAGCTCAAGGATGCGTTCCGATACTCTAACATGTCAACCAGTTGGCCGCACTATAAAGATAATGCGACCATAAATTACCCCACTCAAACCACTTGTTTATGTCTTCGGGGCAACTTGTAAGAATGCATCCGGCAATGTTGCGCGAAAGGCAAATATTATCCAAAGTTTAATTTGTGTTTAATGTTTCCGGTACAATCAACGCTCAACAACATGGGTTTAAGGATTTAGACACACAACAACAAAAAAATCAGAAATAATTACTATTTTATCATATTGAAAAATAACAACAAAAACTTGTAGAGAGAAAGAAAGTTAATAGAAAGCGTAACTTTATATTAGAAAGAAAGTTATAACTCTCAGTGCAGTAAGTAAGGGAATACTGAACGTGTAAAGGGAGTCAAATGTGAATGGGGGGGGGGGGTGATGCATTGATCCAAGGCTTCTTTCTGGCTTTACTCAAACGTTTACTTGCTTCTCATGATTACACATTGACCTAGATACTGCATCTCTGCTTGTTTCTGCCTGCACACCCTAGCCAGCACTGTTCCACTGTTCTAATTGCGTCAACACGGGCTTGTCACGATAATCAGAAGTATTAAATTAATGTGGTGTGTGTGTGTGTGTGTGTGTGTGTGTGTGCGCGTGCTTGAGTGTAGGTGTGTGTGTGTGTGTGTGTGTGTGTGTGTGTGCGTGCTTGAGTGTAGGTGTGTGTGTGTGTGTGTGTGTGTGTGTGTGTGTGTGTGTGTGTGTGTGTGTGTGTGTGTGTGTGTGTGTGTGTGTGTGTGTGTGTGTGTGTGTGTGTGTGTGTGTGTGTGTGTGTGCGTGCTTGAGTGTAGGTGTGTGTGTAGTGTGTGTACTTGCGTGCGTCTTCAAGGAGAGATAACACGAGAGAGAAAGATAGATATGGGACAGCGATCGAAACTCTAACTATAAAGGTTAAAGTCCTTTGAAATGTGGAAAACACTGGAAGTAAAAATTAAACAGAATCACTAGTAATAACATTAATATACGGACTGATAATTGCGTTATTAAATTATAAGAGACATATGAAGACTATAAGCCAAAAACCAACTGGGTGTTTAAAAGAAATGATCAACAGCCTGCAAGACAGTTGGTACAGGGCGATTAGAGCTACACGCGTATAACTTTACCTAAGCTCTCATAGGCGTATAGATAGGACCTTGTACAGCGAGGAATGACCGCACCAGAGGCGCCTCTAGGAGAATCTATGCTCCGCAATGCCAACTCCCCATCTATGCAGATCCAGCGCAATCAGAACTATCTTGTTAATAGCCAACATTACCAACTGACAAGCCCCAAGTAGAAGTGAAGAACTGTGGTACTGTGGGGCAGCATGCGATAAAAAAAATCAGTTGAAAATTGTTCGTCAAAGATAAGCATCAAAAGCGTGCACGCAAAATAACTCTAAACTCTAGTAACATGGGCACTAGTTTCTACTAAGATGTCGCGTTCATCAGTGACTGGCTAACATTAACAATTGATCGTATTATATCCATACAGTAGTTAAACTCTTTTAATATACATCTATGAAGAAGTGTTCTCACTAGCTAAGCTCTAGCACATAAGAAATCTAATAATGAACACATAGATTCGCGGTAAACATGTAATATTTCTTTAGTAGTTAAAACTAATAAAAACTAAAATACAGCGGATTATATATCATAGTTTCAAAAATAGAAATGTAATTTATTTGGGCAGCATCAACTACAAATATTTCCCAAATTAAAGCGATTGTGACGTAATTTTTATTTTAAATAAATAAAACTTCTTAACCCCAAAAAAAACATTCCATTTAAACCTTTATGTACATTTTAACTACGTATCAATCCTCCTCGGTGGAAATTATTACAAAAATTAATCTGTGTTTAATTAAAATAGTTATTTCTGTAATAATTTCCTCTGAAGATGATTACTTTGCAATCGAAATGTATATCTACATTTCGGGTTTTTATAGAAAGTTTTATTTGTCGCTAAGAGGTTTTATTTATTTAAAACAAATATTTGTTTAAAATATTAAACAAAACTTCCATTGAAATCTTTATTTCCTTCTCTTAGTCCACACTCTCTTATATATTTCTTGTTCAAATTTTCAATCGTTAATAAAATAGTTTTATTCATCCGCTCAAGTTCAATTAGACTTTTATAAACTTGTAGTGTATGACACTTGATGTTAATACAGTTTTTTCAAATATTAATTCATTAAGTAAATTTAATAATGAATTAATTTTAGTTTTATATTGGAGAAAAACTTTCCACAAAAGGTACAAGGTATGGAATATAGTTATTTCGTCCCATTTTGTTTAAAATAAGTGATAACATATGGTTTCATAAAACAGCTGATTTTATCTTATAGGCTATGTGGTAGAACAGCTGTTTTAACGCATTGGTTATGTTATTTTATTTCTATATTTTTAATGATAAGTAAGTTAAATAAATTTTTTCTTAATTGACTTGAGTAAGAATTGCCTTCAAAAAATGTGTTTCTTTATATTACTTGTTAATTTAATATTTTGCGTTCGGGAGGACTTCGCGAGCTTAAGGGTGCTTATATACTGCGCAGAGGGAGTGAGTTTATAGTCGCCAGATGTCGTTTCGTTGGCGCCCCTTCTCCCACTCGCCACTCACTACATTTCACTTTAGAGTTGTTTAAGGTGCGCGAAGCTACCAGATAGAGTTGATTAGTTTTCTAATCACAATAACTAATGTTTACAAACTAATTACAGTTATCAAACTTAATTTTTAAGTACAATTACTTGACACTTCAAATCCCCGGGCAAAGATATTTCATCAATAGAAACTCCCGCAACCTTTTCCAGGGCGGGATGATTTATTGCTTTTTGTACTTGTAATAAATTGTCTGGGAGAAGATAAATTGTCATATTTCGTCACATAACTCATAAGAAAACATTGATGATTTATAAATAATTGCATGCGAACTCACAAAACAATATACTTTATTGTCATACGCGTTTCAATGACGTATGCCATTATATATATATATATATATATATATATATATATATATATATATATATATATATATATACATATATATAATACAACTTCAGTGTACATATAATGCAGTTACGACTCATCTCGTCCCAGGGGCCGGCCCACACCATACAGTAAAGCCCATGAGCAGGTAATGGCTTCAAGATTTATTGCTATGAGACCAGTGGACTCCCCATGACCCGGCTCGTTATGGAACGTGGAGACATTTTACTTAAAGTATTTCAATTTTGTATCAGATCTGTAGTAACTAGATAAGCTAGCCTTCTCATCCTACAAACTATAGTTTATAAACTTTACCTATTATTATCTTGAAAAACCAAGAGAAGGAAAAGCTTTTGCTTGTAACCAGACATTTGTAAAGCATAACTAACCTTGAAAGATAAATAACAACAAACATTTACTATCACCTGTTTAATTGTGATTAAAGGTAACTTTTACAGGTGATTACAAACACATTTACTATCAGCTGATTAAGCCATGTATATAATGGAGTACTGTATATAACTGAGTGTTAAGGGAGTTTTCTAGACCAGTGGGGCGGAGCCCTGATGGAATTTCTAAATAAAAATAGGCCTATTTGTTAACTAGGGACCATAAGAATGTCCATCTAAAATTTCAGCTCGGTTTGTCCAGTAGTTTCTACGTGATTGAATAACACACAGACTGACACAATTAGATTTTGTATATAATAGTATAGATTAAATCTAAATAAATATATCAAGCTATAAATTTACCGATTATTGTTTGAAAAAACCAAGAGAAGGAAAAGCTCCTGATTGTAACATAACATTTGTAAAATATAACTAACCTCAAAAGATGAATAACAACAAACAATTACTATCAGTTGTTTATATGTGTTTAAAAGTGACTTTTATAGGTGATTATCAGCTGATTAAGCCAAGCCAAGTTTATAATGGAGTATAGATAATTGAATGATAAGGGACTTTTCGAAGGCAGTGGGGCATGCCCTGACGGAATTTCTAAATAAAAATAGGCCTGTGTGTTAACCAGAGACCATAAGATGTCCATGTAAATTTTCAGCTCAATGGGTCCAGTAGTTTTTACGCGATTGAGAAACACACACAAACAAACAAACACACCATTAGATTTTTATATAACAGCATAGATTACAATTATTATAAATAAAGTAACGTACATAACTTATTCGTTAAAACAGCTGTTCTACCAAATAACCTATAACATAAAATCAGCCGTTCCATGAAATCATATGTTATTACTTATTTTAACCAAATTGAAGGAAATATATTGCATACCTTTCCCCTTTTGTAAGGTTTTCTTCACATATAAAACTAAAATTAATTAATTAAATTTAGTTAATATTTGAAAAAAACTGTAATAACATCGTGCCATCCACTACAAGTTTTAAAAAATGTATTTGAACTTGAGTGCATGAATAAAAGATATTTTATCAACGATTGAAAATTTGAATAAAATATATATTTGTGGAGTGTCAACTAATAGCAGGAATTGAAAAAAGGGACGATAAGATGAGGCAAATCTGTGATAGTGAACCTTCTCAAACAGGCTGATACAGAACTTGGGTAAAGGGTCTTTAAGGTATGTCTTGGTGAGGCTTTAACGTTTGACTCTTGTGGGGATTAATGGTAAGATCCCCATAAAAAGACTTAGCAT